>WOXC01001413.1:0-529468 GCA_011680675.1 Gymnobelideus leadbeateri | reverse complement strand
ATGCCTAGGACAAAGTGAGAGGTTAGTGCCCTATGGACTTTGGGACCAGTATTTGGGGAACACATGGCTTCCTCCCCTGGGGGCAAAAAGCCGCTGAAGAAACAGCTGCACAGAAGCCATTTTGCAGCATCAGTAGTGGCTCTAGCTCCTGGTCTGCAAACTGTAGGAAGATCCAGCAATCAGTCTGGGGGTTAATCGCTTTTGCTTTAACCTGCCTGGATCTGGATTGTGGTCTGGGGGGGAAGTTTGGGGTGGGTATCCAACTTGCCAGAGTGGGTGGAGGCTTTACAGAGGCCACCCAACTGGCGGAAGTTGTGAAGACCCCACGTTTGGGCGGAAGCTCCACTGTCTGGTGGCAGAGTCCTACTGTGGCAACAAGCCCAAAAATCAAGTAATTAAGTGGCAACATGCCTAGGCAAATGAAACAAAATAAACAGAAAAGTTCAACATTGGACTCCTATTTTGGGGGCAAAGAGGATCAAAGCATGGAGGAGGACTGTGAAGTCAGAACTCCTGCTCCAAAAGCCCCAGGTGAAAATATGAGCTGGTTGCAGGCCATAGAGGACCTTAAGAAGCAGATAAGAGAAGTGGGGGAAAATTTGGGAAGAGAAATGAGAAGGATGCAGGAAAAGTATGAAATGAGGGTCAACAGCCTGACTGATGAAAATAACACCTTAAAAAATAGACTAACTCAAATGGCAAAGGAGGCTCAGAAGGGCAATGAGGAGAAGAATGCCTTAAAAAGTCAAATTTGCCAGATGGAAAAAGAATCTCAAAAGCTCACTGAGGGGATTCATTCCTTCAGAGTTAGACTGGAGCAAATGGAAGCTAGTGACTTTATGAGAAATCAAGATGCTGTTAAACAGATCCAAACAAATGAAAGAATAGAAGGCAATGTGAAATATCTCATGGGAAAAACCACTGACCTGGAAAATAGATCCAGGAGATATAATTTAAAAATTATTGGACTACCTGAAAGCCATGATCAAAGAAAGAACCTAGAAATCATCCTTAAAGAAATTCTCAAGGAAAATTGTCCTGATGTTTTAGACCCAGAGGGCAAAATAGAGGTTGAAAGAATCCACAGATCACCTCCTGAAAAAGATCCCAAAAAGAAAACTCCCAGGAATATTATAGCCAGGTTCCAGAATCCCCAGATCAAGGAGAAAATACTACAAGCGGCCAGGAAGAAACAATTTCAATATTGTGGAAACACAATCAGAATAGCCCAGGACCTGGCAGCTTCTACACTGAGGATCGAAGGGCATGGAATATGATATTCCAGAGGGCAAAAGAACTGGGAATGAACCCAAGGGTCACCTACCCAGCAAAACTGAGTATTTTGTTTCAGGGGAAAATATGGTCATTCAGTGGAATAGAGGACTTTCAAGCATTCTTGAGGAAAAAACCAGAATTGAATAGAAAATTTGACATCCAGACACAAGAAGCAAGAGATGCCTGAAAAGGTAACCAGGGAAAAGAAATCACTATGAACTTATCAAAGTTGGACTATTTGCATTCCTACATGGAAAAACAATAACTGTGACTGATGAAACCTTTCTCATTATAAAAATAATTGAAGGGTATATGGGCATATGAATACATATGTGAAGGTGTGTATATATGTTTACAGGTATACATGGACAGAGGGCACAGGTCGGATTTGGTGGGAAGGGATGATACTTAAGGGGTGAAGTTAAGAGGTGAAATAGGAAAGTGGCAAGAGGAGATGGGGAGAGTCAGGGTAGGGTAAACTATCTCATGTAGAAGAGGCAAGGGGAAGTAGTTGCAGGGGAGGGGAAGAACAGGAAGGCAAAAAGGCAAAACCATATTCTCATTGAATTTGGCTCAGGGAGAGAATGACATACATACTAAAGGGGATATCTCACCCTGATGGAGAGTAGGGAGAAGGGGGATGAGAGAGGGGACATGATGGAGGGAAGGGCATTCTGGGGGGAGGGGAGGTTGGAAGTACCCACTTTCGAAGAGGGACAGGATCAAAGTAGGGAATGGACCAGATGGGGGGTGGGATGAGTGGGAGGGAATTATAAGCAGCCTTGTACAATATATCTACTATGATAATGTTTTGCACAGCTAGACATGTACAACATATACTGAATTACTTATCTCCCCAGAGGGAATGGGTGACAAGGGAGGAAGGAAATGGATCTGAAATTCGAGGTCTTAACATTAAATGTCTCAAATATATATAAATACTATTATTAATACTCTTTTGCTTGTAACAGGGAGATAAGATGTGCAGGCATCGGGACACAAAGATTCACCTTCCTCTAATGGAAAAGTCAAAGGGGGTATGGGAGAAGGTATGGGAGAGAGCAGACTGGAGGAAGCGATATCTTGTGGGACTGCTATTCTGGGAGGTTGGGTAGGGGAATAACGGGGGGGAAATGATTGTAACTCAAAATCTGACGGAAATGAATGATGTAAAACATAAGTTAATAAAGGATTTGTTTAAAAAAAAAAAAAGACTCTCTTTTGCTTTTACTGGGAAAAGGCAGAAAGCAAAAAAGGCCCCTGTAGTATCAAGTTATTTCCTATATTATGTCATAGTTGTGTCCACTCTACCTACCAAGCCACCTATCTGCCTCTAAGTTCCTACAGGGAATACAAAAGAGGGTTTCTGGGATAATTTATTTCTGGATTTGGCCCCCATTAAAAGACTCTCTTCCTCTCTTTCCCTGAAGAAAGTAGCATTAAGTCAATTACTATATCGCTTCTTAGTGATGCCTAATGCATTGTATCTGAAAAGTAGACACCTACTCCAGTTACCTAAACGCTGTTGGGAAAGAGATCAAAGAAGTCAGTAACCTCCGGTTTAGTACAAGTATGTTAAGTGTTAACAACTAGCACTTCTACTGTCAGTGCCCTTTGAATTTCTATGGAAACCCTCAGGGTCTAGGACATCTTCCACAGAAAGAGACAGAGCAGAAGTGGAGACACCACTGCAAATGAGATCGATCTCTATCCTCTCTAGAACACAGAAGGGACAGTAGAAGTTATTCTGCCCCTAGTTCACTACAGAGTAGGAAGCAACAACTGGAGAGGAGATATCTGTTTGCTTCAGTGTCTTCCTAAAACAAGTGATTAGGTATTTGAATCCAGAGAAAGCCACAAAAGACCAAAAGCAGAATCAGTAAGAAGTTGGATGAGAGCAAGGGAACTGAAATGCAGGGAACACAGGAAACAAAAAATTCAGAATTTTTTAATCCCATTGGTTTGGTGGTATGAAAAAAACATATTTCCCTCATCATCTTTCCCCTTGTCTTTGTTTCTAGTTGGAGATACTAAGACAGGAAGTGTGCTGACCCATTTCCCTTAATTCTATTCCATGAGACAAGAAGAAGTATGATCAGGAAAATACTGCACTCAAAGATCTAGGAAGGCAATCTATTAGAGGAGGTCCAGGAGATGTCTAGTTGTATCTAGGAGTATTTGTTCCAATCCCTTTTCACTTTCTTTTATTTATACAATGAATTATGTCACCCTAGCAAGCTAAGCTCTGAATCTATGAAGGCAGTGAGCCCTGAATAGAAAAGAGAAGAGCCAAAAGTCATGAGGCTTATAAGCTATGTGTAGGCTACAGATTTTGTATTTTAGTATTTTTTGTAATATTTCATGTTAATTTCAGGCCTTAGCATGGAAAATTAATCCACACAATTTAAATGACACTGCAGCATGGATGTGGCAGTGTGGAAGGAGCCTAGGCTTTTGTAGAATGAGAACCCCTTGGTAGCCAGAAACAAGGAAGCTATTCCCCCTTCCCCACTACATGCTGGAGCTGACAGCTAAAGGAGAGAGTCAACTGTCAACAATTCTGATACTGCTACAAGCTAATTAAATACACTAAATTGGTAGCTAATACAGAGATATGCTTTCATTCTTTAAGCTTAAAGAAGATAGCACTCAAGTTACATAACCGAAGGGCCCCAGATCAGGGCTAATATCATACATCTCACAGGCATTTACTTCTAGGATCATTGGATTTAGAATTGGAAGAACTTTAAGAATCATTTAATACATTCAACCCACTCATTGCACAGATTTCAAAACTAAATACTAAAGAAGTTAAGGGATGTGTCCAAGTAGCAGAACCATGATCCTAACCTGGGTTTTTTACTTCAAAGCCTGTTTTCTTTTTATGATCATATGGTACAGGTTTATGTGGTAGCTGGGGTTGAGGGAAGGGAACAAAGGCAACTGTACTCCAAGTAAAAGAAATCTGCCGCTAGATCAGGAAGAGTTAGGCATCTGTTTCAATTTTAGTTGTCACTGAGCATAAGAGCTGAAAAAATTCTTAGAAATCATCTAATCAAAATCCCTTAATTCACTGGGGAAAAAACTCCGATTTAAAGAAATGATTACATAGCTAAGTTAGGGACAGAGATTGGACTCAACCAGATTTCACAAATCCCAGATCAGTTAACTCTCCATTACACTAGCCAGCCTGTGCTACTTACTTTCTCAATATGTTTCTTGATTCTTTTCTTTTAACCATATTCCCCATCCCTGTTCTCTTTCATGGTATTATAAAGTCTATTTTAGAAAGATCAAGTCCCATACCCAAGAGTGCCTGCACACCTAACACAAGATCATGGTAATGACTATTAATAATAGCTAGCATTTAAATAGCACTTTAAGGTTTACAAAAAAACCTTTACATTTTGTAACTCACCAGGTCCTTACCACAACCTTGGTGAAGTAGGTGCAATTATTTTCCCCATTTTACTCATGAGAATCCTGAGATGATGTTAAGCAACTAGGCGAAAACCACAAAGCTAAGGCGTCTGAGACAAGATTTGAACTCGTCTTCCTGCTGCCAAGTCCTACATTCTATCAGCTAATTAATAAAAAATGAACAGCTAAATCACATATTTGCTTTCTCAGGATCTGAAAAACTGTAGGTTTGAAGATTCATGAGATTTACCTGGGCTATTAGTGAAAAGTATAGCAGTAATATAGGAGACAGTTAAGGTTACTGGGTACCAATGGCTGTGGAAGCAAGCTTGATGGCTTCAATGGCATATTCCACTTGGAATAACCTGGCCTGGAGTTAAGAAAACTCTTCTTCCTGATTTCAAACGTGGCCTCAGCCACTTACTAAATGTTAGGACCCTGTGCAAGTCACTTCATCCTGTTTGCCTTAGTTTCCAAATCTGTAAGTGAGCTGGTCAAGAAAACAGAAAACCACTCCTGTTTCTTTGCCAAGAAAACCCCAAATGGAGTTGCAAAGAGTAGGACACTACAAAAGCAAAAGTATAATATAAACAAAAGTTGACTGCTTTTCAGAATCTAGAAGACACTTTCACTAACTGTATATTATTTGCTCTGAACAAAAGTAATGGGATGCAAAATAACCTCTCTCATCAGTATCATATGGCCAATTCTCTATTCTAATTCTATTCTGTAGTTGAAAAATAACACCTTAAAAATAGAATAACTCAAATGGCAAAAGAGGCTCAAAAAGGCAATGAAGAGAAGAATGCCTTAAAAAGCCAAATTTGGAAGCCAGATGGAAAAAGAATCTCAAAAGCTCACTGAGGAGAATCATTCCTCCAGAGTTAGAGTGGAGCAAATGGAAGCTAGTGACTTTATGAGAAATCAAGATGCTGTTAAGCAGATCCAAACAAATGAAAGAATAGAAGGCAATGTGAAGCATCTCGTGGGAAAAACCACTGACCTGGAAAATAGATGCAGGGGAGATAATTTAAAAATTATTGGACTACCTGAAAGCCATGATCAAAGAAAGAACCTAGAAATCACCCTTTAAGAAATTCTCAAGGAAAATTGCCCTGATATTTTAGACCCAGAGGGCAAAAGAGAGGTTGAAAGAATCCACCTCCTGAAAAAGATCCCAAAAAGAAAACTCCTAGGGATATTATAGCCAGGTTCCAGAATTCCCAGATCAAGGAGAAAATATTACAAGCAACCAGGAAGAAACAATTTCAATATTGTGGAAACACAATCAGGATAGCACAGATCTGGTAGCTTCTACACTGAAGGACTGAAGGGCTTGGGATACGATATTCCAGAGGGCAAAGGAGCTAAGATTAAAACCAAGAATCACCTACCCAGCAAAACTGAGTATCACGTTTCAGGGGAAAATATGGTTATTCAGTGGAATAGGGGACTTTCAAGCATTCTTGAAGAAAAAACCAGAGTTGAATATAAAATCTGACATTCAGATACAAGAAGCAAGAGAAGCTTGAGAAGGTAAATAGGGAAAAGAAATCATAAGGAATTTATCAAAGTTGAACTATTTACACTCCTACATGGAAAAATGATAATTGTGACTGATGAAATTTTTCTCAGTATGGAACAGTTGAAGAAGGGTATATGGGCATATGAATATATGTGAATGTGTGTATATATGTTTACAGGTATACATAGATAGAGGGCACAAGTGAAATTTAATAGGAAGGGATGATACTTAAAAGGTGAAATTAAGAGGTGAGAGAGGAGATGGGGAGAGATAGAATGGGATAAACTATCTCATACAGAAGAGGCAAGGGAAAATGGAAGAATAGGAAGGCAAAAAAGCAAAACTTTATTCTCATTGAATTTGGCTCAGGGAGAGAATGACATACATACTAAACAGGGTATCTCATGCTACAGGTGAGTAGAGGGGAAGGGGATGAGAAGGGGGATGATGGAAAGGAGGGCAGGCTGAGGGAGAGAGAAGTTACAAGCACCCACTTTTGAAAAGGGACAGGATCAAAGTAGGAAATAGACCAAGTGGGAGGTGGGATAGGAGGGAGGGAAATATAATCGGTCTTTTACAATATATCTACTATGATAATGTTTTGCATAGCTACACATGTACAACCTATACTGAATTGCTTATCTTCCCAGTAAGGGTGGCTGACAAGGGAGGAAGGGAATGAATCTGGAATTCGAAGTTTTAAAATCAAATGTTTAAAAATATACAAAAACTATTATTAATACTATTTCACATATAATTAGGAAAAAGATATACAGGCATAGGGGCATAGATTCACCATTCCCTATGGGAAAAATCAAAGGGGGTATGGGAGAAGACATGGGAGGAAGCAGACTGGAGGAGGGGATATCTGTGGGACTGCTATTCTGGGGTGATGGGTAGGGGAAAAATAGGGAAAAAATTTTAACTCAAAATCTGGTGGAAATGAATGATGTAAACCAGAAGTTAATAAAGCATTTGGGGGGGAAAAAGCCTATATAATAAGTACTATATATTGTGTTAAAAAAAAAAAAAGAAAGAAAGAAAAAGAAAAATGAAAAAACTCCCCATGTACTCCAAAATACTTATAGCAGCATTTTTGTTAACACCGAAGAACTGGAAACAAAGTAGATATCCATCAATTGGGGAATGGCACAATGGCTAAGCAAATTGTGACACATGAATACAACAGAATATTACTGCAACAAAGTATGTGTGTGATAAATACAGAAAAGCATGGAAAGATCTATATGAACTGATTAAGAGTGAAGCAGGAGGGGCGGCTAGGTGGCGCAGTGAATAGAGCGCCGGCCCTGGAATCAGAAGGACCTGAGTTCGGAGCCGGCCTCCGACACTTAATCCGCACAAACAAAAACCTAGCCGTGTAACCTTGGGCAAGTTACTTAACCCCAATTGCCCTAAAGGGGCGGCTAGGTGGCGCAGTGAGTAAGAGCGTGGGCCTCGGAGTTGGGATGACCCGAGATCAGATCCGGCCTCAGAAAATGAGCACCCACGCATAAATAATGACTAGCCGTGTAACCTTGAGCAAGTTACTTAACCCCAATTGCTTTAAAAAAAAAAAAAAAAAAGAGTGAAGCAGGACCAAGAAAACAATACACACAGTAACTACAATAATGTAAATAGTAAAAATGACACACCAAAAAAAGAAAAAATCAAAAGAAAAATCAAAAGTAAATGTAGCAAAATTACAGAGATCAAATAAGACTCAAATGATGAGATAGAAGATAACTTCAACCTACCCCTTTGTGAAGATGGGAGGTCCAAAAGTGTTTACCACTAACATGTTTTTGGACTTTTTCACTATATCCATCAGTTAGGCTGAATTTTTTTTCCTCTTTAAAAAAATATTCTCTGGGAAGGGGACAGGCAAGGATATATGGGATAGTATGGTGATGCAAGAAACAGACAAATTAACTTTGACTTTTTGTTTTTCAAAGGTTTAAACCTAGATTTCAACAGAAGTTCATTTTCAACTCCAAAAAACACACGTCCCCATTTACCTCCCCCATACTCACAATACTCCAGAAAAACTGGATTCTTAGCTATGTGAATATGCCCTGAACATTTCTACCACCATGTTATCATTCTCTGTAGCTTCCTGAACATTTCTATCGCCATGTTTTCATTCACTGTGCACTATATATGGAATGATTTCCTCACACCTCTAGCCCTGATGAATGTCTTAATCCATAGCTCAAAAGCCACCTCTTCTAAAAATCTTTCCATAGATCAAGGGCTTCTTCCATTAGTAAGAATCTTCTACCTTAGGTCTTCACTTGGCACTTGGTTTTGCCAATTTCTAATGCAATCATCATACAATAGCATGTATTGAATTACTAATGCTTATCCTCCAAATAGAACTTGGAGAAATATTATATTTCTCCAAGGGCCTAGTATAGTGCTGAAAGTAGCTCCTCAATAAATATTAAACTGAAATTCTCAAAACAAGGACCAAAAGCAAAAATCTACTGATGCCATAAGGGCTAAGAAATTTAGAAAGTCTGACATAATCAAATATTTGAGAAGCAGTTAAGTTCATTACAATGTACACAACCTTGTCGCTCCTATTAACTACAAGAATCTCTCAGGCCTAATTCAGGTATTTTGTCGATTTAACTCGGTCCTAAAATTCAGGGATTTTGTTGGTTATGAATGGATACCTTTATGAATCCAATACATTTTAAAATAAACTTAATGAAATATTTTATTTTACATCACTAACTTCTCCATCTCTCTCCTGCTGTCCCCTCCCACGAGTATCCCTTATGACAAAGAATTTTTTTAAAAGAAAAAGAGGAAGAAAAAAAATCACTAAATCTGACAATAAATGCAATGTTCCAAATCCACTGACCTTCCTCCCTTCACACCACATCTGCAAAGGAACAGGAGGAAGTATCTCTTCCTCTCTTTTATCCAGGACCAAGATTATTCTTTCTAATTCTGAAACTTTTATTTTTGGTTGTTTTGTGTTTATTTTTCTTTCCATGTCCATTGTCACTGTGTACACTGTTTTCTTGGTTCTATTTACTCCATTTTTTATCAGTTTATAGTCACCAGTCACTGTTTCCTACAACACAAAATATTCCACTACATTCATGTAAAACATTTAGCCATTCCCTAATCAATGGACATCTACTTGGTTTCCAGTTCACTTCATAAAAAAATGTTGTTTTAAATATTTTGGAATATATGGTGCCATTACTTTTATCAGTCATCTCCTTGGGATATATGGCTACCAGAGGAATATCTGGGTCAAAGAACATAATCATTTTAGCCATGTCATATGCATAATTCCAAACTGCTTACCAAAATGACTACACTAATTCACGGCTTCACAAACAATACATTAGTGTGCCAGTCTTTCCACAACCTCTCCAACATTAACCATTTCCATCTTTTGTCATCTTTGCCCATTTGCTCAAAGTGAAGTGAAGCCTTGGGGTTGTTTTGATTGGCATTTCTCTTATTAATGATTTTGGCACATTCTTTCATATGGCTGTTAATCATTTTAAAATATTCTACTGAATAATTTTAAAAATAAACTGTTAATATCCATTGACTATCTTTATTGAGCAGTGTATTTTGGTCTTAAATATTTTTGTTGTTTATACCTTAGGTGCTAAACCCTAATGTGAGAAATTTGATATTAAGATTTTTTCCCCCAGTTAACCATTCCCCTTCTTATACTAGGTCCATTAATTCTGTTCATACAAAAGCCTTTCAATTTCATCTAATGAACATTATCTATTTTATCTTTTGTAATTTAAGAATTAACCTCCTACCTACAGCTGAGAGAGATACAGGATCTACTTCTTTCCTACAATTTTCATGGTAGATCTCTAGTATTGGCATCACATATCCATTTTCAATGTATTGTGAAATGCAGTTTAAGACGTTGACCTAAGACTTCTGGCAGACTATGTTCTAATACTTCCTGTAGATTTTATCAAATGAGGATTTTTTTCTAAAATAAATTGTGCTTTCAGTCACCAAAAACAAAACAACAACAACAAAAAAACCCACTTTAGATCTACTTTACTATTATTTAACCATATGGATCTGCTAATTGCTGCTTTCTAATACAGAATTATTATGAAAGGTATGAAAGTGCTATTTCCCCTTCACTCCTACTTTTTTCATGATTTCCCTCAATATTCCAGATCTTCTATTCCTCCAAAAGAATTTTGTTTTTATTTTTATCAAGTTCTATAAAGTATCCCTCAGGTAGCTTGAAGCAAACTAACTGTGATCTTACTATGATTTTGATTATAATAGCATGCCATAGCCAAGAACACCAATTATTTAAGTTGTGTTTTATTTCTTTAAGGAGTATTTCATAATTAAATATGTACATGTACTGATCCTGCTATGGTAGACTGACTCCCAAGTATTTTATGCATTTTTATGGGTATTTTGAATGGGAATTCCAAAAATCCTACACAATTCTAAACAAAACTTTCTTCCTTGATAATTATTTTGTGATCTACAGGTGCTCTACAAATAGCTAGGATCATTAATGCACAAAATCCAGAGACTTAACCAAAGCTAAGATTCCCTGTTTGGGAATCTAAACTGCCATGAAAAAATTCCATAACCAAAAATAATTCATAACCTAACACATGAAAGGAATAACTAAGCTATTCTATATAATGAAAAGCCTTGACTCAAAAACAGAAGCAAAGAATTCAGTGAACAAAAAGCAATTAAACATGGTTAAAAATTAAGATTTAGTTGAGATGGCAATTTTTTTTGTACTATCAACTGCCTATTATATGCCTCAGTCTCTAAGAAGAGAAATGTTTCCATGAAAAAGATCTGTGAGAATATCTGGTCCTTTGCCCTTACTTTATACTTTATAAATATATAAAAGTATACTTTATATTTTATAAATATAAAATATTTCTTAATTCTTTATGTCCTTTAAGCTGGAAGCTTATTACAGCTAGAAAATGGTGGTGTTGTTTTTTTTTTCATTTAACAAACTCAAAACATTTCGTACTAAAGCCCATAGGAAAGAAGGCCCACAAATACAGGTGTCCCAAAAATCTTAGCTATAAAATCTTTAAAGTGCATTAAGAGTTTGGAACACCTAATGATTCATGGTAGAGATAAATATTAAAAGAAAAACTTAATAATCCAGTCTGTCAAATTTAAGAGCTGTTGTGGAAAAATCTAGTACAAAAAAAATTTCCACTATGAATTTATTTCCCTAAGAGGGAAAAGGAGAAAGTGAGGAAGGCCTGGCAAGACAACTTCCATCTGCCCTCCATTCTATTAAGAGTATTTTGTGGAGGGCGGCTAGGTGGCGCAGTGAGTAGAGCGTCAGCCCTGGAGTCAAAAGGACCTGAGTTCGGATCCGACCTCAGACACTTAACGCACACACAAACAAAAACCTAGCCATGTGACCTTGGGCAAGTTACTTAACCCCAATTGCCCTCCAAAAAGGAAAAAAAAGAGTATTTTGTGGGAGATGGGAGTGGGGGAGGTTCATGATGAATGAAGAACACACCTAAAAATAAAAAATGCCTAATAAAGGAAATTAGTTCATGTGCTGTAAGTTTCTTAAGAACACCAAGAAACCTGTTGAATTGAAATCAGCATACTGAAATGTACAGGCTAACAAATAGAATTATGTCTTAAAAAAAAAAAAAGAAAACACCACAAACATATATCAGAAATCACTATATCAGTCTTGATTTAGATTCAAATAGGATTTAGCTAGAATAGACATATGCCCAAGGGCCTCATTTTGCCAATGAATGAACAGGCTCAGTACAGCTCGACTTGGTTTGCCTATGGTTACATAGTTAAGTAGCAGAATGTGCTTAAATTTAATTTCTCTGACGCGTAAGTTTTTTGAATCCTAGAGATAGATAGTTCTATACCTAGGAGAGTATGTCACACTATTTGTTATTTGATGATTTGTTAACCATCATTTATTAAGTACTAACTGTGTACGGAAAACTTTAACTATGTACCAGGGGAGAAATAAAGTTTAGCTAAGACATAAGCTCTCCTTTTTTTTAAAATAGCATTTTATTTTTTCCATTACATGTAAAGACAATTAACATTCTTTTAAAAAAAAATTTTTTTCATTCCAAATTTTCCCTCTCCCCTTTCCCTCTCTAAAGATGGTAAGCAATTTGATATAGGTTATATATGTGCAATCATGTAAAACATTTCCATATTAGTCATATTGTGAAAGAAGAAAGATCAAAAAGAAAAAAAAAACCACACAAAAAAGTGAAAATAGTATGCTTTGAGCTGCATTCAGATTCTGTCAGTTCTCTCTCTGCATGTGGATAACATTTTCCATCACGAATCCTCTGGAATTGTCTTGGATCGTGGTATTGCTGAAAAGGGACTCTTCTTTTTTGAAGCTTGCAATGTAGTAATAAATAGGAAGTAATATCTAAATACAGCATTAATGTTTAGAAAGTGTTTTCCTCAGCACTAAGAAGTATGTAGTACAAGAATTACAGGTGTTATTTTCTTCAGTGTACTACTTTTGGGTCTCCTTTAGCAGGCAATTGACTTGATTTTCATGATTTTTTTGCATCATTTTCATTTCTCTTCCCAATTTTTCCTCCACTTCTCTTACTTGATTTTCAAAATCCTTCTTGAGCTCCTCCATGCCCTGTAACCAGTTCATATTTTTCTTGGAGGCTTTTGATGCACGAGTTCTGACTTCAATGTCTTCCTCCCACTTGATCCTTTTTGTCCCCAAAAAAGGATTCTATGGTCTGTTTGTGCTTCCTCTGCTTGCTCATATTACCAGCCAATTACCTGACTTTTGAGCTCTTTGCCATGGTGGAACTCTGCTTCCAGAATGCAGAGAGCTTTGTCCCAAATCACTGGGGTTTTCACAGCTGCTGGAGCTATTAGGAGGGCTCCCTCTCTACAGCCCCCACAAGCTCTGGCTAACTGGTCACACAACCGACCACCACCCAAGACCAAAATCCAGATCCAACCAGGTTAAAACAAGAGCGATTACCCTCTGAATGGTTGCTTGGTTCCCCCTATGATCTGCAGGCCAGGAGCTCCTGAGGCAGCCACACTCCGCCACTTCTCCCCCCGGGGGCAGGAGTCTGATGGACACACACACAAACAGACATACACACACACACATACTCTTACACTCTCTCTCTCTCTCTCTCTCTCTCTCTCTCTCCCCCCAACAGAGTTCCACCCTGAACTTTTACTTTTTCTTTGGCGTTTATGGGTTGAGAAGTCTGGAAACCTCCACAGCTACTGGTGATTCACTCTCCTGAAGTCTGGTCTCGAAATAAGAATATTGAAAACAGAAAAAATTGAATCCCTGGTGGCAAGTCTCACCAAAGAAACAAGAAACAAAAAGAATAAATGATTGGGAATGCAAACACACAGAAGAAAAGGGCAACCTGGAAGGAAAGCAAAAAACAATTTCAAAAAATGTGATGTCCTTCAATATCTAGTCTTCTTGTTGTTCCTTGAAGAAGATACTCTCTTTCTCTCTCCATTCTGGGAATTTTCACTGGTTATCCTCAATGTCTGGAATGTTCTCCTTTATCATCTCTTCTTCCTGGCTTCCTAGCTTCCTTCAAGTCCCAGCTAAAATTCCACCCTCTACAGGATGATTCCCTTTAATTCTAGTGCCTTTTCTTTGCTCATTATTTCCTCTTTATCCGGCATATAACTTGTGTGTATATAGATAATAATAAATTAATAAATCAATAAAAGGGACTGTTTTTTATCTTTCTTGTAACCCCAGCACTTAATATAGCGCCTGCCAGATAAGAACTTAAATGAATGCTTACTGAATAACTGGTGTGAATGGATTATGGTCCTAATAAAAATATTTAATCAAGTAAGCTTAATTATTCAATCAAAAATAAATAAATAATTCTATTCATCTTCAAAGCTCAGTCCAAATGCCCAAATCTTCATCATATTAAGTTTATAAGAGTGATTTTAACTCCCATAACATTTTGTTGGTACTTATTTTCTAGCTTATAGTACATTTGCTTATGTACTGAATTTCTTCTCCCTACTATAGATTTTATCTTCTGTAAGGGAAATGAACATATCTGCTTTCTTCATAACATTTAGAACAGTGCTATATACATTTTAAGTGTTCAAAACATGATTGTTGAATGAATGTGCATCTATGCAAGTTCAATTTTGGTGTACTGCTCGGGAACGAGTGATAACTCCAGTAACACAAGTTTCTCTTTCTTCTGCTGCTCAAACACCACTAGAATCAGCAGGAACTAAGGCAGGCTCAAGTGGTAGTTAACTTTCCATTAGCATCTTCTTTTAAGGTTGTTTCACAGCTGCTATGAATAGCTCTATTCCAGCATCAGGTTATTTCTTATGTAACTTTTGTTCACTAAACCTTTTAGCTTAATTAACTGGATAGAATTACAGATAACATCAAACTTCACCTATAGAGAACACAAATTAAACTATGGGAATGCAGTTGTTTCAGACTTTTAAACCATTTTCTCTTTTTATTAAGTAAAAGGGAAAAAAATACATACAAGGGGCGACTAGGTGGCGCAGTGAGTAGAGCGTCGGCCCTGGAGTCAGAAGGACCTGAGTTCGGATCTGGCCTCAGACACTTAACACAAACAAAAACCTAGCCGTGTGACCTTGGGCAAGTTACTTAACCCCAATTGCCCTCCAAAAAAAAAAAAGGCAAAAAAAAAAAATAATACATACAAAAAGCCTGAAAGCATTAACAGGTCTTAATATCACATGAACAATTTTTAATACAAACCACCACCAGAATCTTACTAATTCTGGTCATAAAAATCAGACATTAACAAGAAAAACAAAACGCATTTCTTTTCAGAAAATAATAAATATGGAGTCAAATTTCCAAAGTATGTTAAATGGACATAATAAAATGTCTTCTTACATTAAAGTAAATGGCTTCACATTAGCCTGTAGCTGTAAGAAGGGAAATCAAAACAGATGAAAGAGGAAATCTGAGTAGTCAGCCCAGTATTTGTAAAAACCAGAAAAAGTAATCCATAGCAGGCCTGTAAATGGGATTGAAAGATGTCAGGGGAAGATGAAGGTGAAGAAAAAAACAAGAAACAAGAAAATTTTCAACTGAGATATAAAAACCATCTATTTCTTTTTTCCTCTTTAAATACACCGGCCAAGAGAAACAGGTTTCACATAAGTGAGTGCAAGTGAAGTTTGTTTCAAAGCCAACTTGTCACGAAGCCAAGTTTCCAACACAAAGAGTCAAAGCCCCAAGGATTTTTTTTCTTGAAATTTGGGGAAAGAGGCAGCCAGCTTCTCAAGCTCAATCCTGATAGAAAGATAAAAATGTAAACTAATGAGCCCACCAGATGTGTAGAGTAAGGCATGAATTAAAAAATGGGCAGCTCAGGGGTGGCTAGGTGGCAGTGAGTAAGAGCACCCTCGGAGTCGGGAGGACTGGGATCAATTCTGGCCTCAGATACTTAACACCCACACAAAAAAACTGGCAGTGTAACGCTGGGCAAGTTACTTAACCCCAATTTCTTTAAGAAAGAGAGAAAGAAAGAAAGAAAGAAAGAAAGAAAGAAAGAAAGAAAGAAAGAAAGAAAGAAAGAAAGAAAGAAAGAGAAAGAAGGAAAGAAAGAAAGAAAATGGGCAGCTCAAATATAACCCTAAATACTTCTGTGAACAGAAAGCTAAATTCACCCACAATATAATTATAGTCAAGATAGGATTTGAAGGAAGCCAAGGAAACCAGAAGGTAGAAACAAGGAGGGAAGGCCAGTCTAGGCATAGTCATTGAAAATACAAAGATAGGGAGGACAGCCCAGCAGCCCTGCAGGGAGTGGCCAGCACAGCGCTCTGAGAGCAGGCAGCACAGCAGGCTGGAACCAACAGCGCAGCCCGTAGAGCCAAGCCCAGGTCCGCGGTTTTAGCCCCAGGGTGGCAGGGCCTTCAGCCAGCTGGTGGAACCCCAGAACACCAGCAATTGTGGCGATTCCAGAATTATCAGCACAGATATGCCTAGGACAAAGTGAGAGGTTAGTGCCCGATGGACTTTGGGACCAGTATTTGGGGAACACGTGGCTTCCTCCCCTGGGGGCGAAAAGCTGCTGAAGAAACAGCTGCACAGAAGCCATTTTGCAGCGTCAGTAGTGGCTCTAGCTCCTGGTCTTTGAATTGTAGGGAGATCCAGCAATCAGTCTGGGGGTTAATCGCTCTTGCTTTAAACTGCCTGGATCTGGATTGTGGTCTGGGGGGGAAGTTTGGGGTGGGTATCCAACTTGCCAGGGTGGAGGCTTTACAGGGGCCACCCAACTGGCGGAAGTTGTGAAGACCCCACGTTTGGGCGGAAGCTCCCCTATCTGGTGGCAGAGTCCTACTGTGGCAACAAGCCCAAAAGTCAAGTAATTAAGTGGCAATATGCCTAGGCAAACGAAAGAAAATAAACAGAAAAGTTCAACATTGGACTCCTATTTTAGGGGCAAAGAGGCTCAAAGCATGGAGGAGGACTGTGAGGTCAGAACTCCTGCACCAAAAGCCCCAAATGAAAATACAAGCTGGCTACAGGCCATAGAGGACCTTAAGAAGCAGATAAGAGAAGTGGGAGAAAATTTGGGAAGAGAAATGAAAAAGATGCAAGAAAAGTATGAAATGACAGTCAACAGCCTGACTGAGGAAAATAACACCTTAAAAAATAGACTAACTCAAATGGCAAAAGAGGCTCAGAAAGGTAATGAGGAGAAGAATGCCTTAAAAAGTCGAATTTGCCAGATGGAAAAAGAATCTCAAAAGCTCACTGAGGAGATTCATTCCTTCAGAGTTAGACTGGAGCAAATGGAAGCTAGTGACTTTATGAGAAATCAAGATGCTGTTAAGCAGATCCAAACAAATGAAAGAATAGAAGGCAATGTGAAATATCTCATGGGAAAAACCATTGACCTGGAAAACAGATCCAGGAGAGATAAATTTAAAAATTATTGGACTACCTGAAAGCCATGATCAAAGAAAGAACCTAGAAATCATCCTTAAAGAAATTCTCAAGGAAAATTGCCCTGATGTTTTAGACCCCGTGGGGGAAATAGAAGTTGAAAGAATCCACCTATCACCTCCTGAAAAAGATCCCAAAAAGAAAACTCCTAGGAATATTATAGCCAGGCTCCAGAACTCCCAGATCAAGGAGAAAATACTACAAGCAGCCAGGAAGAAACAATTTCAATATTGTGGAAACACAATCAGAATAGCCCAGGACCCAGCAGCTTCTACACTGAGGGATCGAAGAGCATGGAATATGATATTCCAGAGGGCAAAAGAGCTGGGACTGAAGCCAAGGGTCACCTACCCAGCAAAACTGAGTATCTTGTTTCAGGGGAAAATATGGTCATTCAGTGGAATAGAGGACTTTCAAGCATTCTTGATGAAAAAACCAGAGTTGAATAGAAAATTTGACATCCAGACACAAGAAGCAAGAGATACTTGAGAAGGTAATCAAGGAAAAGAAATCAAAAGGAACTTATCAAAGTTGGACTTTTACACTCCTACATGGAAAAACCATAACTGTGTTTGATGAAACCTTTCTCATTATGAAAATAATTGAAGAAGGGTACATGGCATATGTTCACAGGTATACATGGATAGAGGGCACAGGTTGAATTTGATGGGAAGGGATGATTCTTTTTTTTTTTTTTTTGGAGGGCAATTGGGGTTGGGTGACTTGCCTGGGGTCACAGGGCTGGGTTTTTGTTTGTGTGTTGGGTGTCTGGGGCCAGATCCGAGATCGGGTCCTTCTGGCTCCAGGGCCAGTGCTCTGCTCGCTGCGACACCTAGCCGCCCCAAGGAAGGGATGATTCTTAAGGGGTGAAGTCAAGAGGTGAGAGAGGAAAGTGGCAAAAGGAGATGGAGAGAGACAGGGTAGGATAAATTATCTCATGTAGAAGAAGCAAGGGGAAGTAGTTGCAGAGGAGAGGAAGAACAGGAAGGCAAAAATGCAAAAGCATATTCTCATTGAAGTTGGCTCAAGGAGAGAATCACATACATACTAAATGGAATATCTTACCCTCACTCACTCTCCTGAGTAGGGGAAAGGGAGATGAGAGGGGGGATGATGGAGGGGAGGGCATTCTGGGGGGAGGGGAGGTTGGAAGTACCCACTATCAAAGAGGGACAGGATCAAAGTAGGGAATGGACCAGGTGGGAGGTGAGACGGGTGGGAGGGAAATATAAGCAGTCTTTTACAATATATCTACTATGGTAATGTTTTGCATAGCTATACATGTACAACACATACTGAATTGCTTATCTTCTCAGAGGGAGGGGGTGACAAGGGAGGAAGGGAATGGATCTGGAGATCGAAGTTTTAAAATTAAATGTTTCATAAGATGTCCAGGCAGTGGGGCTCACAGATTCACGTTGCCCTAATGGCAAAGTCGAAGGGGGTATGGGAGAAGATATGGGAGAGAGCAGATTGGATGAGGGATAGATATCTTTTGGGACTGCTATTCTGGGGTGGTGGGTAGGGAAAAAATGGGGGAAAAATGTAACTCATAATCTGGTGGAAATGAACAATGTAAACCAGAAGTTAATAAAGCATTTGTTTAATTGAAAAAAAAAAAAGAAAAGAAAAGAAAAGAAAATACAAAGATAGGAGCGGCTAGGTGGCGCAGTGAGTAAGAGCACCTGCCTCAGAGTTGGGATGACCCAGGATCAGATCTGGCCTCAGAAAATGAGCACCCACGCATAAATAATGACTAGCCGTGTAACCTTGAGCAAGTTACTTAACCCCAACTGCTTTAAAAAAAAAAAAAAAGAAAAAAGGAAATACAAAGATAAAATGTTTTACAGTAAGAGGAAAAACAAGGAGGTCAATTGTCACTGGTCATTGAATAATTGAGGGCACTGTGCTCAGGTAAAAATTTGAAAGGTACAGGCAGGTGGGGAGGGTGGATCCAGTTATAAATGGTTTTGTCTGTCAAACGGAGAATTTCATATTTGATCCTAAAGGTGTGTAATGTCAAGCAATGGAATACTTTGCTCCTTGTTTTGGTTATTCAAGTACTTAGCTCCTTGTTTCAAGTTGTTCAAGTGCCTTTGTGCCTCGCCTTTGATTGTGTCAAGTCTTTGTTGGAAACTAACATCATCACACGGAGCCCAAGGTGGGAGGAATTTGCCAAACGAGTATATAAAAGTAGGAGCACAAGCTGGAACCAAGCAGAACTGAGAGGGAGAATACTTGAGATGCTGGCACTCTGTCAGTCTGTTCTTTCTGTGTTGATTTGTGACTGTGTTACTTTGTCAGAAGAATTCTGTCTGCTGATTGTGTTACTTTGTCAGATAGAAGCATTATATCTGTTGAACCAGACAGAAGCACTCCTTCTGTTGACTTGTGTTGATTTCACAGGAAGAAAGTGAATTGAGATGATACTGCTAGAAATGTGTGTGAATATTTCTATAACTCTGCTAAGTTTAATGTTTGTGGATAATTGTTGTATCTCTCTTAAGCTTTGTCTCCCCAGAAACAGAAACTGTGAAAAGTTTCAAGTGGACTAATCACCATGAGCTTCAACCTGGAATAAAAGCTGTGATCTAGCAGTGGGAGAACTCTGTATTTTGTACCCCTTAAGGATGATTGCTCCTTAAGGATGACTGGAAGCCAGTCTCCAATTAATTTGAAAGAAGACTTTAGATGGGTACTTTATATGGACTGATTTTGTGACTTACTGAATGATATCCTTTGTTCAAGACTATGTGGTCACCTTAGTGTTATGTTATATTGTTGGGAATGTTGTACTTTGGTTTCTGTGAATGTTTTGCTTTAGTTTATTGTTGAATAGAGAGTTCACTATATTATGCCATCAGAACCTTAGAGTTATTCACAGCAGCAATCCTCAGGAGAGTTGCTTGTGCTTGGCTTTACAAGATGATAGAGAGGCACTAGAGTGTATGTGAGTTGTAATGTGGTTCAATCCTATACTTTAGGAAAAATGCTTTGACAGCTAAGTGGAGATTGAACTGGAGAGGAAGGAGATTTGTGACGGGAAGCTCAATTAGCAGGCCACTGCAGAGTCCAGGTGTGAAGTGATGAGGGTTTCTACCAGGTTGGTGTGAGAGGAAAGAAAAGGCTTACTTGAGAGATGATACTAAACTCCTTGAGGTCAGAGACTATTTCCACATTTTCACTGTATTCCCAAACACATATCACAGTGCCTGGCACATAGTAAGCCTTAGAAAATGCTTGTTCATCTCTGAATAACACAATGACCACCCAAAATTCCAGATGAATCATGATCCAACAGTCTACACACTTCTGAATAGAGGAGTGATGGACCTAGCATGCAGATTGAGGATTTTTTAGAATTTGTTTTATTTTTTTTTTTACTATATGGCTATTTGTACCAAGGGATTTTATTTTTCTTGCTTTCTCAATGAGGGGGTGGGAGTGGGAAGAAGGATAGAAGAGTAGGGAAGAGAAGGCAGATTTTTGTTTGAAAAACTGCTTGTTCTTTAGCTGATATGAAAAGTACTAGAGTAGGCCAGAAAATAAGACAAAAACAAAATAGTTCCTGTCCTCAAGAAGCTTACATTCCACTAGCATTAAAATAAAATGTTAATCTCTCCCCCAACTATCAGTCAGCTCTGTCAGTCTCTGTCCTTGCCTATATACTCTAAAATATTTGAATTGTAAATCCACAAAATTCATGCAAAGTTCAGTATTGAATACTAAACTTCACTCATTACTGGCCCCAATAAATATTTAGAAGTAGAGGAAGGGTTACTATTAGAAACTACAATTATAACTACTATAACAAAATGTGACATTAATGTTTATGAAGAAATAAGCACAGGAGAGCCTGTAGGAGAACAGGCATATTAATGCACTTTTGGTGGCGTCGTGAACTGGTCCAGTCATTCTGGAAAACAATTTGAAACTACACCCCAAAAGTTTCATCTCACCACAGGAATTTTTAGCTTGGGAATTCCAGTTTATCTAAATGGTATGAGCAGCCATGTCACTCTTCTTGCCTGGTCATTTAAAAGGATCTGCAAGAAAGTAAAAGGGGCAGGTAGAAAGGGGGAGGAGAGACAGAGAAAAAGGAAAGGTTCTGGGACACCTAATATTCAGTAATATTTTACTACTTGAATCGCTAGAAAAAATTAAAAAACCTGTCAGAAATTAGGTTTAGATCTATACCTATATCACACACCACACTAAACTACAAATAGATACATGACCTAAATATAAAAAGTCATATCATAAAGAAATGAGGAGAATAAAAGAAGCTATCCTTTGTAAAATTTTTCACAGATAATTCCATAATAGTAGCAATATTAGCAGTCACAGAATGAGGTGGTGATGAGATTAAACAACACTTATGGTGATGAGATACTACTAACACTTTTAAATGAATTGTATTCTGTGCTCAAGTATCACAAAAAATAGTTTCATTTTCTTAAGAAGAAAACTAAAGGAAGGAAGGAGCTTAGTGATATTGATGCCAAGCAAGGAAAAGAAAAAAAAACAAACTGCTGAATCCTTAGAGAAAATACACAAAAGAAAACAGAAAGAAGTTCAGAGGGAGTCACAGTCAAATAAGAACATGTTTAAAAGCAGGACAGCTTTGAATCTAATCTACTAAAGTTATTATATATGGTACTTTTAAAAAATTCAAACTGCATAACAAATTCTCAGTTTTCCTGTTCTTTGCATATGGAAACATTTGTGTTTGTTGAGATTCTTCCCATTTCCAAATAATAAAAAAAATATATTTTTAAATTTCTATTTTATTTAAAACAACAGTAGTTATTAGAGTTGGAAAAAAACTCAGAGGTCATATATCCAAACTCTTTATTTTACAGATGAGGAAAATTGAGGCCCAGATAGGAAAAATGACTTGCCTAACCAAGTATCAAATTGGAGGGCTAGGATTCAAACAAAAATACTCACAGTCCTAGTTCACGTACTACCAGTCCAGCACTCTTTCCAGTGAAGTATAAGTCTATTATTATTATTATTATTATTATTATTATTATTATTATTATTAGTGAATGGGAAGGAAAGCAGTCAAGGATGGGGCACAAATAGTGTTGCTCTTACAAACTTCAGCTAAATCAAATGCTCTACATTAGGTTTGTCTCAGTCAGAAAACCACTTGCTAGAGTTGGTTCGTCCTCTACCACAGCCTCTGAACAACAGATATGATCCCGTTTCTTTCTTCCTAATATTCCCACTGCTCTTCACCCTTGTCAGTTCAACAAACATTTAATATGTGTGATGCAACCAACTAAGTGCAAGGCAAGCACTCTTTAATCCTTGTCTATCTGGACAACCCCAAATTGTTTAACATGGTTTTACCAAGCATTTTTTTAAAAAGTATTAGTGCCTTAGGATTACCTCTAAAATCACATTTAGCTGTAAATCTATGATCCTATAATCTGATTTAGTATGGAAATAAAGGAGAGTGGCGCCAAAGTCCAAGAGGCAAGAGGCAAGTTTGATTAAGCAGCAGTAGAATCCTAAAGTTAAGGAAGAGGTGACACTGATGACTTCAGAAGCCCAGGTTCTAAGATTTCTTATTTTTATTTAATGCTACTGTCCAATAGGAAAACATGAACTACTGCTGAGTTGAAATGATGGTCTTGTAGTTAAAAGGCAATTACCAATCAAATATACTAAGTAGATGCTACTTTTTCATCACAGTTCTAGGTGCTATACAGTAGTATATAAAGTCATGAGTTTATACCCTCATGGAACTTATAATTTAGAGAATGTTATAGTCCAAAAAATTAAGGGTTTCTTCATCTAGCAACATTGTTCTATTATTTTTCAGTCATGTCAGATTCTTTGTGACCCTTTTTTGGAATTTTGGTAAAGATACTGAAAGTTTGACATTTTCTTCTCAAGTTCATTTTAAAGATGAGAAAACTGTGGCAAACCAAGTTAAGTGACTTGCCCAGGACCACAGCTACTAAGGGTCTGAGGTCAGATTTGAACTCACAAAGACGAGTCTTCTTGACTCCAAGCCTAGCACTCTATCCACTTCACCAAATAGCTGTCCTAACCCAACAAGGAATCTTTGCCCTAACCACATTCCTTCCCACATTCCCTCCCCTTCTCTAATATCCTCTCCCTGCTGCCCTCACTATTATTGACCTCTCATTTCCAGAATCATCTATGCCTAGAAAGTTCTGAGTTAGAAATTTCTTGTTTCCAAGCCAATTAGAGCCTTCTAAACTTGTGAACACAAAGGTGGGAAGCCAAGTATACCCAACAAGATTGTCACTACTTCCTATAATAAACACCTGACCTATCCCAAAGAATGGAATGAAGATGGATTTAGGCCTCTCAAAAAAACAGCTTGGTGGGCGGCTAGGTGACCCAGTGATTAAGAGGGTTGGTCCAGAGTCGGGAGGACCCGGGATTGGTGCCAGCCTCAGACTTAGCATCCACACAATGCTAGAGAAAGGAAGGAGCTTAGTGATATTGATGCCAAGCAAGGAAAAGGAAAAAAAAACTGCTGAATCCTTAGAGAAAATACACAAAAGAAAACAGAATGACTGGCCGTATAACCTTGAGCAAATTACTTAACCCCAATTGCTAAAAACAAAACAAAACAAAACAAACAACAACAACAACAAAAAAAAAAAACCAGCATGGATTGTCACAAGACGATTACAAATTGCTTCCTACTACATAGTTTAAAGACCTTAACTTCCAAGAACCCCAATCCATAGACCGAGTACTGGTGAAATATCCAGAAATCCATATCCTGTAGGCCATTACAGATGCCAATCTGGAGTTAAAGGGAAAAGTTTTGGGGAAGAGTGGAAACAGAGATTTTGGAGTAATCTATATAAAGGTCTGAAAGTGAATGAGACTGCAAAGGAAGAGAATCAAGAATGAGAAAAGTCAGCAAACACACAAGAAACATACATCAAAGAGTTGGTAATATGCAGACTGAAGAACCTGGTGACAAGAAACAAGCTACAGATAAAGAGATCACAGGGAAAAGGACCAAGAATATGAAGGAAAGGCTGAGTAGTTTAGCTTAGAGAAGAGATAATTTGGGTGAGACATAATAGGAGTGCTGAATTACTTCAAGGGTTTTCACACAGAAGAGAAATTAAACTATTCCATTCAGTCCTAAAGGTAGAAACGGGAACCAAGGGTGAACATTGCAAAGAAGTAAAATTAGGGTTGATGTAAGGAACAATTTCTTTACAATTAGAGCTGACTTTAAGTGGAATAGATAACCTTGGAAGACAACATGTGTGTCGCCCACACACACAAACATCCTCCAGTTGCAGTTTCATGATGTATTGTGATGGAACTGTATCAAAGAATTGAGACAGATGCTTCTCATGAAGTAGGCTAAGTTCTAAGAGGAACCAGCAACTTCAGAGAAAGCAAGATAGAATTTTATAGGGTAAAAATGCAATTACATTAAAAAACTATGAATATTAAAAAGACAAGGTAGAAACAGGACTTCCGTGCAGCTCCAGCTTTCACCTTCCCCAATTTATGTAAAAGGGGACTCTGAACAAACTTTGGACCTACAGAACCCACAAAATGACACAGAGAAGCTAACCTCCCACTGAGGAAAGCCCTGCAGCCCCACAGGGAGCGGCCAGTGCAGCACTCTGGGAGACCAGCCCAGGCCCTCATGAGCTAGAGATTTTAGCCTCAGGGCAGGCCTGACCAAAGGCCAGCTGGAAGGACTCCAGAATAATAGCAGCTGTGGCCTTTTCCAGAATTATCAACACATACATGCAAAGGACAAAGTGAGAGGTCAGTGCAGTGTGGACTTTGGATCCAGTAGTTGGGAGTGCATTGGCTTTTGCCCCCGGGGAAAGACACGGCTAAGACCCCACTCCTATTTTGGTGACTAAAAGGATCAAAGCATGGAACAGGAGGAAGACAGTGAAGGCAGAACTCCTGCACCAAAAGGTTCAAAGGAAAATACGAGCTGGTTACAGGCCATAGAGGACCCTAAGAAGCAGATAAGAGAAGCAGAGGAAAAATTGGGAAGAGAAATGAAAACGATGTAAGAAAATTATTATATGAGAGTCAACAGCCTGATTGAGGAAAATAACACCTTAAAAAATAGAATAACTCAAATGGCAAAAGAGGCTCAAAAAGGCAATGAGGAGAGGAATGCCTTAAAAAGCCTAATTTGGAAGCCAGATGGAAAAAGAATCTCAAAAGCTCACTGAAGAGAATCTTTCCTTCAGATTTAGATTGGAGCAAATGGAAGCTAATGACTTTATGAGAAAATCAAGATGCTGTTAAGCAGATCCAAACAAATGAAAGAATAGAAGGCAATGTGAAATATCTCATGGGAAAAACCACTAACCTGGAAAATAGATCCAGGAGAGATAATTTAACAATTATTGGAATACCTGAAAACCATGATCAAAGAAAGAACCTAGAAATCATCCTTCAAGAAATTCTCAAGGAAAATTGTCCTGCTGTTTTAGAACCAGAAGGCAAAATAGAGGTTGAAAGAATCAGTTGATCACCTCCTGAAAAAGATCCCAAAAAGAAAACTCCTAAGAATATTATAGCCAAGTTCCAGAATTCCCAGATCAAGGAGAGAATATTAAAGCAGCCAGGAAGAAACAATTTGAATATTGTGGAAACACAATCAGGATAACACAGGATCTGGCAGCTTCTACACTGAGGACTGAAGGGCCTGGTATATGATATTCCTGAGGGCAAAGGAGCTGGGATTAAAACCAAGAATCACCTACCCAGCAAAACTGAGTATCATGTTTCAGGGGAAAATATGGTCATTCAGTGGAATAGTGAACTTTCAAGTATTCTTGAAGAAAAAACCAGAGTTGAATAGAAAATGTGACATTCAGATACAAGAAGCAAGAGCAGCATGAGAAGGTAAACAGGGAAAAGAAATCATAAGGAACTCATCAAAGTTGAACTATTTACATTCCTACATGGAAAAATGATCATTGTAACTGATGAAACTTTTCTCAGTATGAAAATAGTTGAAGGGAATAGAAATGTGGGTGTGTGTGTGTGTGTGGGGGGGGGTCTTTATCAGAGGGTATATGGGTATATGAATACATACGTGAATGTGTGTATATATGTTTACAGGTATATATAGATAGAGGGCACAGGTGGAATTTAATAGGAAGGGATGATACTTAAAAGGTGAAATTAAGAGGGGAGAGAATATAATGAGAGGTGATGGGGAGAGACAGAATGGGGCAAACTATCATATAGAAGAGGCAAGGGAAAGTGGGTATAATGGAGGGGAAGAGCAGGAAGGCATAAGGGAATGGGTCAACCTTATACTCACTAAATTTGGTTCTGGGAGGAAATGACACACACACTAAAGAGGATATCTCACCCTACAGGAGAGTAGAGGAGAAGGGGATGAGAGAGGGTATGATGGAAGGGAGGACAGGCTTGGGGGGGGGGGGGAGTTGGAGGCACACACTTTTGAAAAGGTACAGGACCAAAGTAGAGAATAGAATAAGTGGGATAGCAGGGAGGGAAATGTAATCAGTCTTCTACAATTATCTACTATCATAATGTTTTGCATTAGCTACACATGTACAACCTATATTGAATTGCTTATCTTCCCAGTAAGGGTGGGTGACAAGGGAAGAAGGGAATGAATCTGGAATTCAAAGTTTTAAAACCAAATGTTTAAAAATATGCATATACTATTATTAATACTATTTTACATGTAATTGGGAAATAAGAGGAGATATCCTGGGGGACTGCTATTTTAGGGAGGTGGGTCGGGGGAAAACGGAGAGAAAAACTGTAACACAAAATCTGGCGGAAATGAATGAAGTAAACCAGAAGTTAAAAAAGCATTTGAGGGAAAAAAGGAAAAAAAATTATATACATACACATACACACGCACACACTGGAGGGGTTTGTTAAGGGATTAGGCAATAGGGGAAGGGTCCCAGCCACAGTGTAACTATGCATACAATTACCCCATATAGCCACAATGCATATAGAAAAACCCATTTGGGGAGGGTATGTATGTATGATAACGATATTCACTCTAGGTCAGTTCTTTACTATTACTGTACAGGTGCTACTTGGGGGAAGTCCCTTCTATTGTTTCAGGGTCCATATCCTGCTTGGGCACCCTTGTGGTGCTGCTTTCTGACTAGCTAAATATTGTGGTCCTATTTGAGACTAGATGGATATGGTTGTGGTTGAGTGCATTAATACTTCTGCAGTTTCTGTGCACAATATGAGGAAAGGGTCTAGGGGCAATGGCTAGGTAGAAGCAGTGGCTGGGATCCCATCACATGAAGACGCCTGCTTCTGTGAGAAATATGAGTTCAGGGGGGCGGAGCCAAGATGGAGGAGTAGAAACAGCATTTCCAATGTGCTCTGCCCCACACAAATTTCAAACAATGTGAAAGTGAGCTCCGAAAAACTTCTGGAGCCACATCACCCACAGAACGGCACAGAGAAGCTAACCTCCTGCTGAGGACAGCCCAGCAGCCCTGCAGGGAGCGGCCAGTGCAGCGCTCTGAGAGCAGGCAGCACAGTGCGCTGGGAACCGACAGCGCAGCAGCCCGCAGAGCCGAGCCCAGGTCCTCAGTTTTAGCCCCAGGGTGGCCGGGCCTTCAGCCAGCTGGTGGAACACCAGCAATTGTGGCGATTCCAGAATTATCAGCACAGATATGCCTAGGACAAAGTGAGAGGTTAGTGCCCTATGGACTTTGGGACCAGTATTTGGGAAACACGTGGCTTCCTCCCCTGGGGGCAAAAAGCTGCTGAAGAAATAGCTGCACAGAAGCCATTTTGCAGCATCAGTAGTGGCTCTAGCTCCTGGTCTGTGAACTGTAGGAAGATCCAGAAATCAGTCTGGGGGTTAATTGCTTTTGCTTTAAACTGCCTGGATCTGGATTGTGGTCTGGGGGAGAAGTTTGGGGTGGGTATCCAACTTGCCAGAGTGGGTGGAGGCTTTACAGAGGCCACCCAACTGGCGGAAGTTGTGAAGACCCCACGTTTGGGCGGAAGCTCCCCTGTCTGGTGGCAGAGTCCTACTGTGGCAACAAGCCCCAAAATCAAGTGATTAAGGGGCAACATGCCTAGGCAAACGAAACAAAATAAACAGAAAAGTTCAACATTGGACTCCTATTTTAGGGGCAAAGAGGCTCAAAGCATGGAGGAAGACTGTGAGGTCAGAACTCCTGCACCAAAAGCCCCAAATGAAAATACAAGCTGGCTACAGAAATATGAGTTCATGTACATACCTGTCGTTCTATTGAGCAGTGGGGCATATATGGAGAAGTCAGGATATTGGGGGGGGGTGGCTAGTTATGGGCAGTGGGACCTATAAGGAAGTTAGAATATTAGGGCTAGGGAGACCTTTATTAAAATTAAAATTCTATCACTCCTCTGGACCCTAAGAGGTCTTCAAGCAAAAGCTGGATGACCACTTGTTGAAGGTATTCCTTTTCAAATATGGATGAGTCAGAGAGGGTCCTTCAAATTCTGTGATTCTAAAGCCAACAAAGGAAAAGACTATCAAATAGTGTGAAGTAAAAAACAATGTCAAAAGCTGCAGAGGGGTCAAGAAAGATGACACTAAAGGAAGTTACTAGATTTGGTAATCAGGTCTTTAGTGACCTTTGGGAGGGCAGTTTTAATGAAACAGTATATCTAACAATTGCTAGCTCCGAAATTTTATCAAAGTCTGTTTGAAACCTCTAAAACAAAGTATCAAGGTTTCTTGGAACAGTTGGGGGCTCAAAGCTTAGTAATGAAGTCCATAAACAGTGGTATAGAATATTGACAATATAAAGAGTTAGAGTTGTTGGGGAAATTTTAGAACAAAATACAGAATAAAGTTGTTTTCATATAGGAAAAAAAATGTTCCCTAAAAGTATTCTTGATATGTTAGAATGGCATTGGATCACTAAAGTTCAGTTAGGTATAGCCTTCTGAAACTAGTGTCTGAAAAGGACTCATAAAATAAGGGTGAGAGAGGAAGAATTCGATCCTTCAAAATTCCAGCCACACCTGGCTCCATTAATTTGTGCCATGAATTTAAGAGATCTTTGCCTCACCTAGACTCTCATTTGAATTGACTCCCACAAGACTCTTCACTAACCCGCACAGAAGCACTCAACACTGCACACTATTCTTTATATACATTACTGTTCCTGTATCTTTTCCCTTCCTTCCTTAGACTAGGTTTTTAAAGTCTTCTTACTTCTTGTGTCTTCTAATGATTGCTAGCTTTGAAATTTTATCAAAGAAAGTCTATCTGAATCCTCTGGAACATTAAGGTTTCCTGGAAAACGATTTGGGAAACACTGGTTTTGAAAACTTTGGAGTAGAACCTGGCTTGGTGGAACACAGATGAACAGTATTGGTGTATAATGAGGGTACTAAAAAGGCCAAGTGGAAAGGATGGGGTAGGTTGAGGTTGAAGAGATAAGAGCACCAAGATTTTAGCAATGGAAAAGAGAGAGACAAAAAATGGAAAGCAAGGACAATTATCATCTAATCTATAATTTTACCTAAAGTCACTCCAGGAACATCTCTCTCCTCTAAGCCCCTCATCTCACTTCCTCCCACCCAGTTAGTTGTTCTCTTCTCCATCACTTTATGTTGTAACTTTCTGTTATTCCTATCTCATATACATACTCCTAGAATAATGTATCTCTCTTGATGGCAGGAAATATTTTTGTTTGTGTAACTGTATCCCTATCACACCAGAGGCAGCATGGTATAACTAAGTGAGCCATCCTCAAAGCCAAAAGGTCCTGAGTCCAAGCCCCAAGGTACTGGCTATGTAAGCCTGGACAAATGAACTAAATAATGTATCACTGCACTAAGCAGGTCCCTAAGCCTATAAGTTGCATAGAAGTTGCTGACCTATGTCAACAGAAGATGTCTTGGCCGGAAACTCCCTACACCAATAAAAATAACAGTTCTAGTACCTATTCCAATCTCTAGAAATGTCTTGCATATTAGGCTCTTTTTAAAAGTTTTTTTTAAAATTTCATTATATTTTAAATAATTTGCTACTTTTAGTTTTTCAATTTAATGATTTTTTAAAAATTAACCTGTCCCTCACACTACCCTATACCTCCCAATGAGCAAATTAACAATAAAATAAAATAAAGCTGTGAATGTATAACTGCATAGTCCAGTAAAATAAAACTCCACAATAGCCATGTCCAAAGATATATACCTCTTTCTGTATATAAAGTTCATCACCTCTCTGGCAGAAAGTGAGTAGTTTATTTCATTTTCATCTTTTTGGACTCATGGTTTGCCATTGCATTGATCAATGGTCTAAAGTCGGTGAAAATTGTGTTTCTCTACAATGTTATCGTTGTTATAAACTGTTCCCCTAATTCTGCTCATTTCATTTTGCATCAGATCAGAGGTCTTCTCAGTTTCCCCTCAAATTGTCCATGTCATCATATCTTACAGCACAAAACATATTTGACATGAAAGTTCTGGGCTTTGGTTAAGAAGCCCCTGGAAATTTCTTTCTGGAAGTGACTGGTGGATTTTTCCTATTTTCACTTTGTCCTCTGGTTTTGAGTTCTGAAGAGTTTTCATTAATAATCTGAAATAGGGATTTATTCTAATAATAGTTTTCAGATTTTTTTTAGTGTAATAATTCTTACCTTTTCTATCTTTGACCTGTTTTCCAGGTCAGTTGTTTTCAACTTCCCTGCCTAGCTTTTCTATTTGATAATTCACTTCATTTCCTCCTGGCTGCAGGCACTCCTACAAGTCCCCATACCCAAGATAGGGTCTTTACTTGGATTTGTGGATGTCTCTCAAACAAAGGTATTTTCTTCATGGTGATCAGAGTTTTCCTTGATTTTCTCATGGGCAACCTAAGCTTGGGTAAAACTCCACAACTTGGTAGAGGCAAGGACTCAGACTAGGCCCCTCCTTCAAGAACTTGGAGCTAGTGCTGGGCCCTGCCTAGGGGCTCCCTCTTGTCAAAAGGCTCTATTGTATGCTCTACCTCTTTCTATTAGACTCAGGGGCTACTCCTGTCACAGGCTTAAGGGACAGTTGGGCTAGATTCTGCCTTTCTCCTGATAACATGTTGGACCATCGCTGAAATGCCACATGTTTTGTACTCTCTTCCACGTTATGGTTGGGTTTGGGCACTACTGGGACTAGGCTGGCTTGGGGCTTAGGCTCTGTTTGGCTCAAGTCCAGAATGCTGCCCTTCATCCTACTGGAAAGCCCCAAAAGCTGGGCTCAGAAAGCCAGTCAGGTGATTTGAAAAGGCAGAATGCCCCAAAGTCCCTCTCCTACAGCCAAGGGCTGGGCTGAAGTTCTGGGGAGCTCATGCAGCAAGTGCTCAAACTGGGGGAAGAGAGGACAGTTGACAACACCTCTACCCTGCCCTGCGCCCTTGACCTGGACAGGCTAGTCTATCTAAAGATGACTATAAGACTCTAAACATCCCTCTGTGGACTCTGGAGTTGAGTGAGAGAGTCCAGATCTATTTCTTAGCAGAGAGATACATCTCTCTAAGTACTAATGGGGCATTTAGAGGGATCTAGGATCGTCAAGGTATTAGTACCTAATCTTCTCACAATCCCCTATAGAAGGGTCTTCAATAAATGTTTGTTAAATTAAATCTGCCCCAGATTGGAGAGTTAAGCATGTAAAAGTCTTGAAAAAAGAAAAGATCATAGCTTTTGAAGCTCAGAATTTGAATTCTTCTAGGCATACTCTATACAATATCTTTAACTGGTTCCAAAAATCCCTAAGTTATAGTAGTGGTAATCGAGTAACTTCAAAAAGGTAGAGGTAAACATTGAAGCAATTTCATACAAGGGACAGTTTATTTGTGTCTTTTAAGAAGTAAAAAGAAAAATACCGTAAGATACACACACCACAGAAAGACCAAAACTTGTCTTTTCTCTTGTGAGCTTCAGGACTTCAGTAAGCACTTAATGAGTACTTGTTTACTTGACTTCAAGATAACCAAAACTCTGCCATCTCAAAATATACCTGATTTCATTTTTACAACTATCATTGGAAAAATTATAAACTGTAAATGGAGGATTTTTAGATATGCTAATTAGGGGTACTGAACAAAGATGCCAGAGATCCACACCTGGCAGCTACAATTCATCACACACTGAAACCAGAAGCTAAATGGAATTCTGTATGGTGGGGCTAGAAGGGAAACAAAACCAGAAATACAAATAGTAAAAATAAATATCTCTCTCTTTCTCTTTCTATATATATAGATATATGGAGAGAAAGACATATCTATATATTTCTCTCTATATAATACCTACACATACACACACATATAGAGAGAGAAATCAAGAGCATAGAAATAATGAGCAAAGCACAGAGCACTTATATGATGATGTGATTTATATGTGTACTATGACTGAGGCAGCCAGCAAAGAAGTATATTAACTGAATAGAGGCAAGTTACTTATAACAAGCTTGAAAAACAGGGGGGATTCTTCTGGTAATATAATATTGATACAGCATCATAGTACCTGGCATACAGCAGACACTTAGTAAATGCTTATTAAATGACTGAAGAAAAGGATCAAGAAGCAAAATTTGACAAAGCAGTGCCTCTGACTGTTCGTAAAGATATTAGCTTTAACCTTCAACCAAAGAATTTGTCTGGAGACCAGATATAAAGTGCTTTTCTTCAGGGACTAAGAAAATTAAAAATTTTGGCTAAGGAATAGAAAGTAGACTAGTAAGCACACAAAGACAGAAAAACCCAACAATTAGAGCTTTAAGAGTATGCTGGACTACCTAGAAATGACAGAGTAATGATCTATTTCTGTAGCCTGATTACTATGTTAACCCAAGTCAAGTTAAAATGCTTAATCAGTACAGATGATTCCTTATTCACAGAAGAAAGAGAATACTGAAATCCAAAAATGTTGTACTATACCAACAGGTAGAGAAACTTGAGAGATTAGTGCCTACTGTACAGATATAAAGGGCAGGTATGTGGCCCAGTTGGTAGTCTGGAAGACCTGAGTTCAAATCCTGCCCCAGACCTTTAGTACCTGTGTGACCCTGGGCAAATCATTTAACACTTTTGCATTAGTTTCCTCATTTGTATAATGAGCTGGAGAAGGAAATGGCAAACCACTTCAGGTATTTTTGCCAAGAAAATCCCAATGGGGTCACAAAGAGCCACAAATTCCTACAGTTGGAAAGGTCATCCCTTACCCTTCTATAAGTGGTAACCCAACCAAGAGATACAAAGTAGCAAATTAAATGTGTTCACAGGCAGTATGTCTATAATATTCTTTCTATATTACTTTTTTTTAAGCTTCAGGTAATACTAGCTCTGTATATTGCTAATACAAATTATTCAAAAACCCAAATAACAGATTCCCTTATAGCAAGTAACCCAGGATTAACTCATAGTATTAGTAACATAACTCATGCATTTTTAATGTCAAACTCTGCTATATATAAAAGGATAATGTGGAAAAGAACTGCTATCTGGGGGGGTGATCTTTGAATAAGAAATCCCCACCCATTCACCCCATTCCCGTGGGTGCTGACCTCAGACTATTAAACAAGGGGTAAGAACTTGGTGGGGGGGGGGGCGGCTAGGTGGCGCAGTGAATAGAGCGCCGGCCCTGGAGTCAGAAGGACCTGAGTTCGGAGCCGGCCTCAGACACTTAACCCACACAAACAAAAACCTAGCCGTGTGACCTTGGGCAAGTTACTTAACCCCAATTGCCCTAAAAGGGCGACTAGGTGGCACAGTGAGTAAGAGCGCCAGCCTCGGAGCTGGGATGACCCGAGATCAAATCCGGCCTCAGAAAATGAGCACCCACACATAAATAATGACTAGCCGTGTAACCTTGAGCAAGTTACTTAACCCCAAATGCTTAAAAAAAAAAAAAAAGAACTTGGTGGGGAAGGGGGTGGCTGGAGCAGGAGAGAAGGTATCAACTTCTGTTGTTGACTGACCTGGTCTTATTTTCATCTTGTAGATTCTGTGCCAGTTAATTAAAGAACAGTGTTAATTAAGACATATTGGAGTATTCTAAAAATTTTGCATCAAGAAAAATTAAGTTCTACAATCTTAGACTTTGTGCTTGACCATAACCAAATAGTGATTGACCTTGACCAAAATGGGATGCAGGGAAGGGATGAGTACACCTAAACACTACTAATGGAAAGTAATTCAAAGTATATACTTTCTTTCTGGTAGGTCATTGGCATCATCTTATTAATGTACAAAAGACAGTACATTTATTAATTTAACTAAGAGCTATTAAGGATGCACAAAAGATAAACAAAGTGCTGTAACTGATAAGCCTAACTGCTAAATGCTATTCTTTGACCACTTCCTTCAAACTTTTCAGAAAAAGAATTTTAAAACCTAGCCCCCAAAAACTCCCCAAGGGAAGAACAGCAAGTATCAATAGCTCTATAATCATGTTCCTGGAACCTCTGATACCTGACCACTTCATTCCTGGTTCTCACGTGACCTAAGGAATCTCCTCCATGTAGGCTATATATTTCATGACATAGTCCCTCCCATTTCTAAACATATGGTATTTTAGGGAATTATAACTAACAAATATTAATCTGGGTTTCTTCTTCTTACAGAAAAACTTCCCCATATAAGTAAAGCCCTCAGCCCACCATAAAACAAACATGTTCTCAAGGCCCCCTAGAGAACACAATCCTAACATGGTTAATGGAAGGAAGGTTTCTGGCTACATAAGAAAATAGATCTAACACAAAATCTCAACTACCACAGGTTAATAATTAGAAAGAAAACTAACACACCTTAATTTGCACAACACTAAAGCTGTATTCCTAAAATCTCGATAATAAAACCTTATTTTAAATGTACTAAAGCAAGTTTCAGCAAAAAGCAATCTAGTGTTGACTCCCATGATAAAGTAAATCTTTTTACTGTGTGAAATCATCTTCTAATATATTGTTTTTCAAACTTAGATTTCAAATTCTCTTAAAATTCAATATGGAGGGACGGCTAAGTGACACAGTGAGTAAGAGCCCTGGCCCCAGAGTCAGGGTAACCCGGGATTGGTCTCGGCCTCAGAAAATGAGAACCCACACATAAATAATGACTGGCCGTGTAACCTTCAGCAAGTTACTTAACCCCAACTGCAGAAAAGAAAGAAAGAAAGAAAGAAAGAGAGAGAGAGAGAGAGAGAGAGAGAGAGAGAGAGAGGAAAGAAAGAAAGAAAGAAAGAAAGAAAGAAAGAAAGAAAGAAAGAAAGAAAGAAAGAAAGAAAGAAAGAGGGAAAGAGTAAAAGAAATACGCTAAGGAAAAGTGAGGAAGAAAAGGATGAAGCCTACTCTTTCACCTAAACATGGTACTCAAGAATAAGATAATACAAATACTCTTATTTGAACCAGATAAAAGCATTTAATATACACAATTTAGTATAATAACACATTAAATTCAAGTGAAACAAGCAGGGATAAATAGCAAAAATAGGATGGGAAGTTAAGAAGCAAGAAGACAGTCTGAGAAAGAAGACATGGATAAAACGAACTTCAGCTTCAAAGAATAGATCACAAAGAGGATCAAACTAAAAAGTAAAAGAGAGTCTAAAATAGTCTGAGGATTAGGCTTGGTGAAAAAAAAGGAATGGTAGAGTAGTAAGAATAGTTCAATCATAGATAAATAGTGTCGATCAAATTCCTTCTCTTCCTCAACTACGTTCTCTGTAAGGGGGGGATAAGAAAGGGAGGAAAAGTATAAGAGAATATAAGGGAAGAAAATATACAAAAAAGAACCATCATGGGGAACATGAATTGGATGAACTCATCCATAAACTGGAGGAAAGTAACACAAGAGGTTGGAAAGCAGAATAAAATAATAGCTGTTTACAAGAAACATAACTGAAAATCAAAATGTACTCAGAGTTAAATTAAGGGACTGGGGCAGAATTCATTCTGCTTCAATTTTTTTCAAAATTTTATTAAAGCAGAGTTAGGAATTATGATCTCAGAGAACACAACAGTAAAAAATAACATGGTTAAAAACAGGAATGTTTTCAGGTTTTGTTGGGGTTTTCTTTGCTTTTTGGAGGAGGGAAGGTAGGGCAATTGGGATTAAGTGACTTGCCCAAGGTCACATGGCTAGTTTTGTGTTAAGTGTCTGAGGCGGATTTGAACTCGGGTCCTCCTGACTCTAGGACCAGTGCTCTACCCACTGAACCACCTAGCCGCCCCTAAAACAGGAATATTTATAAAGATACCAGAGATAATCTTAAAAACTAATATTCATTGCAGACTAAAGCAAACTACCTGTTGTCTTTCTTTTTCTTGTTTGGTTTTGTTTCCTCTTTCCCATTATTCATTCCATGGGTTACAATCCTTCTTTAAAACCCGACTAATTTCTAATGTGAAAGTATTTGCAGATCCTATACTTGATTTCATGCAACCATGAAGGGGAGGGTTTCAAGGGATTGTGGAACTAAATCTTGTAAACTAAAAGTAAACAAATTAATAAAGCCAAAAATAAAATAAAATATTTTTAAATCAATACTTATTACATATGTACTGAATAGCGCTGCACCTAAGTTCCTGAGAAAACGTTAAAAGGATTACATAACAAACAGACAACAAAGCTATAATATAGTAGCTGGAGAATTCAATGTGCATCTTTCAAATCTAGGCAAATCGAAAGATAAAAAGAAAAAAGATCTAAACAGAAATTTAGAAAAATTAATTATCATAGACATATAGAAGTTACTGACTTTTTAATATTGAGGAAAAATATATACACACATATGCACATATACATATATAAGAATGCAACTATGCATGGCACTTTGCAAGAATTGGCATCTGATGGGGCACAAAACTTCAAATATAGAAGCAGAAAAATTAAAGACCTCCTTTGCTGACTACAGTAAAATAAAAATTATAATCAATAAGGTACCTCTGAAGAAAAAATTTTAAATTAAATGTAAACTAAATGATTTAAAATTAGTTGTTAAAGAATAAATCGGGGGCGGCTAGGTGGCGCGGTGAGTAGAGCGCTGGCCCTGGAGTCAGAAGGACCTGAGTTCGGATCCGGCCTCAGACACTTAACGCACACACAAACAAAAACCTAGCCGTGTGACCTTGGGCAAGTTACTTAACCCCAATTGCCCTCCAAAAAGCAAAAAAAAAAAGAATAAATCATAGAAACAACAAATAATTTCAGCCAAGAAAATAAAGAAACAAGATACCAAAATTTTTGAGATAGTCAAACCAGTCATTAGAGAAAGGAAAGGTAATAAGCACTTATTATGAGCCTATTATGGGGGGAAAATAGAGTCTATTATGTGCCAAGCTTTGTGCTAAGCATATTACAAATATTATCTCAGGGGAAAAGTTATATCTTTAAACACTTACATGAATAAAATAGACCAATTAACCAAGCATGCAACTAAAATCAGCAGAAAAGCAACAAATCAATGAACCCCTACTAAACATAAGAATAGAAATCCTAAAAATCAAAGAAAAATAAAATTGAAAGCAAAAAAAAGCATTAAATTTATAAACAAAACTAGGACATGATGTACTGAAAAAACTCAAAGAAGAGACAAACAGCTAATTTGATTAAAAAGAGAGGAAAGGGAGTTCATGGTTCTTCCTTGAGCTACCCACATGGCCTGGTCGTTTCTTATTCACGTCTCTGGATCATGCTAAGTGCTGGACACTGAGCAGCCCACGGCAAATGGTACCCACGCGGGACACATAGGAACCTGAAAGGAAGGTCCACAGTGGAGATGGCCCTTACAAGCAGAAGGAGCTCCAAAAGTCACTGGGTACTCCAAAAGAAACAAAAACTGATAATGCTCTTGCCTGCACTGGCAAATCATTTCAATCTTTCTGTAAAACCTATTGACAAAAATGATAAGGTGATTTGGATTTGGACCAATATATCACAAGGGCAATTAGCTACTGCCTTTTATACCCTAAATTTTAAAGCATCCCTTAAAAAGGGTATAAACCAGAGGAATAACAATTTGAAAAAATACATATTCCCAAATAAAGTAATGGAAAAGACTTGCCCCTTAATTATGTAGAGGTGAGGTTGTGCTTATATTTTTTAAAATGCTGATGAATGACCACTGAAGATGCCAACACAGAATGTCCAGGTGTGTTCCAGCAGATGCAGAAACAGAAGAGGATCAGAGGATTCCTCACAAGGACAACCCCAAAAGAAATGACTTGGCATCCCACCTTTTCACAGAATGATACAGCCTTCTAATAGAACATTACACGATGACAGACTTCAGAAACACCTACACTTCAAGAAACATCTGATTTTCTACTAAGAACTGACTTTTGGACTTTTTAAATCACAGGACTAATTGCCTCACTCTTCATGTCAGCGACTGTGTCTTCTATTTTAAGTGGGATACAAACTGCTCCATTGTGAATGAATTTGCAAGGAATGCTACCTTGCCTTTGAAAACTCAAGACCAGACTCCCTATCCAATGTAATTGTGGATACACCTCTATGTATGAACTTTTAATTGCACTGATTTTACTTTTGCTCAATGTACATCTAGTAGAGATCTTGTTGAACAATCTTTATTTTGCTTTTTTCCAACTAATTTCACTTATGCTTGATATCAAACATTGAGGGTATATATATAGCTGATGTCTTTAAAAAGGGGGAAAAGGTTTATCAGATTTCCTGTTACTATATTCACTGTCCTAATATTGTTAATGGTTCCAACTGCTGTGTTTGCAATCTAAACTGCACAATAGGTTAATGAATTATATAAAAAAATGTTTCTGCATCCTTTAAGTCACAACATGATATAGATAAGGATCTATTGTATCAGATCAATTTGTTACAATTAATATTATGCTTAGATATGAGTTAAAAGCATTAAAATTCAACTGTTACTCAGATGTCATTATAAATACACAGATATTTGTGTTGCCACTAGCTTATATAATTTCTCTCATCCCAGTATCACATGGGAGAGGATCAGAGCCCGCTTATTGGGAGTATGGCATAATTTCAATATCACCTTAGAAATAAAAAGCTTTCAATCAAATTATTAAGATATTGAACATGAGATTCCTGGGACTGACCCAGTAGGAGTTACAAAAACAATTATTGATACATTGAAAAATCTCTATACACCTACTTCCCACATTTTTTTTTAAAGCAATTGGGGTTAAGTGGCTTGCTCAGGGTTACAGGGCTAGTCATTGTTTGTGTGTGGGTGCTCATTTTCTGAGGCCGGATTTGATCTCGGGTCATCCCAACTCCGAGGCTGGCACTCTTGCTCACTGCACCACCTAGCCGCCCCTACCTACTTCCCATATTGATCATTATAATAGTCTGTTGTATATTTGGACCTTGCATTATAAAAATTATGAGGCGCTGAATTACATGGCTTTAAGCTTCTCCTTAAAAGGGGGGGAATATGTGGTGAGCCAAAGAGGCCTGAGCCAGGACTTCAGATACTCACCCTGATATCAGTGGACCTGAACAACAAAGACCTCGAGATGTGACTTTTCACTAAGTCAGCTCCTGAGTTCTTTTGATATGGGTTACACTTATAAGGATGGTATTTGAGTTCTGAGGCTAAGAGGCTCTGCCCCAAAACTTTAGTTGTCCAAAACATTTGCAGGAAGTCAGTTCTTATGCAGATGTTCTTGATGATACGGCCTTGGCCATTGGGCTTTGAGGCCAGCTCTCAAGAGCATCCTTTCAGATGTAACTGACTGAGATAAGAGATAACTGCCCAAGACTCTATGGCACCTAGGAAACAATAGGCCTTATTACCATGCTACTTCCAGGATACAACAGACTAAGATAATGATTCCTCTTCCTTCCCGTCCTTTGTCTCTTTGCTCTATAAAAACCTTTCCCTGAGTATCAATAAATGGAGCTCATGGTTCTTCCTTGAGCTAAAAAAAAAAAAAGAGAGGAAAACCAAATTTCCAATATAAAAAATGAAAAAGAACTCCAAACAAAAGACATTATTACAAATTATTTCATACAAAGATGGCTGCGAAATTAAGTTCAATGGATAAACATTTACAAAAATATAAAATGCCAACATTTTCAGAACAAGAAATAGAACATTTAAGTATTCCAGGATAAGAAAAAGAAATTTAATAATGCAAACATGAACTCTCAAAGAAAAAAACAAGACCAAATGAATTCACAAGTGAATTGCATCAAGAAAAAAAGGAAAAAAAACCCCAAATTTACAAAAATTGTTTACAAAAATGGGTAAAGATGTTATCTGATGGGGTGCCTGGGATATATATATTTGTAACATCAGTCTGTAATATCAATTTGTAACATCAGTTTGTAAATGGGGTGCTTTGGGATTTTGTAAATGGGGTGCTTTGGGATCTATGTCTGTAAAATCAATTTGTAAAACCAGTCTGTAAAATCACACTTCCCCCCTCCCCAGTCTCAAAGCATTAACACTGCCCCTTACCCCTGCAAGCACTCTGCCCAGCAACAATTCATGAACTGTTTATCTCACAAACTACCTATGAATCCTTCACTAAACTATCTATAAACATTTTAGCTTAGGCAAATATTATCTCCCCTAGTAGAGTGGCCAGCTACACCATTAATCCTTCAATACCCTATCTATAGGTTAATTCCTTAGCCAATTATACCCATACTGAGTCTCCATTAGCTTTGGTTCCCATCATCCATCTTGTCAAACATGACATTGATGGGTGGCAGACTGGGCACTCCTCAGTTGGCCCTGACCACTGGCTGACTTAGTGACTTTTCAGGCCTAAAACCACACCTCCAGGTAGCCCCACCTTGGGCTATTTCCCAGTGAATTATGGGCAATACACCTGCCAGTTGATATTAAAAGTACATGTTCCTTTAAGCACTGACCATTCCTTAACTCCACCCTTACTCACCTAGTTAGCATAATTGACCCCTGATTTACTGTCTTGACTTCTTAAAACTAAACCTGTGACTTCTGTAAGTTTGCAGGTTCCCTAAGAACTTTTGCTCGCTGTGCTGTGCAGCATAACAATAAACTTTTACAATCTCAGCTTCCAAGTTTATTTGAGCCTGGTGAATTCTTTCCAGACTGAATTGCAGAGTTTCTGGTCACTGAGTGATCAGGGTCCCTGGTAGAACCTATTACCCTTCCCTCATCATTATCCTACCAAACTCCTTGTATTAATCAACTATCATCTGGTATACCAGAGAGAGAAATTTAAGAAAGAAAACTACAGGCCTTTTGTCTTCAACAAGTCAATACAAAATTAATGAATAAAATATTAGGAAAGAGTTTGATGAAGCAACTTATTTAAAATATTTGCTATAAGGTTGGATTTATATTGGGAATTCAGAGCTGGTTTAATAGGAAAACTATAAACATAATGCAAAATATTTAGTAGCAAAAATAATTTTAAATGCTCATATCAATATATGCAGGAAAAATAATCTTTTGACAAAATACAATACCTTTTAGAGATGTTAGGTGGCACAGGAAATAGACAGCAGGGCCTAAAGTCAGAAAGACCTGAGTTCAAATAGAAACTAAAGATACTAGCTGTGTAACCCTGCTCCTTTTCAACCATACAAAAAAAGGAGGTAGGGGGTTGAAATTATCCCAGTATTTACCTCCTAGGGTTGTGTTAAGGCTCAAGTGAGACAATATTTGTAAAGTCTTAACAGTGTGGCTGGTACACAGGGAGTGCAGAATAACTAAGGGGTAAAAATGCTCCAAATCACTAATAAGATAAATGCAAATTAAAATAAATCTTCAATTCCATCTTATGCCGATCAGACTAAGGTGAAGGAAAATAATAACTTCTAGAAGAATTATGAGGACAGGTATACTAATACAATTCTAGAAAAGCTATGAATTAGTCCAATAACCTGGAAACCAATTTGAAATTATATACCTCAAAATTCATTAAAGGTGCATATCCTCTATCCCAGCAAAACCACTAATAAGCATATATCCCAAAGAGATCAAAGATAGAGGGAAAGGACCTATATGTAGAAAAATACCTATACAGCAGCATTTATGGCTGTAACAATGAATGAGAAACAAAATAGAAGGCCATCAAGTGGGGAATGGTTGGACAAATTATGGTACAAAAACGCAATGTTATATAGTCTGCACCTTAAAAAGTGATAAACGGATCAGATTCAGAGATTTGTATGAACTGAAGCAAAGTAGAAGCGAACAGAACCAGAACTACTTATACAATGATCAAAATATCATAAAATAAAACAGCTTAAAAAGACAATACCCATTATACATTTGAAGTTATTAAAAAATATTTCCAGGGTGGCTAGGTGGTGCAGTGAATAGAGCACTGGCCCTGGAGTCAGGAGGACCTGAGTTCAAATCCAGCCTCAGACACTTAACACAAAAAACTAGCCATGTGACCTTGGGCAAGTCACTTAACCCCAGTTGCCCTCCAAAAAAAAAAAGGCAAAAAAAAATTCTCCACAAAAGACTTAAGAATCATGACCAATATAATGAACAATGATTCCAGATGATTACACATGCCTACCATCTCTTGGTGGAGAAATGATGGACAACTATAGGTACATAATAAGACATGTTTTTAGACAAGGCTAATACAATACAAATTTGTCTCCCTGATTTATTTCAAGCAAGAGCTTTTATTGGGGGAAGGGGAGAGAGAGAAAATAGGGTAACAAGTACAGAGCAATGATAATGATGGAAAAAAAAGCCCACAGAGAGTCAATGAAATCGTTAAATATACCTAGAAATGAGCTAAAGAAAGTTCAGAAGAAGACATAGACAAGCAAAACAAAAACAAAAAATAATTATAATTTAACTATAATAACCAAACTGGGTGCCAAAAACAAGATGAGAAAACACACACCAGCCCACAGCTTTGTAGAGGAGAGACCAGGGTTGTGTAATACTGAAGAGACTGTCAGAACTAGCCTGTGTTGATCACTGCTTCTGAACAATTTTTTTCCTTGTTTTTTGTTCTTTGTTAGATTGGTGGAAAGGGGCATGGAAAAGGGTGTTTTCAGAATTTAAGATGACCAAAAACAAAAGCTGTCAGACTTTTTCAATGTCAGTTTTGCTGAACTGAGGTTTCCCCCTTTTTATTCTTTGTGAAAATGGATCATTCTATGAGAGGATAAGAGGAAAAGGATATACTTGGAAATGTAGGTGCTATATAAACACAAGATATCAATTGAAAAAATGTTTTAGTCCTTCGTTTTTCTATATTTTGACTTTTGGACAAAAATTTCCCATCTTCCCTTTATTCCAAATTAGGAGAGTAACAAGAAACAGAGGTAAAATAAAATATAATGGTGTTCTGGTTCAAAATGGTTCAGCATAAAGAGCTCTACTCCTTAATAATCATGAGAGATTTAGGATCCGAGGTGAATCATTCACAAAGTAAAGTCAAGTTAACAAGCATTTATTAAGTGCCTACTACATACCAGGGACTATGCTAAGCGCTGGGGATATAAAGGCAAAAAGAGGAGGAATCTAATAGGGAAAACAGCAAACAAGCAACTACTTACAAACAAGCCATATAAGAGGATAAATAGAAATAATCTTAGAGAGGGAAGGCATTAGTATTAAAGGAAGATAGGCTTCTTTTTCATAAGGTGGGATTTTAGTTCAGTCTTGAAGGAGGCCAGGGAAGTCAAGAAGGTAAAGACTAGGAGGGCTCTGAAGGCCTTTCAAAGCCAAATGGAGCATTTTATATTTGATCACAAAAGTAACAGAGAGGCACTAGATTGCGGGGATGGGGGGAAAGATGTGACATGGTCAGGTCTGTGACATAGGAAGATTAATTTGACTAGAAAGTTACCATACCATAAGAAACAATGAATATGATAAAAATAGAGAAGCATGGGGAAAAAATGAATTAATACAAAGTGAAGTTAGCAAAACAAGAAAAACAATATATACAATATTTAGAGCAATGTAAATGGAAAAAAATTACAATTTTAAATTATAAATGAAAAAAATAACAACCAAGCTTAGACCCAAAGAAGACATATGAAAAGACAAAGTTTCTCCATTCCCCACTTCTTTGCAGAGGTGGGGGATAATGGGCATGGAAGACTGGATACAATTGAAAATTTCTTTAGTATATTGGGTCAGTTTTGCAGGACTTTTTTCCCCTTCTTGTTTATTCTTTATTTTAACAGATGAGAAAGGAAAGAAATAGGAAGAGAAAATATGCTGGGAAATATAGGTGATATAAAATACAAAAGATCAATAAAAACATACATTTTTAAAAGAACTATGGAAAAAAAAATTAGAGTTGGACTAGATAATCTCTAAGCTCCTTTTCCAAACCTAAATCCTATGATTTTATATAAACTTTAGGGCTTATATCTGAAAGATGTTCAAAACTGAGCAATAAGATTACTTTCTAATAAATACCAGCATAAATGAAAAAACAAATACTAGAGTCCCCATTGTTAGGGAGGTCCAAGAGTGGAAACTTCCTCCACCAATACAGATTGCAATCTACTAAATAAATCTGTCCCTGAGAATGGCCTGAAGCACAAAGAAGTCAAGTGACTTGTCTAGGATCATCCACTTGCCTAGGATCATCATCTAGTTAAGTTTTAGGAAGCTAGATCTGAACCTAGATCTTCCTAGCTCCAAGTCCTAAACTCTATACTCTAAGTGAGGCTGCCACCAAAGTATAATGAAAAGTATTTTTCAAAAAAATGTAAGCTGTATAGTAGAAAATTACCAACTCATGCAATCTCAAACAACAACAACAACAACAACAACAAAGCCAGCCTTCAACCAAGTAAGTGGTGTTAAGATCACTTCAATGGGGGCGGCTAGGTAGCGCAGTGAGTAGAGTGTCAGCCCTGGAGTCAGAAGGAGACACTTAACTCACACACAAAAACCTAGCCGTGTGACCTTGGGCAAGTTACTTAACCCCAGTTGCCCTCTAAAAAAGCAAAAAAAAAAAAAAAAAGATCACTTCAATAAAAAGGGGCACTAAAGTATTAGCATCTCTCAGTTGTTCTTATTTACATATAATTGTAGGTTCTATGTTAGAACTGCTATATGGAACTCTACATCAAAACAGCTCTGAAAGGAGGAATCAGAAAATCCTCTAACAATCACTTATTAAAAAAATCTAGGCAGTAAAATCAAGCCTTCAGAAAAAAACACATGAACCATGGGCATTTCATTATGCAATCCTTTGGTGGTTCAGTGTCAATGTTAGCATACAAACCCAAAGGAGGCTTAAAACACCTTACAGAAAACACATTTTATATGCATCAAATCAAAGTTTAAATCTTGAATCCATAAGGTGCACTTAATTTTGTCTCTCCAGAATAAATACCTGTTAACAGAATCTTAAAAATGTATTTTGCACAAGTTAGGGCTATTTGGTCTTCTTTTGTAGGCACCCAAAGAGAAGGACTTTGTGTGGGTCACAACAAAATGTGGCAAGTCCTCAAAAAGATGGGAGTATCAGGATCATCTTACTTGTCTCCTGAGATACTTGTATGCAGACCAAGAAGCAACAGTTGGAACCGAACATGGAATAACTGACATTTAAGATTGGAAAAGGACAAGGCTGTATTTTGTCACTTTATCTATCTAAATTACATGCAGAGTACACTAGGTGAAATGCCAGGACAGATGAATCAAAAGGCAAAATTGCCTCCTGATGAGGGTGCAAGGAGAGAGTATAAAAAGCTGGCTTGAAGCTTAACATCAAAAAACTAAGATCTTGGCAACTGCTCCCAGAGCGTCCTGGCAAAAAGAGACAAAAATGGTAGCAGTGTCTTATATTCTTTTTTTACATTCTTGTGATTAAAGATCACTGCAAACAGGGACTGCAGCCATGAAATTAAGATGCTTGCTCCTTGGAAGGGAAGCTGTGACAAATCTGGAGAGCATCCTGAAAAGCAGAGACATCGCCTTGCCAACAAAGGTATAATCAAAGGTAGGGTTTTTCTAGTAGCAATGCATGGCTATGAGTTGAACTATAAGGAAAGGTGAGCACAGCAGAAGCAACATTTTTTAATTGTGGGGGGAAAAACTTTTGAGAGTCTTTTGGTCAGCAAGGAGATCAAATTAGACAATACTTAAATTAATTCAGACTATTCACTGGAAGGTGGAATACTAAAGCTGAAGTTTAAATAATTTGGCCACATAAAGAGAAGATGAGATTTACCAGGAAAGATAACTGTTACTGGGAAACATTGAAGGCAAAAGGAAAAGGGAAAAGGATAAGATGACTAGAGAGTGACATGGAAACAACAAACATGAACTTAGACTTCAAGAGACGGTGGAGGACAGAAGGGCCTGGCATGCTATGGTCCATGGGGTCATGAAGAGCTGAACTTTACTGAACAACAACAATAACAAAAAGTACAGACTGGAAGTACGAGGGATTCAGGAAAAAGGGGAAATGACAGTGGGATACAATGATAAATCCACTCAGGACTTCTGGGTGTTATGTTTTAAATTCCGGTTTGTCTTTTTCTGCCAACAATCTGACCCACCAAAATAAAGAGCAGTTTTCTCATTAGTCTTGACTGATTATCATTACTGTCAAAAGTTGAAGAAACTAAGGCATGGAAAGGTAAAATGATCTGCCCCTAAATCATTTGCCCCATTACCCTCTCTTCTTCCCTTTCCACCTGAAAGTAGTTGGTGGTTATATGGTTTAAAGTTGAAAGAGACCTAAGAGATCATTTAGCCCAGTAGTTCCCAATTTTTTTCAGGTATAAGTACTTCTTTTTACATAATAGTAGTGTTATTATCATTATCCATTAAGAATATACATAATAGGGGCAGCTAGGTGGCGCAGTGAGTAGAGCACCAGCCCTGGAGTCAGAAGGACCTGAGTTCGGATCCAGCCTCAGACACTTATCGCACACACAAACAAAAACCTAGCCGTGTGACCTTGGGCAAGTTACTTAACCCCAACTGCCCTCCAAAAGTCAAAAAAAAAAAAAAAAAGGAATATACATAATAACAAAGTGACAATCCTGGGAATACAGATAAAGTCAAAAGACTTCTTGGAATAAGTCTTCAGCATCACATTTACTGAGAGCCACAATTTGACTAATCCAACCCTCCCCTCCTTCTCCTCCCATCTACTCCCCCCCACCATTTCACACAAGGTCACCCTAGGATGTACAGGGATGATGATATTTGACCTATCTCAAGATTCCAAAACTAGTATTAAAAGCAGTGCTGGAACTAACTTTTTCCTACGATGCAGTTTTTTCAGACATTCCAAAAGCTACACCATAACTGAACTGAATTAAGAATAAAAGCAGGGCTGAAGGACTGATATCTTGAGGAACAAAATTCCAAGAATGCAAAGTGATACAGGATAGATTTAATATGAATCCTAAGGACTTGGCCCCAAATCTCAACTCTACCTTTTACTACCCTAGATAACCCTTGAACAAGTCATTTATTATTACAATATTGCTGTCACTGTGTATAATGATCTGGTTCTGGTTCTGCTCAACTCATTCTGCATCAGTTATTTCTTATAGCACAAGTAGTAGTCCATCACAATCATATGCCACATCATGTTCAGCCATTCCTCAATAGATAAGCATCTCAATTTCCAATTCTATACCACCACAAAAAGAATTGCCATAAATATTTTTGCACATACTTAATAGTGGTATTGCTGGGTCAAAGGGTATACAGTATTTATAACTCTTTGGACGTAGTTTCAAATTGTTCTCCAGAATTTCTGAACCAGTTCCCAACTCCACCAAAAGTTCACTAGTGTTTTTTCTCTCATCCCCTAGAGTATTTGTCATTTCAGATAAGTGTGAGGTGGTACCTCAGGGTTGCATTTCTTTAGTCATTAGTGATTTAGAGCATTTTTTTATATGACTATAGATAGTTTTGATTTTTTTTCTTCTGAAAAATGCTTGTTTATATTCTTTGACCATTTATCAACTGAAAAATCACCCTTATTTTTATAAATCTGACTCAACTGCCTATGTTTGAGAGCTAAAGTCTTTATCAGAGAAACTTGCTATAAATTTTTTTTATATTGCTTCATTATCTATTGTAACTTGTAGCAAAAGTTTCCCTGATTTAAAAAAAAAAAAGTTTCCCTGATTGTCTGGTCTAATTAAGTCTATTTTTGTTTTTGCTTTGTCTGAGATCATGATCACTACCCTTGCATTTTTTTATTTCAGCTGAAGCATAATAGATTCTGCTCCAGCCCCTTATTTTAACAACTCTATCTGGATGTCTTTCTGTTTTAAGTGTGAGTCTTTTAAATAATATACTGCTGAATTCTAGTTTCGAATCCATTCTGCTATCTGCCTCTGTTTTATGGGTGAGCTCATCCCATTCACATTCACAGTTATGATTACTATGTATTTCTCTCTATCTCATTTTCTTTTATCTCTCTTTTTATCCTGTCCCTGCTTAGAAATTTGTTTTGCTTCTAACCACTGCCTCCCTTAATCGCTCCTACCTTGTGTTACCCCCACCCCAATCTCTTATCCCCTTCCCCTCTTATTTCCCTACTGGGTAATATAGATTCTATACCTAGCTGTGAGAGAAAGAGAGAAAGAGAGAGAAAGAGAGAGAGAGAGAGAGAGAGAGAGAGAGAGAGAGAGAGAGAGAGAGAGAGAGAGAGAGAGATTTGCTGTACTTAGTAATTTTCAGAATAACTGATTAACTGGAAGTACTAACTTTACAGGAAAAAGGGGGGAGCTTGAATTATACTCTAAGAGGAATAATAATGATAATAAAAGACAACATAAAAATTTCCAACATGTCAAAAAATATTTTCTCAATAATATTAAAGGCCAAATGAACTGGTCATTAGAAATGGTTTCATGTTATGGATCCATAACTTGGCTATATTTTTTAATACCAATATTGCTTTGTTTTCATTGTGAACATATTTCTGATTCTATGTTCGAAACCTTTTTTTTGTTAACATGAAATACAATGATATTCATGGAATTCATGAAAACATAATTAAAAGAGATTTTTAAGCAAAGAAAAAAAAAGAAAAAGAAAAAAAAGGGCAGTTAGGTGGCACAGTGAATAGAGCACCAAGCTTAAAGTCAGGAGGACCTGTGCTCAAATCCAGCCTCAGACACTTGACACTTACTAGCTATGTGACCTTGGGCAAGTTACTTAACCCCAACTGCCTTGCCTTTTCCCCTAAAAAAAATTTTTTTTCCAATGAGAATTGGGTCCAAACATTAGACACCATCTTCTCCCCATTTTCCCCTCCACTATAATAGCTATTCCTTGTGTGCCTCTTTTATGTAAGAAAATTTTCTATTCTATCTCTCCCTTCTCCCAGAAGATCCCTTTTTCTCATATCTTAATTTTTTTGAGATCATCCCAATATAATCCACTCACAATCTCTATGTATATATACTCTTTTGTCTATGTGCCCTCTGTGTATGTACACTTCAAACTGCCCTAATAATTAGAAAAATCTTAGAAGTTACATGTATCAGTTTCTCATAAAGAAATGTAAACAGGGGCTGGTTAGGTGGCGCAGTAAGAGTGCCAGCCCCGGAGTTGGGACAACCCAGGAATAATGACTGGCCGTGTAACCTTGAGCAAGTTACTTAACCCCAATTGCTTAAAAAAAAAAAAGAAATGTAAACAGTTTAACCTTATTGAATCCCTTATGATTTCTCTTTTATGTTCACCTTTTTATGCTGCTCTTGAGTCTTGTGTTTGAATGCCAAATTTTCTATTCAGCTCTAGTCTTTTTATGAAGAATGCTTTTAAGTCTTCTATTTCATTAAATATCTATTTTTTCCCTGAAAGATTATATTCAGTTATTCTAGGTAGGTTATTCTTGGTTGTAATCCTAGCACCTTTATCTTCTGGAACATCATACTCTAAGTCCCTTGATCATTCAATGTGGAAGCTGTTAAATCTTGTTTAATCCTGATTGTGGGTGCCACGACATCTGAATTGTTTCTTTCTGAATGCTTACAACATTTTCTCCTTTACCTGGAAGTTCTGGAATTTGGCTATAATATTCCTGGGAATTTTCACTCTGAGTTATCTTTTAGAAGATGATCACTTGAATCTGTCAATTTTTACTATACCCTCTGGATATTAAGAAATCAAGGTAGCTTTCCTTTATAACTTCAGCTTCTGCAATAAGAACTCACTATTTGACAACAACTGCTGGAAAAACTGAAAAACAGTATGGCAGAAACTGGACATAGACCAACGTCTTACACAGTATACCAAAATAAATGGGTACATGATTTAGATATAAAGGCTGATACTATAAGCAAATTAGGAGAGCAAGGAATAGTTTACCTGTCAGACTTATAGAGAACAGAGGAATTTATGACAGAACAAAAGAACATTATGAAATGCAAAATGGATAATTCTGATTACTGAGATTAGGAGGGAAGCAGAAAACTGAGAAATAATTTTTATGACCACTGTCTCTGATAAAAGCCTCATTTCTAAAACATATAGAGAATTGAGTCAAATTTATAAGAATACAAGTCATTCCCCAATTGATAAATGGTCAAAGGATATGAACAGGCAGTTTTCAATGGAAGAAATTAAAGTTATCTATAGTCACATAAAAAATGCTCTAAATCACTACTGATTAGAGAAATGCATATCAAAACAACTCTTGGGTACCACATCACACCTATCAAATTAGCTAACATGACAAAACAGGAAAATTATAAATGCTAGGAAAGATGTGAGAAAATTGGAACACTAATGCATTGTTTGTGGAATTGCAAACTGATCCAATCATTCTGGAGAGCAATTTGGAACTGTCCAAAGCACTATAAAAATGTACATACCCTTTGACCCAGCAATAACACTTCTAGGGCTGCATCCCACAAAGATCATAAAAATGGGAAAAGGACCCAAATGTACAATATTTGTAGCAGCTCTTTTTGTGGTGGCCAAGAACCAGAAATTGAGAGGATACCCATCAATTGGGAAATGGCTGAAATGTGGTATATAAGAAATGATCAACAGGAACACTTCAGAAAAATTTGGAAAGATTTATATGAACTGATACTGAGCAAAGTGAACAGAACCAGGAAAGTATTATACACAGTAAGAGCCACATTGTACGATGACTGACTTTGATAGACTTACCTCTTCTCAGCAATGCAAGAACCCAAAACAACCCCAAAAGACTCATGATGGAAAATGTCATCCATACCCAGAGAAAGAAATATGGAGTCTGAATGCAGATGTATACTATTTGTTCTCCTTTGGTTTGGTTTGGGATTTTTCTCATGGTTCCTCCCATTCATTCTAATTCTTCTATACAACTTGACTGATGTGAATGTATGTTTAGTGAGAATGTATATGTAGAGCCTATACTGGATTGCATGCTGTCTTGGGGAGGGGAGGAAGGTGGAGAAAACTTAAACCTTATGAAAGTGAATATGAAAATTAAAAATTAATTGATTTTTTAAAAAGAATGTCGGGGCGGCTAGGTGGCGCAGTGAGTAGAGCGTCGGTGCTGGAATCAGAAGGACCTGAGTTCGGATATGGCCTCAGACACTTAACACACACACAAACAAAATCCTAGCCATGTGACCTTGGGCAAGTTACTTAACCCCAATTACCCTCCAAAAAAATAAAATAAAATAAAAAAATAAATGAATGAGTGAATGAAATGAAATGAAATGAAATGAAATGAAATGAAATGAAATGAAATGAAATGAAATGAAATGAAAAGAATGATGTCTAGGCTCTTTTTTTGATCATGGCTTTCAGGTAGCCTAATAATTCTTAAATTATCCCTCCTAGATCTATTTTCTAAGTAAGTTGTTTTTCCAATGAGCTATTTCACATTTTCTTCTCTTTTTTTCATTTGTTTGACTTTGTTTTATTATTTCTTGATGTCTCAAGGAGTCATTAGCTTCCCCTCTGCAATTTTAATTTTTAAGTAATTATTTTCTTCAATGAGCTTTCGTACTCTTTTTCCATTTGGCCCATTCCAATTTTTAAGGAGATCTTTTCTTTAATGAATTTTTGTGCCTCTTTTACTAGTAGGCAAATTCTTTTTTTAAGGTGTTATTTTCTTCAGTATTTTTTGTGATTCTTTTACCAAGTCATTAATTTTCATAATTTTCTTACATTGCTATAATTTCTTTTCCCATTTTTTTCCTCTACCACTTTTATCTCTTTCATTTAATTCTTCCAGGAATTCTTGTTGGGCTTGTGTCCAGTTCACATTTTGTTTCCTTTGAGGCTTCACTTGTAACTGTTTTCATATTGCTGTCTTCTGAATGTGTATCTTGATCTTACCTGACTCCTTAGTAGATTTTTATGGTCAAGTCTTGTTGTCATTTACTCATTTTTCCAGTCTATTTCTTGATCCTTAACTTTATGCTAAAATTAGCCTCTGCTCACCTATGGGGTCCCAAGCTTCGGGCTTTTTTCTATGCTACTATCTAAGGTGGTATGATCTGGGGAAAGGAATAGTCACTGTTTTTCTGGTCTTTACCCAAAAGAGTACAAAATTAGGATTTTAATCCTGCTCCCCTGCAGTCATGGGTACTAGGGCTTCTCTCTATCTTGGAACTGTGACCAGGGCCCCTGTTCCCTTGTGACAGACCATAAATGCTCCTCTTCACCCTGGAACTCTGGCCCAGAACTATGTATGGGGAATAGAGTTGCCATCAGCACCAGCTGCATCCAGTGCCAAGAAAGGGTCTTCTATAGTCTCTTTGTCTGACCTGCTTACTTCCTCTGGGCTAAGAGTTTTCAAAGCTGCACAGTCTCCTCCAAGGCCCACTACTGGCTAGGCTACCAGGTGTATTCTGGGTCACTCTCCACAACAGTGTCACAGACCTTTCTTGCCAACCTCCTAAATTGTCTTAGGCTGGAAAAATGTCTCACACTAACCTTTTGTTGGCTCTGCCAGTCCAAAACGTGATTTGAGGTATTATTTTAAAGTTGTCTGAAGGGGAATGTTAGGAGAGTTCAGTTGGGTTGCTACCTCTCTTCCATTATCTTGGCTCTGCCTCACCACAAGCTATCATATTTTCAGTCACTCACATTTTAAGGTTTATATACATAATTTTAAGGTTTACAAAGCACTTCTTCAAACCAATCCAATGAGGTAAACAAAATTAGAAGCAAAACAAATATTCTTCTAGTTTTTGTTGAATAAGAGCAATGTGATGCACCTCAATCTAGGATTTGTTGTAAGAAATTATACTATTTGCTTATCTGTGCAACAAGCTTTTTAAAATATGTGTTCCAGGAGTCCCTCATGCATAGATAAATGGGGCAAAACACCATTCAACTTAGGTACTTCCCCAGAAAAGGGCAGTAAAAACCATAATTCCACTTCTGTTAATGGATTTTAAAATCCCTATAATGAGAGCTTAATTAGACCTGGTGATTTACAAACTGCACAAAGAACAAAATAGGAATAGGGTCAGTATTTGTAGGAAAGAAAGGAAAACTTCAATTCTCTGTCTCACTTTAGGCAAACACTGTCTATGATGTCTATAAATACCAATTTATTTTTCTGCTTTGAATCTCTCCTGTTCAATCTATTCACAACTGACAAATTGATATTCCTAAAGCACAAATATGACTATGTCACTCCCCAGCTCAAAAAGCTTCGGTTGTTCATGCCTTAATGCTGCTAGGAAAAGATGTCTGGCATTTAAAGTTATCCTTCACACTATGTTTCCAGCTTCTTCCCAAACTAACTTTGCATTACTTCTCACCGTGAACTCTAAGTTCTAGTAAATTTCTCCTATTGTACCCCACATATAACTCATCTCCTATCTGTGCCTTCTCACAGGCTCTCTCTCAACATCTCCTCATTTATGACTCCTGGAACTGCTAATTCTTTTCAAGGCTCAATTCAGATGATGCTACCTACTACATGAAGACTTTCCTGACATTCCCTCCTCTGCCAAAAAAAACCCCCCAGTATTTTGCATATACTTTGCATTCATTTATATACATATATCTGTATCTTCCTTATAGACTTTAAGCTCCCAGAAGGCAAGAACCTATTCTGGTTTTACCTTGTATCCCCAATTTGCAAAAGCACAGCGCGTCACACAGAGTAAGCTCTTAATAAATGTTGCTGAAAAAAAATTAAAAAATAAATGTTTGCTGAAGTAAATTTAGTCAGGCAGCTAGAAACAAAGATAAAATAAAAGAAGCATTAAAATACCAACATTCTAATAGTTTTTTCAAATAGGTCAAGGCTTTGGCAACTGCTAATTAAAAACTATAGATGCATCATGTGATGGCTGCAATGAACTAATTCTATCATCATCAAAAAACAGATAACATTACCATTAACAAAAAGGCTTTTAAAAAAATGGAAGACAGTGGGAATACTGGTATTACCTTATATTATTCCTTCTGTTTCAGAAACCCAGCACTGTGGATTAAGCTGGTAACAGATTCTGTCCATTAAAATCACTATCTTGGAAAAATATGGAGGGTAGCCAAGTTAGTTCATTTATACAAAAAAAAAAATCAACCCAACATAAAATATTGACTGCATAAAACCATTTTTAGTACTAACATCCCCAAAGTTACACAATGGTAGTAAAGAATTAGTTTTCAGAATTAAAACAGAAAATCTTTGATGGAGGCAGCTAGGTGGTCTTGAAGTCAGGAGGACCTGAATTCAAATCCAGACTAGGACATATTTACTAGCTGTGTGACACTAGTGGCCAAGTCACTTAACCCTGACTGCCTCAAAAAAAAAAAAAGAAAGAAAAGAAAAGAAAATGACTGGTAAGATTATGTACATGGTATGGCATAGTAGATATCAAGTGGGACATCTAATACTTTCACACATAGAACCAACAGAATTATATTTTGGCCCTGGCAACACTCAGACTTTGAGCCCAAGAAAATGGTGCTTCAGCATTGCTTTCCCAACATTATTTCATAAGCATGGGCAATGCTCTTGCTTCGACACAAAAATGAATTACACAAAGCCTATTCACAAGTATCAATAACAAAGAAGAGAATTCACTTAAGGGCCAAAGTGAATGACCAAGTAAGAAACCAGTGATTATTATGATCCTTCTCATTAGTCCTCTTTGAAGTACCAACGGAGGTCCATGAAAGAACAAGTTTTCAAAGATTAAAAGGTAGATGCAAATGGAAATTCAATTCAACAAGCATGAAAGTTGTCATAAAGATAAAGATGGTCTAATGAGGAATAGAGGAGAGCTGTTTCCTTCACTTCAACTAAAAAACTAAAGGGATACTCTTCACTCACTTTCCAATATTTAGAAACATTCAGTTCTAAAATATTTATTTAAAAACCTTTTTGGAGGCTTTTCTGGGTCCACCAAAGATATCAAGGGACTGTTAATGAATGAACAGCAAGAAAGATATTTTCTAGCTAGTTCTTAACAAACAATAATGGAAGTAATAGTTCATTAAAATCATAAATCTGGAATTTCTGCCAATATAAACATTTGAGGCATTTTCACTTGTAGGTTAAGAAATAGCACTACTAATATGTATACAGGGGATGACTGTATCAGTTGGAAAGAAGAGTCAGCTGAACTTGATTCCTGTATTTTGCAACTATTTCCACAATCCAGGATCTTGATATTTACCAGCTGAAAAAAATAATTTCTTTTTGGTATCCTCAGCAATTCACACAATATAAGTCCCAAAAGTATGCTTATTAAAGAATCTTAACATATATATTATAGAATGAATGCAAACAAAACTAAGACTTCCCTCCTAATAAAAACCAAAGCTTTAGACTAATCCATATGAACTAGTCAAGGAAATACAGATTATTCTTTGAAACATTTTAGCCTCAAATTTATTACCCATCATTTTAGAACAGTTACAATATAATTATAAACTAATTACAAAAGGCAAATTTTACAAAGAGTTTAGTGATAACAGTTTGAAATTATTTGTGCAGTTTCTTGCCAAGATATATAGACATTTCGCTTACACATAAATGCTACTAAGAAGCAAAGTGTAAGAAGTGTCTGATGGTTAGGAATCCAAAAAAAAATTCTTTTTGTACTACTAAATCTACTTTCTCTTAGTTGCAATTTATGAACTCATTAACTGCCTGCCATGAAGGCAATTTCTTGAAGAAAAGTTTCCCAAAAACAGTATAGACATTTTTGAAAATTTTTCTTTAGATGTAGCCAAGACCTTGACCTGACAAACGTTTTTTGAAAAAACTAAAGCGATACTCTTCACTCACTTTCCAATATTTTAAGGAAACTCTACTACCTTCAAATGCCAATGAACCTCACTTTATATAGTAGGAGTATTCCTGAGAAGTTTCAATAATTTCAAATCAATACCAAAATGTATAGTGGCCATAAAGAGAGCTTTATGTTGTGCCAAGGAATATTTTAATTACATTAATGGATCATACTGTTGAAAGAAACCTAAAAATTTGACATCATTTTCCATTCTCTTTTCCTTTGTTACAATCTGACAAAGAGTTGTCAATTACCAAGGCCAACCCCTCTACTATTATTCTTGACTCCTTCCGTTTCATCTTTTTCAACACCTTGACCCCATAATCATACTCTTTCTCCCCACATCTACTGGCTCCTTTCCTTCCTGGATACCTACAATCATTTTGGTCTCTCATACTCTTAAAAAAAAATGTATCACTAGACCTTACATCAGCAGCTAGGTGGTACAGTTTATAGAGTGCCAGCCCAGAAGTCAGCAAGACCAGAATTCAAATCCAGCCTCAGACACTTTCTAGTTATGTGACGCTGGGCAAGTCACCTAACCCCTGTCTCATATGTAAAAGGGGGAAAATAATATTTCACAGGGCTGTTGGGAGGATCAAGAGAAATTATACTTGAAAAGAGTTTAGAATAGTGCCAGGCACAAAGTAGGCAATACATGCTAGTTCCCTTCCCTTTCCCCCTTCTATTCCCTCAAGCTATTGTTCTTTATTTCTCATCCCTTTCCCAAACTCTTCAAAACAGAAATTAACTTAAAGCTGTGAACTTGTTTATAAAATATTTTGATAACTGCATTTTGGCATAACTTTTTTAATATAAAGGATTACAAAGAAAATCAATAATACTTGGGGGGGGGGCGGAGTCAAGATGGTGGGGTAGAAACAGCACTTCCCCGGTGCTCCAGTCCACTCCACTTCAAATGTATGTAAAAGTGGACTATGAACAAGCTCTGGAGCTACAGAACACACAAAATGACACAGAGAAGCTAATCTCCCACTGAGGACAGTCCAGCAGCCCGTCAGGGAGCAGCCAGAGCAGTGCTCTGGGAGCCAAGCCCAGGCCCATGAGTCGCAGTTTTAGCCCAAGGGTGGCCAGACCAGAAGCCGGCTGGAGGGACCCCAGAACACCAGCAGCTGTGGTATTTCCAGAACTATCAACACACAGATGCCTAGGACAAAGTGAGAGGTTAGTGCCCTATGGACTTTGAGACTGGTTGGGAGAATGAGTCAGCTTCTTCCCCTGGGGGGGAAAAGTCGCTGAGGAGCCAGCAAAGCTTGTGCCACGTTGCCACATTGCAGCTTCTGCTCTTGGCCTGCGAACTGTAGGGGGATCCAGCGATCAGTCTGGGGGTAAGCACTCTTGCTTTACCCTTCTTGGATCTGGATTGCGGTCTGGGGAATAGGTCTTGGGGTGTGTGACCAGCTGGCCAGAGTGTGTGGAGGCTTCACAGAGGCCACACAACTAATACCTCCAGAAGTTGAGAAAACCCCAATGTTTGGGATGGAAGTTCCCCTGGCTGGTGGCAAAGTCCTACTGTGGCAACAAGCCCAAAAGTCAAGTAATTGAGTGGCAACATGCCTAGGCAAACAAAACAAAATAAAAGAAAAATGCAACATTAGACTCCTATTTTAGGGGCAAAGAAGATCAAAGCAGGGAACAGGAGGAGGACTGTGAGGTCAGAACTCCTGCACCAAAAGGCCCAAATGAAAATATGAGCTGGCTACAGGCCATAGAGGACCTTAAGAAGCAGATAAGAGAAGTGGGGGAAAATTGGGAAGAGAAATGAGAAAGATGCAAGAAAAGTATGAAATGACTGTCAACAGCCTGACTGAGGAAAATAACACCTTAAAAAATAGACTAACTCAAATGGCAAAAGAGGCTCAAAGAGGCAATGAGGAGAAGAAAGCCTTAAAAAGCCGAATTTGCCAGATGGAAAAAGAATCTCAAAAGCTCACTGAGGAGATTCATTCCTTCAGAATTAGACTGGAAGGGGTGGCTAGGTGACGCAGTGAGTAAGAGCGCCAGCCTCGAAGTTAGGATGATCCAGGATCGAATCTGGCCTCAAAAAATGAGCACCCACACATAAATAATGACTAGCTGTGTAACCTTGAGCAAGTTATTTAACCCCAACTGCTTTAAAAAAAAAAAGATTTAGATTGGAACAAATGGAAGCTAGCAATTTTATGAGAAATCAAGATGCTGTTAAGCAGATCCAAACAAATGAAAGATTAGAAGGCAATGTGAAATATCTCATGGGAAAAACCACTGACCTGGAAAATAGATCCAGGAGAGACAATTTAAAAATTATTGGACTACCTGAAAGCCATGATCAAAGAAAGAACTTAGAAATCACCCTTCAAGAAATTCTCAAGGAAAATGCCCTGATGTTTTAGATCCAGAGGGCAAAATAGAGGTTGAAAGAATCTACCGATCACCTCCTGAAAAAGATCCCAAAAAGAAAACTCCCAGGAATATTATAGCCAGGTTCCAGAATCCCCAGATCAAGGATAAAATACTACAAGCAGCCAGGAAGAAACAATTTCAATATTGTGGAAACACGATCAGAATAGCCCAGGACCTGGCAGCTTCTACACTGAGGGATCGAAGGGCATGGAATATGATATTCCAGAGGGCAAAAGAGCTGGGAATGAACCCAAGGGTCACCTACCAGCAAAACTGAGTATTTTGTTTCAGGGGAAAATATGGTCATTCAGTGGAATAGAGGACTTTCAAGCATTATTGAGGAAAAAACCAGAGTTGAATAGAAAATTTGACATCCAGACACAAGAAGCAAGAGATGCCTGAGAAGGTAATCAGGGAAAAGAAATCAAAAGGAACTTATCAAAGCTGAACTATTTACACTCCTATATGGAAAAACAATAACTGTGACTGATGAAATCTTTCTCACTATGAAAATAATGGAAGAAGGGGGTGTGGTCATATGAATACATATGTGAATGTGTGTGTATATGGTTACAGTTATATATGGATAGAGGGCATAGGTTGAATTTGTTGGGAAGGGAGAATACTCAAGGGATGAAATTATGAGGTGAGAGAGGAAAGTGGCAAGAGGAGATGGGGAGAGACAGGGTAGGGTAAACTATCTCATGTAGAAGAAGCAAGGGGAAGTGGTTGCAAGGGAGGGGAAGAATAGGAAGGCAAAAAGGCAAAACCACATTCTCATTGAATTTGGTTCAGAGAGAGAATGACATACATACTAAATGGGATATCTCAACCTACAGCAGAATAGGGGGAAGGGGAGGAGAGGAGGGATGATGGATGGGAGGGCATCCTTGGGGGGAGGGGAGTTTGGAAGTACCCACTATAGAAGAGGGACAGGATCAAGTAGGGAATGGACCAGGTTGGGGGTGGGATGAGTAGGAGGGAATTATAAGCAGCCTTGTACAATATATCTACTATGGTAATGTTTTGCATAGCTAGACATGTACAACATATACTGAATTACTTATCTTCCTAGAGGGAATGGGTGACAAGGGAGGAAGGGAATGGATCTGAAATTCGAGGTCTTAAGATTAAATGTTTCAAATATATGTAAATACTATTATTAATACTCTTTTGCTTGTAATTGGGAGATAAGATGTGCAGGCATTGGGACACAAAGATTCACCTTCCTCTAATGGAAAAGTCGAAGGGGGTATGGGAGATGATATGGGAGAGAGCAGATTGGAGGAAGCAATATCTTGCGGGACTGCTATTCTGGGAGGGTGGGTAGGGGAAAAACGGGGGGGGGGAATGATTGTAACTCAAAATCTGACGGAAATGAATGATGTAAATAGAAGTTAATAAAGCATTTGTTTAAAAAAAAAAAGAATAATAAAACCTGGGGCGGCTAGGTGGCGCAGTGGGTAGAGTGTCAGCCCTGGAGTCAGAAGGACCTGAGTTCGGATCCGGCCTCAGACACTTAACCACACACAAACAAAAACCTAGCCATGTGACCTTGGGCAAGTTACTTAACCCCAATTGCCCTCCAAAAAGCAAAAAAAAAAGAATAATAAAACCTAGGTTTTAACCTCTGGAATTTCTGCATTGTGACTAATTTATTTGACAGCAATTATCTATAACAGGAATTTAGTGGGAAATATTTTCCCAAACATCATTCTATAATCTCTTTGCAGTGTTTAGCACTGCCTAGATAGTTCCCCTTAACTCTTGGACACTCTATTCTCTTTGAATTTCCATGATACTGCTCTCCTATGTGTCTGGAAGTTCCTTCTGTCTCCTTTAATGAATGATATACCCACCCCAGTGCCTGAGTCTAGGTGCTTGTTCTCTAAAACTCTGTCCTAGGCCCTCTTCTTTTTTCTTTTTATACCTTCTCTCAATATTTATCATCTCCAAAAGATATATGCAGATGATTCCCACAGAAGTATAATATAGTGAATAGAATTCTAGACTTGGAATCAAGAAGACCTGAGTTTCAAATTCTATCCTTAACACATATTAACTGTAGGACTATGGTCAAGTCATTTAACTTTATTTCCTCACCTAAACAGTGAGGACAATAATGTCCATAGCACTTACTTCACAGAGTTGCTGAGAGGCTTAAATAATGTAAAAGGTAAAATGCTTTGCAAATTTTAAAGTGCTACATAAATGTAATTCATTATGTATACAGGGTGTGCCAAGTCTTAGTGCAGGAAAACTAGAAACTAAGGTGGATATGAGGCCTAAATTGCGGGAGCAAAGGAGAAGGAAAAGTTGATGGGTCATTTAAGCAAGCTTAACCCTGCACAAAGATTTCTGGGTCATCCAACACATCTATTTCTACTTTCTTTCCTTCACTCTAGTTTCATATTACCGTGAGACATTTTCATCTGGATGTCCTAGAGGCATTTCAAATTCAGAATTTCCAAAAAGACTTTTCCCCCACCAAACTCTAACCCTTCCCTCTTCTTTAATTTCCCTATTTCTGTTCATGGCACCATTATCCTTTCAGTTACCCAGATTTATAACCTCAAATCGTCCTCAACTCTTCTCTCTAACTCCCACAGTTCAGGTCCTCACACTGGAAGTAGGGTGTTCAGTTAGGAGACTATTGCCCTAAACTACTCCTAAACTAGGGCAATAGTCTCCTAACTGAACACCCTACTTCCAGTCTCTCATCTCTCCAATCTTTCTTCCACATATAAGCCAAACTGATATTCCTAAAGCAGAAATATGATCATCTTCCTGGTCTAGAAACTTCAGGGGTTTCCTACTGCCTCTAGGATAAAATAAAAACTGTTTAGTATCTAGAGATATTCGCAATTTGATTCCAACTTAAAGTGCTAGACTCTCACAGTTCTCATGCATTCTAAGTTCCAACTAAACTGGTCTACTAGCTATTCCATATATAGAATATTATAACCCCAAGCAAGGTGGGATTTTTGTTGTTTTTCTTTTGAAGTTCAGTTTCTAAGCCTCAGGCTAAATTATAAACATCTGAAAGACTGGTCTCCTTTGAACCCTAGTAATCCACAGCAGTAACACATTAGATGCTTTCATGCCTTTGGGCACTAAGAGCTGAGCCAACCAGGTAACACACGTGGGCGCTCCTCACCGAGCCAATCAGATGCCGAGTAAAACAGTATATAAACCAGAAGACTGCAATCGCCTTCGGTCTCAGTCCTCAGAACTCTTAAATGTCTGGAACAAAACTCTGCGTAGCTATTAAGCCACCGCCCGCACCACCAATCACCATGAAATGTGAACCCAGAAGAAAAAAATGAAGAGAGAAAATAAAGATGAAGAAGAAAAAGAGGGTGAAGAAAATGAGTACCGAGCATAGAGAAGGCTAGCAGCAGCAAACTCGCTGAAGGAGCCTCTAGTTGGGAAAGTGAATTGAGCAGAAGGGCAGAGACCTGCCCACAAGGACATTTACCTAAAGCCCCTTTTAAGAGCTATTAACAAGGAGCCTCTAGGCTATCAAAAAGTGAATTAAGATGGTAGTTCTGGTACTAAGTGAGATACTGTTGTCGCCCAGTTAAGCTTTGTTTTCTCAGACTGAAGCTAGCGGCAGGAGCCCAGGGAGCCTGCGTTCAGACAGGAACAAGGAGAGCTTGGAGTAGTGCAGTCCCTGCCCCGCCGTGAGCTGCCGGCATCAGGATCCAGACAGGAGCTGGAAGCTGTCAGTCCACAGAGGAACCATGAGGTTAGGAATTCAGCCCCAAATCAAGAAGAAAACTTTGCAGCAAGGAAGGAACACCTGAGAGTGCCAGGTGGGAGCCTGTAACAGCAGCATGAGAAGGACACACCCCCAAGAATTTACTTGGACATTTTGTTAGGTGTGAGGGGATTGTAACCCACTGTGACCTAGGAGTGGAGTGTGTGGTATTCTCTGCTTCTCTTTAAGGATGTGTTGTCCTAGGGAAGACTTTGGCCTGAGACCCCCTGATCGTATAAACAAGTATTTTGGGGAATGCGGTGTGTGCCTTGTTACATACTGAGTGTTATGTTATATACGGAGTGATATGTTTCGCTTAAGGCCATATGGCCACCTTGGTAATAAGTTGTTATGTATTGTGAATGCTTGCATTTCTCGAATAAGGTTTTGAACAGTATTCATTATACCTTGAGATTAGACCCCTTAAAAAGCAGTCCTCAGATGTGCTGCCACAATTGGAGTTAAAACATTCCCTCTCGAGCCTCGTCTAATCACTGCCCCTCCCATGCCTGGAATGTGCTCCTTCCACAAAAGTAATTCCTTATAGATCAATTAAAGTAATAGCTCTTCTTAAACAAAGCCATTCCTCATTCTCCCAAGTTGTTAGTGTTCTATGCTTCCCCAAAATTATGATTACATGTTTTGCATTAACATGTGTACATTTGTTTTTCCCTCTAATGATAATTTTGTATAGATGCTTAAAAAAAAAAAAGTTTGGATTTCCAAGTTAAATCCAATCTATATACCAATCTATTTCAAAAAAAAAAAAGTGGTTCTGGAATATTCTTTTTTGCCTTATATTTTTTCTTAGCATTGCCATTTCTCACTTATAAATTCTCAACTTGGCTTATGTCAGCTCCTTACTTAAAGGAGTGGCTGTGGGGGTTTTTGTCTTTGAATTCCAAGTGTGTAGCACATATTAATAGGTACTTAAATGCTTGTTTAATAAATGAATAAAAGATGTTTTCTGTTAAGCCATTCTAATAAAACTTATTGGGAAAATGCATCCTTTATTTCACTGGTAGCTGAGGTAACAACTCCATTTCTCTACTTTTTCAACATGTGGCAATTAAAGGCGTTGGTGGTGGTATTAAGAATAATAACTAGAACAAAATATTTTACTTGAAAAACAACAACAGAGATTTAAATCTTTGGGTGTACCAATCTTGAGTTATATCTGGGATCTGGTGAAAGCCACAAGAAGCTGAATAAACTATAAGAAATTTAAATTCCTGTCTATAAAATTATGACATTCTTTATATACACAGAAGCCTATTTTTTAAAATCTCCTTTTTCTGTTTCCCCAGAAAGAAATAAACCTTTCTCTGGTCTAAAAACCCTAGCCAGAACATGGCTTGAACAAAAAGGTCTTCCTTAGGGGGGGAAAAAAGTAACAAAGGTAGAAACCAAACTTTGTTAAAAATCATTGCCTAAAGGCACTTAGATTTCCACCAAAGGAAGTGCCCTCTTTTCCATTATGAAGTGCCTTCCTCTATTATTCAGAAAAGAAACCTTTTCAAAGTCATCGAGGAAATGACTAAATCGTCTTATTAAGGATTAAGTTAAAATTGTTAGTGACTATGGTTCTGGACTGTTAATTCCAAACTATATTTTAACATATTGTGACTTCTTCCTTGTTTAAGATACCTACAAATGTTAACTCAAATCATCTTCAGATAGAGCAACAAGCCTGAGTTCATGATGGAAGAACTAAATTTGGACATTTTTCTTGTTAGACTTGGATTTAAAATAGTGTTAAATAAAATTGTTTCTGGCAGACTTGTGCCTAAAACACTGACTATACAGCATCACTATTTTTTGACATGTATTAATTAGATTACATCAATCCATAAATTAACATTTATTAAATGTAGATAGAACAAGGGATAGAGCACTGGGCCTGGAGTGAGGAAAACCTGAGTTCAAAATCCAGTCTCAGACACCAGCTATGTGGCTTTGGGTCACTTAACCCATTTGCCTCAGTTTCCTTATCTGTAAAATGAGGATAATAATAACCAGGGTTATTATGAGGATTGTGAGAAATGCTGGCAGATTGGTTTCCACAGATTTTATAGGAACAATGGGTATTTACATGCAGGAAGGCATAAATCTGTAGAGGGGCCTGAGCTAGATTGGCTCAGACCAGTTGGGGGATGGTCACTGACTTTTCATTAACTGGCATGCTTAATGGGCAGGTCCAGGGAGTTGTAACCCAGAACAGGAGTCAATACCAGCTTTGAAGGGAGGAACCACAGGAAAGTCAAATGAAACAAGCATTAAAAGGGCTTGCCTTTGTCTGATCCTTTGTAGTCTCTTGGTAGGAGGCTACCCATTTATTCATTACAGAATAAATGTAAAATAAAGATCATGAAACTTCCTGGATCCTCAACAAGTATAGTTTATTTCCTAGACAGAGCACACAGATTTTCATTTATAAAAGGATCAAACGAGATAATAATTGTAAAGTACTTAGCAAAGTGCCTGGCACACATATATATAAATGTTAGCTATCATCATCATCATCACATGCCAGGCACTGTGCTAAGCACAGATAGTACAAAAAGAGGCGAAAGACAATCCCTGCCCTCAAGAGCTTACAATTTAATGGGGTAGACAATATGAAACAAATACAGACAAAGCAAGCTATATACAAGATAAATAGGGAAAAATTAGCAGAAGAAACAGCACAGGAATTAAGAGGGCTTAGGGAATGCTTCTTGTAGAAGGTGGGATTTAAAGGAACTTAAAAAGAAGCCAGGGAGGTCAACAGTTGGAGGGTAAGAGGAAGAGCATTCAAGCTTGGGAGTCAGCCAGAGTAAACGCCAAAAGCCAAGAAAGGAAGTGTCTTCTTCATAGGAAGCTTCACTAGGAAGCCACTGTCACTGGACTAAAGAATGTGTCAGTAAGGATTAAGAAAACTAGAAAAGTAGGACATGGCTCAGTTATAAAGGGCTCTGAATGCCAAATAGAGCACTTTGCATTTGAAGACAACAGTTTATTGAACAGAAGGAGAGTGACATGAGAGGACCTGTACTTTAATGGATGAATGAAGGATGGATTAGGAGTGGGGAGAAACCTGAGGAAGGTAGACCCACCAGCAGGCATGAGGTGATGAGAGTCTGTACTAGTGTGGTGGCAGTGTCAGAGGAGAACAGAGGCAGAGATGTTGTAAAATCAACAATTCACAGATTGTATATAAAAGGGTAAGAGAGAGTGAGGAATGCAGGATGATTTCTAGGTCATGAGCCTAAAGAACTAGAAGAATAGTGTTGCCCTCTATTGTAATAGGGGAGGTAAGAGTGGAATAGGGATTAGGAGTAAAAATAATGTCCTTCTGGACATATTTAGATTAATATTGTTCATTTCATATTTTATTTCATAACTTCAAATTTAAAATTATTTTTTTGAAGATTTTTTTTTTGCTTTTTTGGAGGTCGAATGGGGTTGTCACTTGCCCAAGGTCACACAGCTAGTTTTTGTATTTAGTGCCTGAGGCCAGATTTGAACTCAGGTCCTCCTGACTCCAGGGCCCATGATCTATTCACTGCCCCACCTAGCTGCCCCTAAAATTATTTTTAAAGGATATGAATACCTAATATCAAATTAATTAGGACTATGGAACTTTATAAAAGTAATAACCATAACAATAAAGCTCATATAGTTATATTATTTTACCTACCAAGACCCCTCTTGTAAAGAAAAATGGATTTCTTTCAAAATTGTTAGGAAAACTTAAAAAAATTAAAAAGAAAATTTATGAGCTTCTTTAACTTTTGGGGGGCAGCTGGGTGGCACAGTAAATAGACTCCTGGAATCAGGAGGACCTGAGTTCAAATCCAACCTCGGACACTTAACACTTACTAGTTGTGTGACCTTGGGCAAGTCACTTAACCCCAATTCCCCTCCAAAAAGCAAAAAAAAAGGGGGCAGCTAGGTGGCGCAGTGAGTAGAGCGTCGGCCCTGGAGTCAGAAGGACCTGAGTTCAGGTCCCGCCTCAGACGCTTAACGCACACACAAACAAAAACCTAGCCGTGTGACCTTGGGCAAGTTACTTAGCCCCAATTGCCCTCCAAAAAAAGGGAAACAAAAAACAAAAAACAAAAACATACACCATAGTTGCCTTGCCAGGGGCAGGTAGAGGGAACAAGGGTAGCAAGAAAAATAAAGAAAAAAAAATATGCTTCAATATATTTTGAGTCCATCAGTCCTCTCTCTGAAGGTAGATGGCATTTTCCCATCATGAGTCCTTTGGAAATGTGGATCATTTTAACATAGTAGCTAAGACTTTCATGGTTATTAATAATTACAACATTGTTAGTGTATAATGTTTTAGTTCTGATCAGTTCACAATGCAAGAGACACAAACATTTCCAAGTAACTTCTGTAAACATGTAGTTCTCATGAGACTATACCACCAATGTAAATGGTCATTCTTCCAGCACCAAAATCTCTGCAAGACTTTATTAATGGCAATGTCACAAGACAAAAACAAAAGTGATTTTTTAAAAAATCAGCTTTGCTTTCTAAACTAAGCAAATCTGATGTGTGTCATTAAGAAAAATATGGGACCATATAATTTTCAGAAATGCTGCTAATCACACTAAGGGTCATTGTGGTATTTCTGAACATGTAATAAAGTATTACAGGATCATAGTCATAGATTTAGAATTGGAAGGGACCTTAGAGGTCATCCATTTGAACTCCTGCCTTTGGAGAAAATAGGTTTAGAGAGAATGAGTGTTAGAGGTGGGATTTGAATCCATCTTCCTGACTCCAAAGTTAAGTTATTCACCATGTAATAATTCCCATATCAAAAAAAAGTCTGTGATCTTTTGAAAATTATGGCAGAAAATACTTGCTGTTGTATCTTTGGCAGGAAAATACCAATGATAAGACCCACAGTGTCCAAGAAAGAAGTTTTGTCTATATCCAGGGTTTTCTAAGTGTCTTTGGGAGTATAAAACCTATTCATTTGTTTTCTCTACTCCAAATGGAAACAGATTTGACTTTCTTTTTTGCAAACTAATCTTAACAGATATTTGGTGTGAATATACCAAAAAGAATGAGTGTGAGGGAAGATTGTTTTAGGGGGAGGAATTCTGGTTTTTTTGTTTTTACTTTCATTTTTTTGGTCAAGGAGGCAACTTTCATTGGGACAGTAACTGTATAACCACTCCTAAATAAGTGCACGCTGAAGATAACTTGATACAAATAAACAGTATTTAACAACAACAACAAAAAAAAAAAAACCACACACATACTGCTTGGGTTTCCTTTCATGAAATTTAATATTTAATATTAGACATTTATATTTTTACATATAAAGTAACTACACAGGAATGGCTAGGTGGTGAAGTGAATAGAGCACCAGCCCTGGAGTCAGGAGGACCTGAGTTCAAATCCAACCTCAGCCACTTAACACAAAACCAGCCCTGTGACCTTGGGCAAGTCACTTAACCCCAATTGCCATCTTCCCCTCTCAAAAAAAAAAAAAAAAAAAAAACCAAAACCCAAAAGTAACTACACAGTCATTTTCATTAGCACTATTAAAAAAAAAAAAAAGGAAATGAAGCCTATTTTTAAGACAGCAAAAATCTACAGTAACTATAAAGTGAAGGAAAACAACTGTCAATTCAGCAAAATCATGCCAAAATATTTTAGTAAGCTCTTCAAAACATTTTTTAGCAGTGTTAAGTCAACTGGAAGATCCAAAAGACTGTAGCCATAACTGTCTTTGAAGTCTTCGGAGACAGGAAATTTAAACCCAAAATCTCACAAATGCTATTCATATCATTGTTTCCAGGATATTCCACCACAGCAATATTTAAATGATGTGTTCCATTCTTATTCAAGATATTAAATATATTTGCACCAAAATATACCTCTCCAAAAGAACCTAGCACAACAATTCTTCCACAGTCTACCTTATATTTACTATTTTATTTGTATGTTATAAGTGTACCCCACCACCACTTCAGTCCCCTAGAATAAAAGCTCAACTTGGGAAGGGCTGTTTTTTTCATTTTTTGTCTTTGTGTCCCCATTACTAAGTACATGGTAATTTAATTGATGGCTACCAAATTGAAAGGCAATATTTTTTTAATTGGCATTCCATTATATTGTGCCTGTGTCCAAACTGAGATAAAAATCAAAATTTTTATTCATAAAAATAATTAGCCTATTTGTCTCATCTTCTGAGAACCGAGAAAACTTAATACAATCCCCAGAATGATCCCATTTTTCAAAATTGTTCATTCTTCCAACATTATTTCAGCATGTACTGTCAGGCATGGGCAAAGCACTGGGGATTTAAAGAAAAAGTAAAACCAGCTCCTTTCCTCAAGGAACTTACATTTTAATAGAGAAGTTTAACACATACATAAACAGGAACCTATGAGATTAAAAAAAAAAAAGCAGAGATGGAAGGCAGCCTTAGAAGAAGAGTCATGAGCACTGCTGCTGGGGGAAGTGGAAAGGCCTGCTGGAAAGGATGGCTCTTGAGATGTCTTTAAAAGAAGCCAGAAAAACTAAAAGGCAAAAGTACAGAGAGAGAGCATTCCAAGTATGGAGTACAGCTAGTCAAAACACTGGGAAAATGGACACGGTGCGTCCTTTGGGAGGAACATTATGGTTGGGCCATAGAATGTGTGAAAATATCTATATGTCAAATATGTTAAATAACTGCTGCTGATTGGAGTGAGGAAGACTAGAAAGTTAATGGAATAGCCCAGACTATTAAGAGTATGAAAGTATGAAACTAGGTGATGCTTGTGTGAGTGAAGAAGAAAACTCTATGGCATGTGAGAGAGATACATTATACGATTTTAAAGGTCAACTGGATATGAGCAGTTCCTCACTCCAGGAGTGAGAGAGTAACTGAAGATAACAATGGGGTTGCAAAGCTGAGTGAAAGGATGGAGGCACCCACAACAATAGGGAAGTTCAGAAAAGGGGAGGTTTTTAGTAAGGAAAGATGATGAATTTTGTTTGAGATATGTTAAGTTTAAGATACATCCAGCTTAAGATATCCAATAGACAGTTTGTGATATTACTGTAAACTCAGGAGAGAGAGTAAGTTGGATAGATATACCTGAGAATCATCTGCAAAGAGATAACTGAATGGACAGAAACTGTTCAGATTCTCAAATGAGAGAATGCAGAGAGAAATGAAGGCCTATGAAAAGAGCCATAGGGGACATCCACAATTAATAGGAGAGTAACCCAGATGAAGATCCAGCAAAGAGTAAGAGGAAAACCAAAAGACAAGAGTTGGGAAAACCCAGTGAAGAGAGAATACTCAGGAAATGGTCAACTGTGTCAAAAGCTACAGAGACACTAAGAAGAGATATTAAGGGACAGCTGGGTGGTACAGTGAATAGAGCACCAGCTCTGGAGTCAGGAGGATCAGAGGTCAAATTCAGCCTCAAACACTTAACACTTAATAGCCCTGCAACCTTGGGCAAGTCACTTAATCCCAATTGCCCTGCCCTCCCCCCTCCAAAAAAAAAAGCAAAAAAAAGAAGAAGAAGAAGAGACATTAAGAGGACTGAGAAAAGACTGGTAGATCTTTCAATTAAGAGATTATTGGGCTCTAGGGTCAAGTAAGCACCAGATGAAGGATTAAACATTTTCTCTGATCCCAGCCTCTCAAATTTCTCTAAAACAGAAATTATGCACCAAAGATAAAGCAACTAAAGACTATGGATACATCCATGGTCTAGGACACTCAAAATCCAAAAGAAAATTTAAAGAAAAAAAAAACCCTATGAACTAATGCTCACTGACCCTGAGCTCATTTAACACCCTGCCCTCACTTCCAAACCTACAGGCAACAAAGCCACCAAGGACAAGAAACAGGCTTACAACAAAATCCATGTCCACAACCCAGTCTCCCTCCCACTTTTTAGTGCCATGGAGATCCCAGCTCCAGGCTGAAAACATTTGCCCTGGCCACGACAGATAGCCCTTCAGAAATAAATGCCTTCTAGAAACCAAAATCTCAATATCATCAGAGCTGCAAAGCTCCAAACTGCTGGTGCCAGATCAAAGAACTAATGAACAGGAGAAAAAGACAAGACACCAGGACAGAACATTGTATATGCATGTATATGTGGGTGCTATTCACCACTCCACTAAGCTTGACGGAAACTGCATACAGTTGGGGTCAGTTCTGATGACCCAAAAGTTACTTGGGGCAGAGACCTAGGCAAGTGAACCATAAATTGTCCAGTGAAGGATGAAGGTGAGAAGCTTTGAGCTCAAGCCTCCAAGGAAACCACCATCAGAGGGGAGGAAGTCAGAAAGTGAGTGATAGGTAAAAATAAAGGAGGGGGACTGAAGTTACCAAAAAATCTCAGGAAGAAAAAAAATTCAAAGACTTTGAACATAAGTAGATAAGTCAACAGGGAGAACACTAACAACAAAAGGAAATAAGGTCTCCAGATCTAGTTCAGGTAGAACAAGTTCAGGCACCTATGAATAAATAACTGTAAAACAAAGAAAAATGATCCAATACCTGAAGAAGACAGAAGATTCTGTGGAATGTGAGAACATGGAATCACAACACACTGTTCTTGAGTGGCTCAAAAGAGAAATGAGAATTATGAAAGCAGAACTTATGACCTGCGCAGCAAAAATGATGGGCTGAACAAAAAACAAAACAAATTAAAAAATCACAAATCCTGGCCCTCTCCCCCCACACACATACACACAGAAAACTGGAATCTTTGATGGCAAGTCTCACCAATGAAACAAAAGGAAGAACAGAGTGGGAGTACAACACACAGAAGTAAAAGACAACCTAAAAAAATATAAGTAAAAAACAATAATATTAAGAGAGATCACTGGGAAATGGAAAAAGGGCCAATATAGTAGAATAGCAGAAAGAAGTACAGAAAGTTCCCCCACAAAAACACACACACACACAAATTAAAAACACCTCCTCCAAAAATATCTAGAAAATGCACCAGACCAATCCTGATGTAGAAATCCAAGAAAAAAGGCACAGTGAATCTTCTCAGCCCAGGTCTACATAGTGAAAAAAAGAGGTCTGCACACAGTGGGAACAAAATCTGGCCAAGACTATGGCACTCGAAGCATTCCAGCAAAGAGAGGCTATGCACCAGAGCAAGATGAGGTCCCAGGTCTAGAATGAAGCACTCTAAACTTGTATAGCGTGTAGGAACAGTTATCAACTGGCAGTTCTGTTGCTTACTACCCAAATCCAGGTCCAAAGTAAAAAGTAGTCATTGATCCTAGACTGTATACTAAACAAGAAGCAAGTTTAGAAGCAAGTAGAAGTTATATGGCTCTGACCCTAGAAGAGCAGGGTCCCAAATCTGAATTCTAAGCCAATCTGCACAGGAATAACTAAGGCAGGAATCCCAGACCAAAGGGGTGGCTGAAGTTCTCTCACTGTAAACCAGCAGAGCCTTCCAGTTGGCTGATAGTAATTAAGTCAAGCAACAGTCTACTGGCACTCCAAAAGAATACTCCTAAAGGCCCATTGCTCAGACCCAAATCTACCTTAGGAACTGGAAAAAGTTAAGAACAAGAGGGCAATACCAGAGACTGTCCTGGAGAGCACTGAAAACTTGCAGTTCCTAAGCAGTCCCTGAGATCCTAAAATAATTCAACACTCAATACTCTGAAAAAGCAAAAGCCCAGACAATCCTTCCAGAAGTACACAGGACTCAGACATAATATAAAGTCCAAAATCAAGAAGTACACTAGAAGAATGAACAAACAATAAAAGAATCCCACAACAGAAAACCATTATGGTAACAGGGACGCTCAAGTTATAAACACTGAAGAAGATAATGACTTAAAAATATCTACAAACAAAGCCTCAAAGAAAAGCTAGTTTGTTCAACTAGAATTCATAGAAAAGATGAGGCAAGAGTTCTTAAAAGTTAAAAACATTTTTATTAATGAAATCAAGGCACTAGGGAAAAAAATTGGAAAACAAATGAGTTAAGGAAATATGCACAAAAATATTTATAGTGACTCTGTGGTGGTAAAGAAGTGGAAAATGCTACATTGTTTAACTTCTCTATCCTTAAAAACTTCACATTTAATCCTACCAGGCATAGTAGGTATCATCTTATATTTTTCCTCTTTTTTTCAGCTATATTCCTTTCAGAACTCCACAGTCATTTGCCTATAGTTCTTTTTAAGTCTTCAATATCTTCTGTACCCTTTGCAGGCTACCTTCTGGCTTCCTAAGTCAATCGAAACTGCCTTCTCCAAAGTTACCAATGATCTTAACATTTTTTTTAAAAAATCAGAAATCTTTCTTCCCTTCTTCCCATTCTAGCTCCAATTGAAAAAGAAAGGAAAACAAAACTCCTGTTACAAACATATACAGTAAAGCAAAAAAAAAAATTTTTTTTCATCGTTGGCCTTCTCAGATGAAAATGTCTCATTCTGCAGTTTTAACTCTTTCCCCTTGCTTAAGTTGTTTTTCTTTATAATATTGTTGTCTTTGTTCTTTGTTCTGTTATAATATTGTTCTCTTGGTTCTGCTCCTTTCACTTCATCAGTTTGTACAAGTCTTTCCAAGTTTCTCAGAAACCATCCCCTTCATCATAATACCACATTAGTATTCCAAACGTTTATATACCATAACTGGTTTTTTAAAATTAAATTTTGTTGTGCAGAGCTAAGATGGTGGAGTAAAAGGAGGAACATGAGCTCGTCCCCAGTTACTTCAAATACCTGGAAAAAATGATTCTAAATAAATTTTAGTGCTCTAGAACCCACAAAATAGCAGAGTGATATACATCTCCAACTGAGGACAGCCTGGCAAACTGAAAAAAGGTCTAGTGCACTGGACTGGGAGTGGTGCACAAATATTCTTGGGCTGTGCTGGCACTGACTAGCTGGAACAGACCGCAGGGGACTGAATCACTGGTAGCTGTGGTGGTTTCCAGACTTCTCAACACATAAATACCAAAAAAAGCGCAAAATGTCAGTGGGGAAACTGTTGCAACTGTAGTCCAGTCCCTTGGGGTGGCCAAGGTGGGGGTGGTTGCAACTACTGCCACAGTAGCTGCTTCTAGAGCTCCAGGCCCACAGATGGTTGGGGGACCAAGTGACTGATAGAGAGGGCAATTGCAGAATTCTCTTTGCTGGTTCTTGGATCTGGGTGGCATTCTTGGGTGGTGGTCCTGGGGTGAGGAGTGCTAGCATGACAGAGCTTGTTGAAGCTGTGAAGAGGCAGTCCTTCTCACAGTTCTGAGGCAGGTGCCTAGAAGAAGCTGGGACAACAGCTGCTCAAAATGCCAGAAATTTGGGGTACAGCACTCCCCATTCTGGAAGCAGAGTTCTACTGTGGCAAAGAACTAAAAAGTCAAGTAATTGGCTGGGAAGATGAGCACACAGAGGAAGACTCTAGACTCATTCTTTGGTTACAAAGAAGGTCAAGACATAGAACCAGAAAAAGGTGGCTTGCAAAAGGTACAGAAGATACTGAAGACTTAAAAAGAACTATAGGCAAATGACTGTGGAGTTCGGAAAGGAATTTAGCTGAAAAAGGGAGGAAAATATAATAAAAATACCTATTATGCCTGGCAGGATTAAATGTGAATTTTTTTTTTAAGGATAGAGAAGAGTTAAACAATGTAACAAGGAAGAAACAAAGATTAATGAGCATGGGGGCAAATAAAATGTCATTGTCTTCAGTATTTTGGGAGGTCTCCTTTAGCAAGCTGTTGACTCATTTTTCATGATTTTCTTGTATCACTCTCATTTCTCTTCCCAATTTTTCCTCTACTTCTCTTACTTGATTTTCAAAATCCTTCTTGAGCTCCTCTGTGTCCTGCAACCAGTTCATATTTTTCTTGGAGGCTTTTGATGCAGGTTGTTTTGAAACCATCCTGCTTGTCATTTCTTATAGCACAATAGTGTTCTATCATGATCGTATGCCACAACTTGTTCAGCCATTCCCCAGCTGATGGACAGCTCCACAGTTTCCAGTGGGGGCAATGGTGGAGGGAAAATGATGAAAAAAAAAGAGGGGAAGATTCACATAGAAAAGTTGGGGTTGTCCCTGGCATAAAGGCCACCTCTTCTTTGGACACTGGAGTGAAGAATGGGAAAGTGGGAATGACGTCAGAGGGATGTGAGATAAGAAGGGAACAAAAGATGAAGGGGAGAAACCTGAGGCTGAGTGGGTGGGTTAAGTAGGGGAAGGTGGCATTCGAGATTCAACAAGAGAAGTTTTGAAGCAGCCATGATGAGGACTGGGATAAGGAAACAATAATGGGATGTCCTGCTACACCAAGGGCGTGACTACTAATAAATAACAGCTAATAAATTTGTAGTAGACACATTCAACGTAGTTTTGTGATTTCCTTCAATTCAATTCAGAAACATTTGAATCAAGACATCAACAAGTATCCATCCTGTGCCAGACACTGTGCTAAGATACAAAGAAAGGCAAAAATAGTCCCTTCTCTCAAGAAGCTCAAATCCTAATGGGAGAAACAACACGCAACAGCTATGTACCTAAAATCTATACATATACAGAGTAAGGTGGAGGTTATCTCAGAAGGAAGTTACTACTAGCATTAGAGGGGAATCAAGGAAGCCGACAAGCTAGGAGGTGGAGATGAGGAAGGAAAGCTTTCCAGGCTTGGGGGAAGAGTGGAAATGTTTTGAGTTGAGAGATAAAGAGTATCTAGTTCACGAACAGCAAAGAGGTCAGTGTCACTGGATCACAGACTATACGGAAGAAAGTAAGGTGTAAGAAGACTGGAAGGTGGAAGACTTTAAAATCAACCGGGGGGGGGGGGCAGGAAGGGGGGGACGCGGCTAGGTGGCACAGTGAGTAAGAGCGCCGGCCTCGGAGTTGGGATGACCCGAGATCAGATCCGGCCTCAGAAAATGAGCCCCCACGCATAAATAATGACTAGCCGTGTCACCTTGAGCAAGTTACTTAACCCCAATTGCTTAAAAAAAAAAATCAACCAGGGAATTTTATAGTTTATCCTGAAAGTAACAGAGAGTCACTGGAGTATACTGAATAGAATCACAGGGTTATACCCTTTAGGAATTATATTTTGGCAGCTGAGTGAATAATGGACTAGAATGAGGAGAATCATGAGGCAGAGAGACCAACCAGAAGCCTATTATAAAAGTCCAGGTATGAGGTAATAAGGGTATACTAGATTGGTAGGAGTGTTAGAGAAGAAAGGAAGACTTAGAAAAAAGATGTTGCCAAGGTAGAAATTATAGTACTTGGTAACAGAATGGATATGTGAGATAAAAATGTGGAATCAAGGATGATACCTTGAGGTTGTGAGCCTGGGTGACTGGGAAGATGGTGATGCCCTTGATAATAAGGAAGTAATAAGGAAATTCCAAAGAGGGGTGGGTTTGGAGAGAAAGATAATGAGTTCAGTTTTGGACAAGTTGAAAGTTGAATCTAAGATATCTATGGTACATCCAATCCAATGTCCAATGGGCGGTTGGAAATATGAGAATGGGGATCAGGAAACAGGTAAGGACAGGATAAAGAGATCTGAGAATCATCAGCATAGATACAGATGATTATTTAATCCATGGGAGCTAACTGTTAATATGAGAGATAGTATATAGCAAGAAGAGGGCCCAGGACAGAGCCCTGGGGAGACACACTGTTAGTGTTTATGATCAGAATGAAGATCTAGCAAAGAGATTAAGGATCAGTAGGAGAAGAGTAAGAGTGAAGGAGGGATATAATGGGAGTGATACACGGTTGAGATTTGGCAAGCTGTCAGCATTGCTGGGATGAGAGAACAATCAATCAATAGATCAATAAAAATTCATTAAGCACCTAATGTGTGTCAGGCACAATGCTAAGCAATGGAGATTCAAAAAAAGGTAAAAGACAGTCCCCGCCCTCAAGGAGTTTGTAATATGATGCAAACAAATGTAAATAAAGCAGGAATATACAGAATATATATATGGAGAGAGAGAGAGAGAGAGAGAGAGAGAGAGAGAGAGAGAGAGAGAGAGAGAGGGAGGGAGGGAGGGAGGGAGGGAGAGAAAGAAAGACTATACAGAACAAATAGAAAATAATTAATGGGGAAGGCACTAGAATTAAGAGGGGCTGGGAAAGGCTTCCAGTAAAAGATGGGATTCTATTTGGGACTTAAAGGAATCTAAGGAGGTCAACAGCTGGAGTGGAGGAGGGTGACCATTCCTGGCATGGCGGCAGAGAAAATGCCAAGAGCCAACAGATGGAGTGCCTTGTTTGTGGAAAATCCACGAGGCCAGTGCCACTGGATCACAGAAGGGAACATGGTGTAAGAAGACTGGAAAAGTAGGAAGGACTAGGTTATAAAGAGTTGTGAATGTCAAGCAGAGCATTCTGTATTTGATCCCAGAAGCAAAAGAGAAACACTGGAGTTGGGGGTAGTGGGGGATAACAGAGGGAGGAAGGAAGGAGGAGGAAAGGTGGTTTACATGGTCAGACCAGCACTTAAGGAATATCACTTTGGTGACTTAAGGGATGATGGAATCACATGGAGAGAGATTTGTGGCAGAGGACGCAACTGCAAGCTATTGCAATAGTCAAGGTCTGCACTACAGTAGTGGCAGTGGCAGAGGAGAGAAGAGATAGGACAGATGTTAGAAAGGTGAAATTGACAGGTCTTGGCAACAAATTGGATGGGAGGAGGGAGGGGAAGGAGTATGGTGTCCAGGATATCTCCCTAGGTTGTGAGCCTGAGGGATTGAGAGGACGGTGTTGCCCTCTACAGTAACAGTGACAGGGAAGGAATGTGGGAGGAAGAGGTTAGGAGGGAAAATAATGAGTTCCATTTTGGACATACTGAATTTAAGATAACCACTGGACATCCATTTTGAAATATCTGAAAGGCAGTTGGAGATTCAAGGTTAGAAGTCAGCAGAGAGTTTGAGGCAACATAGATAGATTTAAGAATCATGAGCATATAGTGAATAGAGCACCAACCCTGGAGTCAGGAGGACCTGAGTTCAAATACAGCCTCAGAAACTTAACATTTACTAGCCATGTGACCTTGGGCAAGTCACTTAACCCCAATTGCCCTGCCTTCCCCCTCCAAAAAAGCAAAAAAAAAAAAAAAAAAGAATCATCAGCATAGAGATGGTAATAGGACCTGTTGAGGTCACCAAGTGAAGTAGTACAGAAGGAAAAGATGGCCCAGGATAGAACCATGAGGGATACCTACCTATGATTAGAGGACATGATCTGGAGAAGGAACCACCAAAGGAGACAGAAAAGGAGAAGAAAAAGGATATTCCAGGGTAAAGAATAGTGTGCAGATATGAACTTGTTCAACAAGAAATTGAAATGCAAAAGGGAGGAGAATGTAGCCAGAGAAAAGGGCACTATTCCGACCAAGACAGTATTTAGGAATGGAGGGACTGGGAGTCAGGATTCATAAAAGTTTAAAGCATAAGGAGAGATGGAAAGATTCAAAAAGCCTATAAAACAGATAAAGGAAATTCAGAGTTCTTGAACATGAAAAATAGAACATGTGTGTAATAGAGGTGGAGGGGTAGAATAAGTCATAGAAGCTTGGGTAGATTTAGGAACTGGTAAGTTAGGATATACAAGGAAACATCAACCTGCATGCTGAAATCCCTTCATACAAGGGCAAGAAATGGATTAGAGGAAAGGGGGGGAATGGGAAGATTCTGGTGTTGGCATTGAATTCATTGAGAGAGGAGGGAAAATATCCTCAAGGGCTGGTATCCAGAATCTGGATTGAGTGATAAATATGGATTGGATAAATCTCAATCTGAAATTGGCAAATTCTCCTACTATAACCAGTGCAGAAAGGAAAAAGAAAAGGGGTTTGAGTGAAAGTGCAGCCAGTAGTACCAAGATGCAGATTTCTTCCAGAACATTTGCACCTCTGAGATATTTATCTGTTTCTGGTTAGTGTTCTTCTTTGTTAATATTAAAGTAAAAAATAAGCTGTAAGTCACATTTACCTCTACAATCTGTAACTCCTAAGTTTTTTTTTTCCTAGGAATTGCCCCACCTTTCTAACTCTTCACATTTTTGTTACTGTGGCCACCCGGTTTCCCAAGTCTGAGAATTTAATGTTGCCTTAACTCTTCTCTCTCACCTCTTATATATAATGGTTACCATGATCTACAGATATAGCTACACAATCTCCTCTCTTCATGTCTTTCCCTTCTGTCTACTCCCTATGTCACTACTCTAGCATAGGATCTTATTACCATTCATGATACTTAATTCAACACCCCACCCCCACAAAAGAGCTTCCCACCCTCACTCTGACCAACCCCACACCAAACCCAACACATCTCTACTTTAAACAGTAGTCTTCGGGGCGGCTAGGTGGCGCAGTGAGTAGAGCGCGGGCTCTGGAGTCAGAAAGACCTGAGTTTGGATCCAGCCTCAGACACTTAACACACACAAACAAACAAAAAAACTTAGCCGTGTGACCTTGAGCAAGTTACTTAACCCCAACTGCCCTCCAAAAAAAACCAAAACAAAACAAAACAAACTACAACAACAACAACAAAAACCAGTAATCTTCAATGGCTCCTTGTTGCCTACAGAGTGAAGTTACAACTCTCTTACCTGGCATGTTGGGTGCTCTGAAATCTGGCAACATCCTATATTACCTATATATACCAGCCAAACTGGACTTCTGTCTCCCATACACTCCAGCACTTTTCTGATACTATGTATTGATCAGAATGGGTCAAACCGTCCTCGTCTGTAGAACTGCTATCCTTTTAAAACTCAGCTCAGAGGCCTCCTCCATGAAACCTTCCTTGATCTCCCATCAATCGTTAATTACTTTCTCCCCATATGTACTTCAGGAATTATTCCATGTTCTATGTAAATTCTTTGTGCATAATTATATATCATTTTATAATTTAATTATTTATGTCATCTTCCCCTTGCACTATCAGTCTATAAAGTCCACCAGAACCTCATTTTTCCTTTATACTTCCCTCAGTATTTGGTTCTAAATACAGAAGGCCTATATAAAATGTAGGGTTGACTGTTTCAGATTCAATCCTTTCATAAGCTATTATAACAATCTTCCTTCCAGCCTTCCTGAACTATTCTGTGTGATTTAGGTTCTCCCTGCTTCTGGAATCTTAAAGTTTACTTTATTTTACCTTTCATTCTCTTAATCATTTCAATGTCTTGATTTATGATTTTAGTTTTCTTCATAGCCAGACTTTCTCTTTTTCACCTTTCAGTTAAACCCCCATTTTTCTACAAATTCTTTATTCTGACTAGACAATAAAACTCTCCCAATAAGGCTCAAATGTGTGCCTACTATATACCAAGTAATCAGTCAGACACTGTGAAATCAAAATTACAATCCTCAGCCTCTACCCACCAAAACTATTCAATATAATTGAAGAATAAATGGTGATATTTGTAAAACAATTCGTATTTTATGTACAATACAACCTCAGCTATATCAAATCCATATGGAATAATGCCTCCTTGAGGAAAAAAAAACTCCTTTTCTAGATAGCAAAGGGTTTATCCCTTCAAAAAAATGTCTGGGTAGCTAAGGTGGCACAGTGAATATAGCACCAGCCCTGGAGTCAGGAGGACCCAAGTTCAAATGCAGTCTCAGACACTTAACACAATAAACTAGCCATGTGACCTTGAGCAAATCACTTAACCCCAATTGCCCTACCTTACCCCCTCAAAAAAAATAAAAATTAAAAAAAAATACTTGTTTAAAAGTGCAACCAACTTGAATATAAATATTTTTAAGCAGAATATAGCTTTTCTTGAATAAGCTTCTCTTGAAAACTCGGGATTTTTATGAACATTGTTATATACAGACTCCCCAACACTAAAGGTCCCCAAAATATTGTATTTTTTTAATTCCTGCATCTACTTTTATTTTTTCTCTTAAATTCAGAACAGTTATTTCTTGCTGTTGCTTGCATGCCCCTTCCCAGTTTCTAATTTGTTATTTTAATCTACTGGGTGGTTGGAAACCACATAAACAAATCTGTCAGAAGTTAGTGTGAAATGAGAATAAAAAGACTTCTGGTAAGATTCTGAGGGGCAACCTTTGAGTAAAGGGAGTGGACTTTAATGAACTAACTTCACATTTATTTTTGGCTGATATGTGATATAATATAACATATATTTTCTTCCTAATTCTCAGTTACATCTAGAGTAAGGTGTTACTTGTATATCAGAATTATGTACTGATGTAATAAAGTACTAAATTGTGTAGCACAGACAATTAGAATATAAAAGGATAAAAAAAAAGTACAGGTGGGGTACTATAGCGAAGATGTGCAAAAAAAAAGTTATAGATAGCATCAATGTTACCCTGGAGTCTACTAGGACTAGATGAGACTTGAATAGGGTCTAGAAGCATTGACACTAAGTATAAGAGTTTAGAGGTTGGGAACACAGACTAATAAACCAAGTGTGTCCTAAGCATTAGCTATGTCAAATTCACATGTGTAATCATAGATTCCAGCCAGGTCTACAAAGTCTTGTTTCAGACAGAAAAACAACACTATGTTGTTTATGTATGACACAGTATGGCAGAGTAGACAGAAAGTCAAACACAAAGAATAAGATGGGGATTCAAATATGATTTCTGCCACATACTAGCTCAGTGACTCTAGGCAAGTAAGTCACTTAACTTTTCAGTATCCCAGGGCAACTTCCAAAGACTAAAAATGTCAGAGTAGGTTCCAATTTGCCTAAGAAAAGGGAGTCTCCTCACTAGGTTTTTATCAACATATATCCATATATGCATATATATGGTGGGGTTTTTGTTGTTGTTGTTGTTTTGGTTTGGTTTTTGCTTTTTTTGGAGGGCAACTGGGGTTGTGACTTGCCCAAGGTCACATGGCTAGTAAGTATTGTCTGAGTCCATATTTGAACTCAAGTCTTTCTGACTTCAGGGCCAATGCTCTGTTCACTGCTTGCCACCTAGCTGCCCCCTATGTATATATATGTAGATAAACAGAAAGATAAACAGACAAACAGATATAGATAAGCAGATGAAATTACAGGTCCAAAAGAAAAAAAACCAAGTTGTAGTTAGATTCTGGGGGAGGGATGATGTAAGGGGGCAGTGGACCGTGGGAGTAGAGAAGGAATATAAGAGGATAGAGAAGAAAGGAGTTATGAAAAAAACAAAAGCACAATGAGACTCTTAACAGTTGTTTGATTGTGGTAGGGCAAATTCAAGGGTTTTGAAAAAGAACACTAACATTTCTACACAAAAGGGAAAAAGAATCACTGACCTAAGTAATATTTAAGTTTATATTCTCATTTGGTAAGAAATCTTTCTATACTTTTAATCAGAGACATCTCTAAGGTCATAATTAATGACACACCTGGCATAACTAGTAACTAAAGCATCATCCTCCCTGCCCCCAGGAGCCATGGGAACAAGAGTCTGGAGCAACACTTATGCATCTCTATTATCATATCAACAGAGGAATGAGCAAGTAAACCCTATCTTACCCTAGAGGAATGAAGACAACACCCACCCTTTAACAAGAAGACAAAATGCCAACCACAATAACATAAAATGAGCTCAACTGTGATTTCATAGTCTTGTATCATTCGGAAGCTGAATTCTCATAGAATACCACCAACCAGGGTGGTATCAGTCTGTGACTGACATGTGACTATCCATACTTGAAGCTAAGAAATTTATGAGATTCCATTACATCTCATATTAACAAGGTATTTTAGAGAGTTATGGTGTCATTGCCAAACACCTCAATATCTCATGATTCATCTAAAGTTCACCTATCCAAACTTGCTTTTCACAGCAAAAATCATACCTTCAGAATAATCCTATTAGGCCTCTCTTATACTATCACCAACTGTTGTTGGTGTTGTGTCTGACTCTTTCTTGGCAAAGATAACTGGAGTGATTTGCCATTTCTTTCTTCAGCTCATTTTCCAGATAAGGAAACTGAAGTAAACAGGGTTAAGTGAGTTGCCCAGGATACCATAGCTAGTATGTGTCTGAGGCCAGATTTAAACTCTGGAAGAGTCTTCCAGACTCCAAGTCTGACATTCAATCCACTGCACCACCTAGCTGTCCTACACTAGGACCTCCCTATCTTTACTACTATCTCTCCTACTATTTGGAATGCCACAATCTCTCCCCCTCATCTATTCAAATCCTATCTATCTATTAAGGTTCAACTTAAGTCCCCCATCTCCTATGAAGATTTCCCTGAACAACTCAGCCCAGCATACCTTTTCCTATTTGGAAGATCTATTGTGCTTAAATTAAATACGGCATACTATGTTCCAGACACTGTGCTAGGCATTGGGGATTGAAAGACCAAACAATAACAAGAGATTCAAAGAGTCAAAGATGAGGAAGGTAGAAAAGAACACATTCATAGGTAAAGGATGGAGGCAGGAGATAGAATGTCATGCATGAGAACAGAAAGTAAGCCAGTCTGGCTGGAGTCTGGAAAGGTTGGTTGAACACAGACTGTAAAGAGTTAAATACTAGTGGAGTTTATTATATATACTAAAGGCAACTGGGAGTCACAGTTTTATTTAGTACTTTCTGCTCTTCACTTGTTCCATTTTAATCTTGTCTCAGAAAGGAGACTAGGAGTCAGGGCAATTTTACAATTACACTTTTATATACCAAAAGTACCTAGTATGACGCTAAGTACCGAAGGTACTCAATAAATAGAAATGAAGCTGGACACATTTGAAATAAGCACAAACAACTAAAACAAAAGGGCTAATGCAGAAACAAAAGCTAACAGAGCTATTTCTAAATAACTTCCACTTCTTAAAACCTCAAAAAGAAAAAAAAAACGGGGAAGGAAAAGAACCCACGCTACAAAAGAAAGCTGCTGAATCACTATCAAATTCTACACATGATAAAGCACCCCAAATTATCTTCTAGTCACAAAAGATATGTTTGGTTTTTTTTAAAACAATCGTTCCATCTACTATCTACTTACACTTTTAAAGTCTCAGTGAAAGTTAAAAACTTCCCCATTTTTTAAAACATCTTTCAAATTTCTCTCCTTTTATTACTGAGCTCAGTGATTAATCCTTAAAAGCACAATACGCTATTGTGGTTCAATTTGTGGAATTCAAAATGTTTTATGTTTAGCGTGAATTAAAAGAAAAACATACTAAACTTGATGGACGAAGAAACAATTTAACAATTGCGCACAAGCAAGCAACATGAGCCAGATCATATGGAACCAGATGAGGCAGGCAGCAAGGTCTTCCTAAGAGAACAGAATCAACAGAATTCCCACTGGGAGGACAGAGTAGATTCTGCATCTGGGTAGCAAAGGAAGTGGCTGGATAAACGTGACAGCTGGTGACCCATAACGGACACAGAGGAAGCCGTGCCACCTGAGCACAGCCTCAGCCTCGCCAGTGCCTCCGTATCCACACACCTGGTAGCAAACACATGGTAAGCGCTCACATGGCTCTGGTGCCCGGCGACTCAAAGTAACGCAAACACCAACATCGGTTTCTCGAGATGGGAAAAGTGAGGCTGGGAGACTGGACCCAAATCAGCAGAGCAGAGCCCGCCCTGGACGGTCTGGTCCAACTCTGTTACATGACAGTGGAGGAAAACGAGTCTCCAGGTCCAAAGATTGAGAAATGTGCCCAAGGTCATAGAGGAATTACGTGGGTCCCGCCCAGGCACACGCCGGGAGGACCCCGGCTGCCGCTTCAGGGGGCATGCACGGGACCACACGGCTTCCAGGGCGGGACCCGAGCCCTCTGCTCTCAGCCTGTCCCGCTGCGTTCCGGAGTCTCAGCTCCTGGAAAGTGGGGGCGGGGCGTGGGGGGAACCTTCGCCTTCCTCCCGTCCAGTGCCCCAGGTGCTCGGGCCTCCCTGGGGTTCCCCCTCCCTCCGGCGCGGGCGGGGGCGAGGGGAGGCCCGCCGCGCGCCACCCCCCTTCCCGCGAGGCTCACACCCACCTGAGGAGACTGGAGAGGGGGTGACTGGAGGAGCCCAGGCCGCCGCCGCTGCCGCCTCCGGAGCCACCCCCAGAACCGCCGCCTGAGCCGCCGCCGCTGCCGCCGAAACCCGAAGATAGCCGCTTCCCGGACAGCAGCTTCTCCACAGCCGCGAGGTGCCCGGTGCGGGCCGCCTCCAGCAACTCCTGCTCCTTCCCCATTCTACCGGGTCCGCCGTCCTCCTCCCCGGACCCCCCGCACCCCGCCTGGGGGCCACTGCGCCCGCTCCCGATCCCAAACTTTCTGTCTCCGGGCAACGAACCCCCCCACCGGCCGGGGACGCCACCTCCCCCCCGCCCCGTACCGTTCCCTCCCCTTCCCCCACCCCGCCTCCCGAGAGCGCGTCACTTCCGGCATCCGGCGTACGCGTCACCACGCCCCGCCCTCCTCCCCAATCCCGGACTTCGCGAACGTCCCGCCCCTTTTCCTACCTAAGCGGGAAAGTACAATACCGGCGAGAGTTGTGTGGCTGAGTCCGGAGTGGGGGGCGTGGCTTCAGAGGAGGGACTGAGCTGAGCACTTCGCGGACCGGCTTTATGCTGCGGAAGCTATGTCTGCTTTCTCTCTCCCCGCTGGTCTGGGGCACACATGGGAGGCTCTTTGGGGAATGCTCCTTTACTTCCCCCAACCTTGGGTCTCAAAAACTCCCAGACAGGAAAGAGTCGGGGGACAAAGGGCTCAAATCCTACTTTGCCACTTTCTACCTGCGCGACCTTGGGCAGGTCACTTAACCTCTATGGTCCTCAGTTTCCTTCTTTGTAGCACAGTGCCTGGCACATAGTAGGCGCTTAATAAATGCTTATTTTCTGTTAAATGCATTTATCATAAATCTTGTAATAAACGTTTATTGTATCGAAATGGAATTGGACAAGATGGCCCACCAAGAGCCTAAGAAGAGTAGTTCCTAGTATTTTAGAGTTGGAAAGGAATCATCTGGTCCAAACTAATTTTACAGAGGAGGAAACTGAGGCTCCTAGAGGGGAAATAATTTGATCACGGAGTAAATTAGTGGATGGTAGAACCAGGATTCAAATCCAGCTAAGTTTTGGGTTTTGTTGTTTTTTTAAATTCTGGCTGAAACACTCATGAAAGATGTCTAGAAGCTAGGTGGAAAGGCTAGACTTGGATACAGGAAGAACTGAGATTAAATTTGAGTTCAGATACTTAGAAGTTGTTTGATTCTGTGCAAATCACTTAAGTTCTGTCTGTCTCAGTTTCCTTGTCTGTAAAATATAGCACCTCCCCCTGGGATGCTGTGAAAATAAACTGAGATCATATTATAAAGCACTTTGCAAACCTTCAAGGCCTATATAAATGCTAGCTACTCTTAGGAAAGAGCTGTTGGGGTCAGGCAAGCTTTCTATCTCCTGCACTGAACTGAGTTTCAGAGACACAGGAAATCAATGAGGGCTAGTAAAATGACCCAGTGTGTTCCTTCCCTAGAGGCTATGAATCGTAAAGGGCGTTCACGAAGACAATAAAATAGCCTTGAAAGAGTCAGAAGATGTGGGGGAGTTTAAATTCTGCCTCTGGCAGTATTAATAAATATTTCCTTACCACAACCCCGTGAGGTAAGTAGTAAAAAGTTTTATTACTCTCATTGTATAATTGAGGAAACAGGTTCAGATTAAGTGAACTGTCCAGAATCACACCACTGGGAGAGTCAGGACTTGGAACCAGACAGGTCTTGTGACTAACGATCCGGTAGCCTGGTGATCTTTGAATAGAAAAGGACCTGAGAGAACTTCTTTTGTTTTGTTTTGCTTTGTTTTTTAATGGGATAGAGCTCTGGATGGGTTCTGGTTAGGTGATTTATCAAATAGATGAACAATAGAAGTAAATTTTACGTTCACTTTCTAGTTCCTTTGATTTGGCTTCACAAAGTACTGAACTGCTTATTCTCTGACCACTTTCTTTGGAAACTAGAAAAAAGAAAGAAAGCCAAAGCTAGAATCAGGAGCTAAAAAGGAGATAAATAAAAAGCAATGTTGCAGAAGAGATTCCTATTCAGATGGAGGTTTTATTGTGTGTTCACTGATATCTGCAGAAGCATGTTAACCTTTTTTAAAGTTTTCTAAAGATATTTTAAAAATAAATATTTCTCTAGCTTAAAACTCTTTCCAGAGTACTCCTCTTTGGTAGGTAAATTAAGTCAAAAACAGATGGCCTGTCTCAAAGAAACTAGATTAAGGGTGCTAATCAAATTTGGGACCAAGGTACCTCTTGTCTTTTTTTTTAATTAAATTTTATTTTATTTTCAAAGGAAAATCTACTTTCTATCCCTTCCACTTCCCTTAACCCTCCTCCTGTTATAAGTATGCATAATCTAGCAAAACAAATGTCTTAACCTGTGCTCTGAGTCCATCACGTTATTCAGGAGTGGGACGGCACATTCCATCCTAAGTGCTCTAGAACTGTGGTTGCTCATGATGCTGATCAGAGTCTTTACACTATTGTTATTGGTGTATTAATTGTTCCCATTCTTTTTATCTCACTCTGCATGGGTCTATGTCTTCTCAGATTTATTATACTGTCACCGTCATTTCTTACAGCACAATAGCACAGTTCTTCCATGACATTCAAATACTATCATTTGTTCCATTATTCCCTGATGAATGAGTACCCCTCACTTTCCAATTCTTTGCCACCACTAAAAGAGTTGCTGTAAATATTTTTTATATAGGTGTCCTTTTCCTCTGTATTTGATCCCTAAGGTATAGACTCTAGTAGTGATATTACTAAGTCAGAGGGTATGCATTACTTCAGTAACTATTTAGGCATAGTTCCAAATTGCTTTCCAGAATGGCTGGACCAGCTAACAGTTCCACCAACAGTTCCTGAACTTACCTGTTTTCTACCTCTTGGGAAGTTCCTAGCTTTCCTCATTGCCCATAGTCATTGGTCAAGGATGCACTCAACAGAAGTACTCTCTTTTTCTTTCAAAAAATGTCCTTTTCTCATTCATTAAAGATTATGATGGGGGCAGCTAGGTGAATAGAGTGAATAGAGGACCAGAATAGGGGTGAATAGAGCACCAGACCTGAAGTCAGGAGGACCTGAGTTCAAATTCAGATTCACACACTTAATACCTACTATCTGTGTGACCTTGGGCAAGTAACTTAACCCCAATTGCCCTGCCCTCCCCACTCCAGAAAGCAAAAAAAAAAAAAAAAGATTATGATATTGATCGAAGAGAGGAGATCCTTTCAGTCTTGGATGGGAGTGGTCAAGGAAAGAGTTGAGAGGTTCTAGCTGAAAGTTGAGTGACTCTTATTCTGCAATGTTAACCCAAAATTGTAGCTTTGTGACATACTGTGACTTTCCTTATTCAATTAATTCTATACATGTTGCCTCATCTTGTCTTGGCTTAAAGAACTATGTCCAAGGGAATGGAGTAGGGAGAAGAATCTATGCCAGTTTGGGTATTTCTCTCTTTAAACTAGAAATGCTTAGACTTAGAATACTGTCAAATCAATTTTTAAAACTGCTTCTGGCAGACTTCTGTCTAAAACTTAAAAATATTCCAAAAACTTTTTTTGACACGTTTTTTTTTCTAACTCTGAATGAAGTTCTATGACTGTAGGTTGGTTTGTCCAATATATGTGATAAGCATTTTACAGAATAAAGAGTACAGTTTTCCAGATAACAGTACTTTTGTTGGAGAATTAGTGTGTTGTGGTAGATAAACTGTTGGATTTGGACTAAGGAAGACCTGTGTTTAAATCCTCTGACACTGGCTCTGTAACTGATAAGAAAGCTACCCAAATTTTATCAGTTTCAGTTTCTTCCTCTATAAGAGTAATGAGAGCATAATAATAATAATAATAATACAGTAATACATAAAGCAGAATTGTTGTGACATTCATATGAAATAATACATTTAAGGTGCTTTGCATTTTTGATTCTCCAGAATTTTCTACCATGCCACAGGGAAGGGAATAGGCATTTATAGAGTATCTGTTGTGTACCAGGCACTTTACAAATAATATTTCATTTGATTCTCACAATAACCTGTTATTATCCTGTAATGGAAATGCAAATTTAAAGATCTTCCCTGCCCCTAGGTTAAGTGCACCTGGAGCCTGTGGTGGGAGGCTTGTTTTTCAGGAACACCCACACCTTGATACTGTGTGATTGGGCAGTGGGTCAAGAAGGTTGTTACATTCTCTGAGCCAGGAGAAGGCTATATAAACCCTGAGGGAGGCTTTGTTTTGGGGCTCACTTTGAGAAGTGTTCTGTGACTTGACCAGATGAGACTCTGGGCAGCCGTTGAGAGCCTCCCCTTCCCCCCGCCCCCCCACCAGACATTGATGCTTCCCTCTCTGGTAACTGTGATTTGGTATTGATGTAATGGTTGGACAGTTTGCTTGGTTGGACTATCTGTTTGATCTGTTTTTCTATTTTGAAACTTCTGTCTGTATACTCTGAAGTTCCCAGTGCTGACCTTTTTCCCCTGAACTAGGTAAATGATATATGTTTGTTTAATTAAAGTAAGCTTGTTAACCGATTTTGAATTGCTTTCCTTTAAAAAAGCAGATCTAAGAACCTGTGTTGGCAGCCACCCTGGGGATGTTGAGGGGCTTGCTGCTACATATCCGGATTTTACATTTGAGGAAACTGAGGCTAAGTGACTCTCTCAGGGTCACACAATAAATACCAGCTTAGATTTTAATTCAGGTATTCCTGATACCTGGTCTATCCACTGTACTACCTAGCTGCCTGTAGACAACCTTCAAAGTTCACACTGTACCTTGAAGGTCTCCTCTGATTGGTTGGTTCTTCCTTGAATCTTCATTTCCAAGGAAGTTGCTCAGGGAAGTCATGCCTTCATTCCCTCCCAGGCTCTACTAGGGATTCTCCAGACTCCTTTCTCCCCCACTATGCTTTTCTCCTGTACCCCAATTTCAGCTGCTCTTACTGAATTGTCTTCCTCCATTAGAATGTAAGATCCTTGAGAGTAGAAATTGTTTTTCCTTTTGCTTCTATTTGTCTTCCCAGAACTTGGCACAGTGCCTGGAACAAGAGTAAATGCTTTAAAAATGCTTATTGACTTGATTTAACTTTGTATACTTTAGAATTTGTCATCCTGCTTAGAATCTCAATTCATTTCCAGGCCTTTCTCCACATGCTGCCATACAGCTATCAAAATAATCTGCCTAAAGGACAGAGGGAAGGCAGAGAGGGAACAAGCATTTTTTAAGTGCCTACTGCATACCGGGCACTATGCTAAGTTGTAAAAATATCTAATTTTATCCTTACAAGGAAGGTACTATTATTCTCATTTTATACCTGAGGAAACTCAGGAAGACAGTTTAAGTTACTTACCAAGGTCATACACCTAGTAAGTGTCCAAGGTTCCCCCCTAACTTCAGGCCCAATGCTCCAGGCACTTCGCAGCCTGCCTATCTGAGTGTAAGCACAATCAGTCCCCAGAACGGGTGTCTCCACTGGCTCCTTATTGTTACTGTTCATCCTTTGTGTTCAAAGAGGATCAGTGACATCACAGGCGATGACTTGCCCAAAGTCATCACCTCACTCTCTTTTCCAGAGTCACTGAAGTCCAGTGGTCCAGAACAAAAGTCAAGATGACTGGCACTGGCTGGGTATTCAGTGTCTGACCAAACTCTAAGCTCCTTACAATACCTGCTTCAGCCTTCTTCATGGCCTTTGGAACAAATTGTTCCCATCTGCCCATTCCACTTGGGCAAAGTCTTTACATGCTTAGGGCAGACTACTGCCCCCCCTCCAATTCACCCAAGGATTTGAGACCTATTGGTTACCTTCAACCTGGTTTAGTCCATCTATCTAGAAGGTTTTACTGAGGTGTGGCCTCTGGGGATGCTAAAGCTTCCTGGAGCCACAGGTGAGAATTGGATGACAGGTGAACATCAAAGGTGAATGAGGAGCCTCACATCCACCCATCCATATGCCCTTTAGGGAAAATACAAACTCCTCACCTTGGCATTTAAAACCTTTATACTTTGGCTCTAGTCTACTTTATTTATATTAGTCCAGACTTATTTATATCACTACTCTTCCTTAATTCCATAATCCCACCAAAATAGCCTATTGGCTGGCTTGTTTCCCAAATTTAGTATTTCATTTCCTCCCAATCCTTTGCACAGACTGGCCCCCTCCCCATGCACCAAGCTCTGTCTCTTAGGATTCTTAGCTTCTGCAAGGTACAACTCAGGTAGAGAAACCTTTCTTCATCTCCATAGTTATTAGTACTTTCTTCCTCTTTAGATTATCTTGTACTTATTATTGTCCTTATATTTGTGTAACTCAGCTGATATAGTCACAGGATTTAGTCAAGGATAGTAAGGCTTTTCATGTAGTAACATGGGGTTAAACTAACTGTAAAATTTCCACTCCAGTTTTATGAGGTATGAAGTTAATCAGAAAGGAACAACACAATTGGCTGAACTAACAAATTAGCCACACACCCCTGACACTTTAAGTTACCAAGCCCTAGAGAGTTCCAGGCAGACTCAGGAATAGCTTTGTGGAAGAGTGAGAGAGAGGAGTCAGGGGTGGGAGTCAGTGGGGGAAGAAAGTAGAAGAGGGAAGGGACAGATTTTTCTATGGCATTTCAAAAGATCAGTGATTCTGAAGAGTTTGAAGCACAACTGAGGGAAGAGAGACACATACTCTAGACAGAAATGGATACTGAAAGACAGTCACTAGAGGGAAGAAGCAGCTTTAACAATGGGAAATCTAATAGCAGGGGAGAGCAGGCTGTGGAGAGCACCAGACCCATCTACCAAACACAATCTAGCCAAAGGGAACTTCATGAGAACTCTATAAAAAGGGAAAGGATATTCAGCATATGTGGTTGTGAATTGCTTTTGCAACAAACTTACCATACATGTGTGCCTCACTACTGTTGTACTCTGAATTTGTAATCTTCCTATGGACTCTATATTTTCAGGAGAAAGCACCCCAGATACAAGAGGCAGGCATCATTCCAAGACTCTCCTGATTCAGGTTCTGTTTTGGAATGAAATAATGTACTTGTAAATCACTGAACAGTTAACAAAAACAAGCTTCACTTTGCCTTAACACAGTAAGGATATGCAACAAGGATATGAAAACATCTGGTCAGGAGGTCAATAGGGCAAGATAAAGCAGGGCATGGCAACTCATGTAGTCTCAGGCACCTATGAAGTCTTAGAGGCTCGGACTCCACCTAGTATGAACTTTATTCTCATAAGTGATCGGGAACAGAGGTGCCAATCAGACCCAGGACCACCGTGCCTCCTTTTAGGGAAAACGAATCTACATAACAGGGAGAAAAAAAAGTAGGGGTAGGCCTAACCTATCTTGTGGGGAAATACTGATAGATATTAATCATATCACACCAGATTTATGGGGAGAATATTTTGTAGTTTCTCTTTTCAAAGACCCTGGGACCCCAACTAAATGGTCAATCTAACAGGGACAATATAGCAAATTGCCATTGTGAGAAATCCGGTCGTGAGGATCATGGGCACTTCCCAGGAAGGGAGATCCATGTGATAAAACCATTCTTACTGAAAGAACTCAGAAACAGAGTTGGCAGAGGAAGATGTTTATTATGCTTCTCTTGCAGAAGAAGGTGCAGTGCTCACTAGGAATATCCACGCTATACAGGAGCAAGAACAAGCTTAAGTATTGTTAGTGTAGTCTTACTCCTCCCATTAGAGTTGGGATTGGTCCAGCCTCTTTCAGGCTACAAGTCTTTCTTATACTCCCACTACATGCCCTCATTAACATGTTTCCCCTCCTAGATCATATATCTCATGATTAGAAAATGGTAGAATCTCCGCCCTTTGGGTATGTAGTTAGTATTAATGAGGTTAGTTGAGCAGGTACAGTAGTGAGGACACTGGTGACCAGGACATGACCCCTCAGGTTTGAATGAGTTGTTCTATCCCAACCTTTCTAATCCCCCTGGCTCCAGGATGGCCATTGTCTTGGTAAAATAAGATAAGGGAGCTTCCCCCATAGCTTGGGAGTGTTAATTATCTCCCAATAACATCTGTGGGAGCAAAACAAAATTCCATAATATCCCCTCTTACACCATTTTAGTAAATACCTTTGCTAAGAGCTAATTATGTCTTCTGGCTAAATATTATTAGTAAGTACACTAATGTGGGCTTATGAGCTATCTAGTTTTAGGAGTGGGTATATTCTTTGACCCCTGAATTAACAGCTGCCTTCTGGAGACCCAAAAATTCAATGCAAGTTGGGGAGTAACTGAAAGACAAGACTACATCTGTAAATATTGCATTTCTAAGTAGAATATAAGGTCCTTGAAGACAAGGACAGCTATTTGTTTTGTTTTATTTTTATTTTTTGCCTTTGTATTCCCAGCAGGAGCATGATGCTTCCCTAAGCACACAGTAAGTGTTAACAAAATACCTCTTGTCATATATACTTATGTATATATTGAAATACATATATATGTGTATATATATTTCATAAGCTAAGCATAATGCAGTTTATTTAATACAAATATTAAATGTCATCCTAATTGTGTTTTTTTATATAGCTCTAATAAAATATGTAGTCCCTAAGTTTGTGGTCTTAAGGAACTCAAGGTAATCTTTAGATACTAATTCAGATCATCAAAGGAAGTTTTTATTTTCTCCTGTCCCCTTTACAAGGAAGAATGTTCAATCCAATATTTCTGTTCAAATATTAAAAAAACACAAGAATACCTTAGTACCAATAGCTTCCATAATGTGCCAGGAAGAAGCTTAGTGTATTTATTTATGAAGAACTGGTTCAAACGGAAAGTTCAGAATAGAGGGTATGGAGAAAATGTTTTCCCTGAAACTAGAATAGTCCCCTTCCACAAACCCTCTTGTCTGGTGCTTCCTCTGACTGAGCTCCCCTCCCTCTTCTTCCTGTCACTGTCCTCCATCTCTTCCCGTCCTTTATCTACCTTCCTTCTCTTTACATCCTTTCCCCATACTCTCTTCTCTTTGTCTCCTCTCTCTTCTTTTTTCCCCTCTAACTCTTTCTAATCACTTCTTTTCTATTCTCTTCTCTCTCCTCCCCTAATTCAATCCAACAACTTTTATCAAATGCCTACTACATTCCAGACACTATACTAGGCTCTGGAGTTAGTACAAAAAAAAGTCCTTGGCCTCAAGGAGTTTACTTTGTAGCTGTAGTTGGTAAATGTTACCTGTGGATAGGTAAGAAAATTAGGAATATGCAGAGGGGGAAGAGGCATTGACAACTAAGTGCATACTGAAAGGTTTACCAAGGTACAGTTTTCCAAATTCTGGAGATTGTAAAAAGAAAGGCTCTTGCCTTTCAGGGGGTAGGCAAAGCTATGGCTAAACTTATAAGGTATTTTTTATAATACATTTCTCAATAAATAATTTACTTTTTTCCAGTAAAAACAAAATTTAGAGTCAATAAGAGCTATTTTTAAGATGTAGGTATATAAAGGATTTTGCCAACAAATATCTGAATGTTCCATTGCTTTATTGTAAGTTTAAGGTTTGTGTGCTGTTATAAAAATTGTGGTAATGAATACTTTATTTCAATAAAGTATAGCTAAGAAAATTTGATTTATAAAAAGTATTGGGAGAATAACACAACATTCTAGTTAAAAAACAAAACAAAACAAAACCGGGGTTTACCACATAAGTTTTGAAACCACAGCCTGAGGAGGTGGCAACTGAACTGGACTTTAAGTCATGAATTCTGAAGAATGAAGATAAGGAGGAAGGACAGACATTCCAGGAAAGGGAGATGGTCCAGCAAATGGGGCAAGGAAGCAGTCTATGGCATGTTGAGTTCTGAGAACAGCTCCCTAGTAGTCCAGTTTGACTGGGTGAGGGCTATAAAGTGAAATGAGGCTATAAAGGTTGATGAGAGACAGATTGTGAAGGACTTGGAATGTTATGATGGCTAAGGAGTGTGTATTTTGTCTTAGAGGTAATAGGAAGCCATGAAAGATTTTTGAGCATCAAAAATCAGATGATCTTAGAAAGACTATTTAAGAGATGCATGTGTATCTATATATCTTGTTTGTCTAGTTGCTTATATATTGTCTCCCCTATTAAACTCTGAGCTCCTTAAAAGCAAGAAGTGTCTTTTGCCTTTCTTTGTAGCTCCAGTACTTAGCACAGTCCTTGGCACATAGGAGGTAATAGATGTTAATAGGAGGTTAATAGATGTTTATTGACTAACTCAGGGTGAGGAATCTTTGGCCTTGAGGCCACTGTGATCATCTAGGTCCTCAAGTGCCCTTTGACTGAATTCAAATGTCACAAAACAAATCCTTTTATTGTGGGGGTGATTTCTCACCGTTAACAAAGGGATGGGTCAGATTAGGGAGTGACTTGAGGCAAGAAGGACAGTTACAGTAGTCTGAGTGAGAAGTGATAAGAACCTGAACTAGGTTGGTGGCAGTCAGTGCAGAGAAAAGGATGGATACCAAAGATATTGTGGAAACAACACAGCCTCTCTGGCCATCCTTTACCGTACTGACTGTACCTGTACTCACTCTCCATGGCTTTAAAGTGGTAGAGTTGGAACCCCCCTTTCCACTTTCAGGTTCTCCCTCTATCTCTGCAACTCAGTAGCTTTCTTTGCTTGAGGTCCATGTTATTCCTATCTACCCCCAACCAAAATTCTGCTGGCTATTATCAATAGCCCCCCACCCAAGACAATTCCCTTCCTCCCTCAATGAGTTCCTTACCTGGCTCACAATTTTCTCTTTTCATCTCCTGTCCTCGTACTAGGAGACTTGCCCTCAAGCTTCCTAACCACTCAGTCCCTTGACCTACTCACTTCCCATGAGCTACTATCTACCCCACCTCAGCCACACACAAAGACAGTCCTATCTTGATCTTACCATCACCCACAAATGTACCACCTCCATGTTCAAGAATTACAAAATCTGCTTAGCCAACCCCAGCCTCCTGGCTTTTTACCTCTCCCTCTATCTTCCCTTACAAAACCCTACTATTTGTTCCCATCATGACCTGCAACCCCTTGCCTTTTCAGTTCTCTCCCTGACCATCTCCCCTGCACTAGCCACTCTCTCTTCCTCTCCCTATCTTGGCCCTTTGGTGCGCCAGTTCAACCCTGCGCTTCCCTCCATTCTTGAATCCTTAGCCCCTCTATCATATCGCCAGTTATGCCCAGGCTTGGCCGTGTATCTTCCATCATTTGCTGTCTTCACTTCTACACACATACTGCTGAATGAAGATGAAAAAAATCATGGAGCCATTCTGACTGGATCCACTCCAGTTTATGTAACACATCAACTGGGCCCTAACTGCAGCTAATCGATCCTTATCACTATCCTATTCTCCATAGTGGTTCTTCTAAGCCTTTTCACCCCTCCTCAAACTTTCCAAGACTTCCCCTCCCCCTACCATCTTAACGGAGAAATTTGTCTCATATGTTGCAGGAGAACAGTTGAAGCCATTTGTGCTCAGTTTTCTTCTACCTCTTCCTTATCTCATCTCACTCATATGCCTTCTGCCACACTATTTCCTCCTTTGCTCCTGTCTTACACGATGAAGTGGCCTTACAGCTTACCAAGACTAACCCCTCTCCTTGTTCAAGTGATCCCATTCTATCCTGTCTCCAGATTCTGTCCTCATTCTCCTTGACCTCTCTGCAGCCTTTCACACTTCTGATTACTCCTCCTTGATACTGTCTTCTCTCTAGGTTTTCAGGACAGCACTCTCTTCTCCTAGTTTCCTCTTACCTATCTGACCACTTCTCTGTCTCTTTTGCTTCATCTTCCTCCAGAGGATGCCTTCTAACTGTAGGTGTCTCTTGGGGTTCTGTCGTGGGCCCTCTTCTCTTCTCTCTCTATACTATTTCACTTGGGGATCTCATCAGCTTCCATGGATTTAGTTACCATCTCTATGCTGATGATACTCTAATCTACCTTTCCTACCCCAATCTCTCTACTGACTTCCAATCTCAAATCTCCAACTGCCTATTAGACATCTCAAACTGAATGTCCAGCAGACATCTTAAACTAAATGTGTCCAAAACAGAATTCATTATCTTTTTCCTCAAACCATTCCCCCTCCTACCTTCCCTGTTACTGTAGAAGCCAACACCATCCTCCCAGTCCCTCCAGCTTGAAACCTAGGAGTTATTAATTCACTTCTGCAATATCTCTCTCCAATATACCTCCTTCTTTCCTCTGACACTATTGCCACCATTCTGGCGCAGGCCTTCATCACCTCACAGCTTGATTATTGCAATAGCCTGCAGTTGGGTCTGCCTGCCTTGTCTCTCTTCATTCCAACACATCTTTCAGCCACCAAAGTGATTTTCCTCAACTCTGACCATGGATCAAGTAAAAAATACTCTGTTTGGCATTCAAAATCCTTCATAATCTAGCCCCCTCCTACCTTTCCAGTCTTCTTACTACTTACTACCCAACACTTATTCTTCGATCCAGTGACACCGCCCTTCTTGGCTGCTGGTAGAACAAGACACTCCATCCCTCCACCCTGGGCATTCCTTCTGGCTGTCCCCCCATACCTGGAATGTTCTTCCTTCTCCACTCCCACTCCCAACTCCACTCCCTGTTTTCTTTTAAGTCCCAACTGAAATCCCACCTTCTCAACTTCTATTTTACTCTATTAATTATTTCCCATTTATCCTGTATATAGCTTGCTTTGTAAATATTTAGTTGCACATTGTCTTCCCCATTAGATAGTTAGTAAGCTCCTAGAGAGTAGAGGCTGTTCTTTGTCGTCTTTTGAATCCCCAGAGCTTAGCACCCTGCCTGACACCTTGTAGGTCTTAATAAATGTTCATTGATTGATTGAAGCAACACTTGGCAACTCATTGTTTGGATGTTGTGAGAGAAACGCAGTAGACAACAATGAAAGCTGTCAACCTGGGTGACTGGAAACATATGGGCGTCCTGGACTGAGATTACCAAGTCAGGGTAGGTTTGGTGAGAAATTAGAATCCCCCGCAGGGCACCTAGCGCGTGCCGGGCACAGGGTAAGCGCTAGATAAATGTTCATTTCTGGGAAAGGGAATGATTCCGGGAGATGCCTCCAGGTGGGGATGTCCAGCCCGCGGCTGCAGCTGCCCCAGTAGAGATAAGATCTAGGCTTGTTCTTTAGCTGAGGAAGAAGCGGGAGGGAGGGGTGTAACAGAACCTCCCTCCCTTCGCCCCGCCCCATCCCCGCCCCGGGCCTTGGAACGGATTGGCTCCTCCGACGCTCCGTAATGTGTAGTCATTGCTGCGCGACGAAAGGAAGTCTGTTTTGCCGGTCCCGGCTCCAGTGGCTTTTCCTGAGGCTGGTGGAAAGGCTCCGCACTTTCTTCCGTTCCCGCGGGGCCGCCAAGGATGAGCCCGATCAGCCAGCGGTTGTCCCCGGTGAAGGCAGGAAAGGGCTCCGCGTCCGATGAGGTGCCCGGCTTTGCCGCCGCCGCCGCCACCCCGAGCCCTTCCTGGCAGCTGCCCGGCCGCCCGACGCGGCCCCGGAGGAGACGCATGGGGAGGAGAACGGGGTCTCCCAGGAGGCAGCGGCCGAAGACGTGAGGGGAGCCTTCTCGTGGGTGGATCGAGGGCATTGGAAGGAGAGTCCCAGGTTTGGAGCCTGGGGCCCTGGGGCCCATGAGCGGCTCCCACAGCCGGTGCCCGCACCCCGGGTGTCCGCAGGCTGTGGGGAGGAGAGCCTTGGTCACCCTTGGCAAGGTGATGTGGCTGTAAGCGCCTCTTCCCGCGCTCCCACCGATGTGGTGCTGTCCTTGGACCCAGGAGCAGCGGGGTAGGTGTTAAACGGAGGGGGATAGTGCTCCCCTGTTGGTTTTATTCCTAACTAAAGACAGACCCTGGGTTTTTACTGTCTTGACTTCCTACACTTCCTCTCCTCTTTCTCATCTAAGATACATAAGTCTTTCATTCACTGAAAGAGCCCAGTTTTGACTTGATTTGACTCCAGTTAAAATCCTTGTACACACATATTATAATAAAAATATTAAATTCATTTTAAAATTTGTAATGATATCATTTGCTTTTTATATTGCTTTTGTTTCCACATAGGACCTCCTTTTCCCCCTCGTCTGAGAGCCATAACTATAGCTGTGTTACCCATGGACGAGTCACTTTAAATTCTCTCAGCCTGAATTACTTCATCTGTTAAGTGGAAATTCTGCTTTCACCACCTACAGCACTATTTCTTAATGAAGAAATTACTTTGTAAATCCTAAAAGTAAATTTATGTTATGAATATGTGTGCTTTGTATGAGTGTATTTTTGTAAATCTTAAGCATTTATATATATAAAAACACATGGATCTGTGATTTCATTCATTCAGCAAGCCTCCACACACACTTTGTAAATCTTAAAGCATTTTCATGTATAAAAACTCAGATGGATCTGAGTTCATTCATTCAACAAGCACTTATTGCTCACCTACAATTTGCTAGACTAGGTGTTAAACACTAGGGGTACGAACAAAAACAAAACAGTCCTTGCTCTCAAAGAGCTTACATTCTGTTGTGGGGAGGAGAAATACATGTTCATGGAAAAATAAAAGATATATACAAGGAGCTAACAACCAAAATGCCTTTTGAAAGCAGATTGCAGTTGAGCAGATGCTTGAAAGAAGCTCTAGTTCCAGGAGGCAGAGGTGAGGAGGAAGAGCATTTCAGATATAGGAGGCAGCCTATAGGCAAAGGAAAGGAATAGGGACATAGAATATTTTGTATGGAGAAAAGCAAATAGGTTAGTTTAAAGTCTAAAACACATGAAGGGAGAGTAAAGTGAAGTCAATTTGGAAAGCTAGGCTGGAGCCAGATTACAAAGGGCTTTAAAAGTCAGGTGCCTTCACAACCTTGTCTTCTTCATGGATCCCTTTTGTGTATACTTGAACTAATACAGCTGTATTTCCCCTTTGTTCTTTTTATGACACCGTCTCCTATAAAGCATATTCAGGACTATGATATTGAGTCCAAATGTGGCATTTCCATTTTCCTTGATGGTGAAGGGTTCACTGCAAGTCTTTTTTTTCCCATCTTTCTTCTACTTGTTGTTCTCTTTCAATTTCATCCTTAAATGCCCCTGGAATAACTAGTCTTGTAATTGAGTCTCCTGGGCTTTTTTAAAACAGGATTTACCCCCCCTGCTTTCCTGTTTTATCTGGTAACAATGCTCATAATTTTCCATCATCCTTCACCCTGAGATTTTAACAAATGAGTTTATCATCTAAACTCCCAAGGTCACTTCTATACCATGAAGGAAATGGCATTTGAAGTGGACCTAGAAAAATAAAATTTTGAAAGGCAGATGAAGGATATAAGTATTTTGGGAAAGGGAAAGGAAAGTTGAGATAAGATGGTAGGTAAGCTAAAGGTGGTCAGAATAGACCAAATTGGTAGGAGTATAATTACATATAACAGAATCAGTAGGAATTAAGGGTGGAAAGGTGGGTAAGAAGCCAGAGCAAGCAGGGCTTAAGTGGCAGACTGAAGAATTGGCCGAAACATAACACTGATTATACATAATTGCGCTTCCAATGCACTAAAACCCACAGATTTCTTTTTTCAAACCTTACTAACCTTTACTTGAGAAGTTGATTTTCTTAACCCAATATAAGACATGACATTTCCTTATTAAGTTTGGTCCCATTGCCCTATCCTGTAAAGATGCTTTTAATCTTGATTATGTCATTCAGTGTGTTAGCTTCCCTCTTCACTCCCCTCTTCGGGTTATAAGCAAATTTATGGTCTTGCTATGTGTATCTTTAACATCTTTATCGAGAGCTTATATAAACAGCACAGAATCAAGCACAGATTTCAGGGTAACTACTGCCAAGTTGACATTGAATTATTAAGAACTACTCTTTGCAGTGAATAGAGCGCCGGCCCTGGACTCAGAGGGACCCGAGTTCGGAGCCGGCCTCCGACACTTAATCCACACAAACAAAAAAAACCTAGCCTTGTAACCTTGGGCAAGTTACTTAACCCCAATTGCCCTAAAGGGGCGGCTAGGTGGCGCAGTGAGTAAGAGCGCCGGCCTCGGAGTTGGGATGACCCGAGATCAGATCCGGCCTCAGAAAATGAGCACCCACGAATAAATAATGACTAGCCGTGCAACCTTGAGCAAGTTACTTAACCCCAATTGCTTTAAAAAAAAAAAAAAAGAACTACTCTTTGAGACTAACTATCCACCCAGGGCCAAATCTATCTCACTGTTATTGTCTAGTCCACGTATCTCCTCTGTGTGAATGAGCTACTTTTTAAGATGCTTTGCTGAAATCTAGGTAACACTTTACAGCTCCACCATAGCTACTAGTTCAGTGACCCCCATCATTCCAAGGTTTTAAGCCTGGGTGACTAGGAGGTAGGGGCTTACCCCTACATAGTACCCTGACCAACATTCCATTAATACATTATAATTTATTAAATATTTAATGCCAAACTCTCATGCAATCTCATTTTCCATTGATAATTGTGTCTATGGAACAAGCTTACCCTTGTAGTATTTATTTAACTACATTTTTTTTTCTGAGATACTGTATCTCAGAAACTTTAGCAAGGGATCTGGTAAGTTAGGGAAGAGAAAATAACAAATTTGATTTTGAGTAACATCCAGTGGAGGTATTAAACAGCCAGCTGGGAATATATTATTAGAAGTTTCCTAAAACAATCATATCTCAATTCCTAAAAGGAACCATTCAGATTTGGTTGCCCACTTTTTTATATCCATCACCTACTTTTGAAAGAAACAAAGGGTAATCTCTTTGAGACCTTTCAAACATAGAGTTGCCCAAAGCACTAAGATGTCACACATCTACTTGTCAGAGGCAGGACTTGAACCCAGGTCTTCTTGACTTAAAAGCTATTCCTCTTCACTACCTGGGTCACAGATATACTTTTTTAGGGAATGGAAGTATGATGTGAGTTGGGCAAGCTCAGTAGTCACAACTAAATGAGGTGCTAAGGTTAATATGCCAGATGTGCCTTTACTCTCACACAACATGCAATTGGTTTATGTGCCTGGAGTCATGGGACTTTCTCTGCCTTGTATTGGTCCTGGAATATCTACAAATTTGGGGGAAGAATAATCCTGGAACTATGATATCCCACTCCTATTTTGTAGGACCAGAATTAAACATGAGACCTAGGGTGGCAGTGGGACCAAAAAAGTTATATAGATTCACCCCATATCCAGCAAATTGGTAGCTCTGTATACCTTGGTAGGTAGTTTTAAAACATTAGCCTGTTGCTTTAAAGCCCTGTATGTAGGTAAAATTATTTGCTGCTAAAAAATATTAGTTTGCTAAGACTGAAATTTGATTGCTGTGTGTGGATTCTAATGATATCATTCCATTATCACGAATAACACAATTAAAAATTTATTGTATAATAGTTCAGACATAATGTAATTTAATTTCTTCATGTTAGACATTTCCCCTAAGAGAGCTCCTTGAGGGAAGCAACCTACCCAACACAATAGGTGTTCAATAAATGGTTTGTTATTCTTTTTTAATGATGTCATCAAATCCAGTCAGCTTGAAAAGCCAGCCAGTTGAATAAGCTGGTTTCTTTAATTTGTCCTATCTGTCCAGGGGCCAAGAAGAATCAGACTTAACAGGAACCGAAGGGAGGACCCATCTTTACTTCCTCCTGCAGCCAAGAAGATGAAGATAGAAACTAAAGAGAGGAAAGAGAAAAAGCACACAGTGGATGAAGATGAAATTCAGAAGATGCAGTGAGTTGCCTTCCCATGTTATCTTCCCTGAAAGCTCAGATTTGTCCACAAAAAAAGTTTAATCCTTATAACTTCTGTACTGGTTTAGGTACAATTCACAAAATTTAACTTTTACCATAAATCTAAAGTAGCAAAAGATTAAAATGCCAAGAGGCAAAGTCAGCTTCTAAAAACACTGTCCTTTTGGAAGGCATAGAGTACATACTGTAACTCTGGGACACATTTGTGCCCAGTATGGTGGCCAGGCTAAAATCCATTTTCCTATTTCACTGCTGCCTCTCTTGGAATGAGAAGTATAGTTCACTCTGATCTGTTGCAAGCTCACTGAGACAAAGAATTGTTTTCTGAATCTCCCACCTCATAATATATTTCCATGTACATCAAGGGAACTCAAATATTTCCCTTATTCTTTTCTCAGAATCCTGGTTTCTTCCTTTTCTGAAGAACAGCTAACCCACTATGAAATGTACTGTTGATCAGTATTCCCTAAAGCTGCTATTAAATGGGTAAGGATGGACTGCTGGGTTTCACTGCCATCACCCATTAGGATGAAGCCAGATTTAGAGGTTGGCACTGAAAAGCAAAGATGAAAACCTAGATAATACAGGTGGGAAAAATACTTTCCCCTCAATTACATGGATAATAGTTTTTTTTTTTTCTGGTGATTGTTATTTCAAATGATAAAATGAGATAGTCATAAAAAGTGCTTTGTAAACCTTAGGGCTACCTGAATTATTCTAATCACATAATAATTCTAATCACATTCTCATCACAATATTCAAACATTTGAGTTCCAAAGACATTGATCATCCATTATCCTAATCTTAATGTTTTGTCTTTCAAGCTGATCCATTCTATTACTGGCACCTCAGTATCTCAGAATGTCGTCATTGCTATGTAAGGTATTTCTAAGGTTTTTGTCGGGGAAGTGGTAGAAGGTTGAGTAAAGCCTGATATATATATATATATATATATATATATATATATATATATATACTAGGTGTTATTGTAAACATTGGGCTGCATCCTTAATGCTTTTATTTTCAAGAAAAGTATTAAGGGACCATATGTGCTTATTTTTTACTTGATCTTTAAATACTAGTGAGTTCTCTGAGCAGTGTAGGCTCCCCTGTTTGCAATAGGGCAAATGGGGAACATTGTATATTCATGTAAGCATGCCATCTAATTCTCTCCAGACCCCTATCTTAAGTGGCTAGAGGTGTGTGGGAGAACTTTGGCTCTTTACCCTAGAGAAGTGAAGCTTATATTTTGATTCTTCTGCAAGCCTATTGCTGCTGCCATGGTGAAGCACACCAGACAACTATAAGAAGTAGCCACAGTGGTCACACACACACACACACACACACACACACACACACACACACACACACACACTCTCTCACATGGCCCCTGGCAGTAGTGAATGTTTATCAACTATCTCTAACCTACATAAAATCTCTAGCAAGTAAAGTTACTGTTGTAATATGAGTCACTTTTAAATGGAGGTATGCTTTAAATAGTCACTTAGGATAAAATCTCCTACTGCTGGGTAAGAAGCAGCATTCTGCTATAGAAACAAATACCTGTTTCCATAGCTAGCTCAAGAGGTAAAGGAAAAGTTAGAAGGCTCAAAAGAAATTAGATTGTAAATTAATACGTAGTAATGAAATACTTTTCTCTTGGATTTTTTCTAGCTTTAGATGTGTGTGAGAAATGGGGAGAGCTCCCACCACTACAGTCCAGACACATGTGGGAAGCTATTTGAAGGCTGAAGTCAAAGGGACAGATTCCTAATTCAAAGCACAAAAAAATCATCTTTCACTAGGACTAGAAGCTTCCTAAATTGTACTACTAAAAATGGAAGAACTGGGGCAGCTAGGTGGCACAGTGAGTAGAGCGTTGGCCCTGGAGTCAGAAGGACCTGAGTTCAGATGTGGCCTCAGACACTTAACGCACACACAAACAAACCTAGCCATGTGACCTCGGGCAAGTTACTTAATCCCAATTGCCCTCCAAAAAAAAAAAAATGGAAGGACCGACTTCCATACATCGTTCCACCATGGCACTGTGTATTGTTGCTCAGATATCCCAGTCCTTTAGGGAAACTGTGATCAAACATCTGCCCCCAAATCTTCAAGCTGAAAGTTACCTGGTAGAGAAGTGCATTCACTTTCAGATTTGTTTCCTGTCAATGTAGGACCATTTAGTTCAGGCTGTGATTGGTTGTAACTCTTACTTGGCTAACCCAAAAGGGGGGGGGGGTGTCCTTATATATAGACCACTTGTGTAAAGCATACAAGGGTACTACTTTCCAATGGGTAGAACTCTTCTAAGGATCAATCTTCTTGATTACTCTTGAGTACCTTATTTTGCAAGTTTCACATTGGAACCCTAAACTGCTACCCCCAGAGTTTCAGATCTGGTTTGAAGTTGATAACAGGCCAGAAATTTCTAACTTGTAAAATGTGACAGTTCAGTTTACAATGTTAGCAACTGATGGGATGACAAAATAGTTTTATTCCCTTGTAAAAATTAAATATTATCATGTGGTTTTTTTCTATATGATCATTAAACTACTTTCTAACTTGGGACATATGTACTTTGATTTGTGTATTCAAAACTTGAAGTCATCAGCAGGGATGATTGGGGTGTCGAAAAATGGTTCCTGTTCTCACCTTCCATAGCTTTCTGTCCAGGAAATAGATGATTTTCCCTTAGCCTTCTCAATGTAAACATTTGAAACTATTTTATCTGGCATTACTCTTAATCTGATTCATCTCACATAGAAAGAGTTTATAAATGGATTTGAAGCAGGATTAAAAGGCTGCTTTCAGTTCCACTCAGACAGACAGACAGACAGATAGACCTGTAGCCAATGCTGTTCAGTAAGTTTAATTTACCATTTTTCCAGGTGGTTCACAGAACCAGTATACGCATGGAAATATTAGATATTGCAACATTAAAATTCCTAATACTGACTAGGATTCTGGTTCAGCAGATACATCCACACTGTTTCCTCAGACAGAGGAGAGTGAAGTGACTTTTTATGGACAGTGATCAACAGAATAAGGCCAATTCAAAACTTTGAGAATTCCCAGAAGTTGTTTCCTTTCTATTGTGTATCACTGGGAAAAAGGGAAGACATTGTTTTCATTACAATTCAATTCTTACTAAGGCAGAAGCTCTACCTAGCAAATATGAAGGAATTATTAGAAGAGATCCATCTGCTAGCCTGATTTTGAGTATCTACTACTAAAATAAACAGTTTTCCAAATCAGGTTTCCTCAGTCTACATACAAGTTGCTTTAGTGGTTTCCACAAGGAAAAAATTAAAATCTCCATTTGTCGTGATCAAAATTCAATAAATTAAGCCAAATCAATCTTGACTGTGAATGTATAAAAGCAGGAACCTCTGTTCCAACTATACTTTTGAGCATTTCATAGGGCTGATGGGTCACAATTGACCACCACTGTCAATGGTGCCCGGTAAGGCTCATAGTTAGGGCAGCAATGATTTCTAAGTAACTTGGAAAGAACACATTTATATATTTGCTACTTAGCAAACAGTGTCACAGTGAAGAGACATGTCAAAGAGTTTGGCTCCTGAGCTTCCAAAATTAAAGGGCTTATTCTATGTCTCTTTTCAAAATCTAAAGGTCTTACAGAGAGCTTCAGCTGATGCTGGAGTGTTAGTTGCTTCCCCCTATCCACATGGTGGAGGAAAGGGAAATTAATCAGTAGGTAACAGTGGCTACTACCCAAACCTGATTAATGGGATCAATCCTTGATTACTAATTAGAGGGCAGAAGAGGTAACCAGATGCCATGTTTAAGTTTCCTGAAAGTATGATGCCATCAAGGCATGTCAGCAAATAGTGACAATATGTTAACTAAAAAGTGATCAAGGCCTTTCTTTGTCTTTGGGGCTGTGACAACTGGAAAGCATGGCACAGTTTTTACGTTTCTTTATAAATGCAATGAATCCCTGCATCACCTAACATTTCAAGTTACCTTTCTAATTCACAACGTTCTCAGTCCTAGTTTTATCCAGTTTCAATAGATTACCTTTAAGCACCTATAAGGAGTATCTAGCACCTGCATTCAAATTCCATACAAGGACCACTCTTTATAGAGCTATAAAAAAAGCAAGGCATACAGTGAGATCCATGACAATTCCATGGTCAAACTGAGTCAGGAAAAGTTAGTCATATCATGCAAAGACTATACTCCTCCATTTGCCATAGGTCAGAATAACTGAACCCTAGCAAAGGCTGAGTTGCAAAAGCATTCTGGTGTTAAATTCAACCTCTCTGGATATGGAAGCAGCAATAACTACAATATTTACACAGTATCTCACTGACTCTGGAGAAGGTCCCATGTTTTAGCCTCTATGTGCAGCAATGTAAACAAGAAGTCTGCATGACAAATTCAGATGATACAACTTTAAGTACTTCATATTCAAATCGATCATGACAGCAGAATGTAAAGACATTGAAGGACTGCAAAGCTGCAGTTTGGACAAAGACAGAGCTGCTGAAGATTGTCTGCATTTGTCTTGTTCACAGCTTCTTCATCGTTTCATGTACAGGAGGTCAAGCTGCTCAAAGGCAGAGCCCCTCCAAGGCCAAGGAACCAGAGAGGAAGTGGGCAGAGAGACATTGCAACTCTCTCCCAATCACTTTCAACAGCACACCAAGCAGGGGACTACCGATTTTTCATGTTTTCTTCATTAAGAAAAAGTCTTCTTTCCTCCCTGAATAGAGGGCAGTGGAAACCATGGAAGACAGTGATGAGGTGGTGGCATCCTAGCAAAGCTAGAGGGAGATGACCTGTACCACCTTCCCCAAGTTTCAAGACACAATGGCAGAAAAGCTCAAAGTCTTTGAGTGCCACTTTCCCCTGCCTTTTACAGCTGTTCACAAAGCTTCAACAAACCCCAGGAACTGGTAGGACAGTATTAAGATGACAGCCTTAGTCATGATTTACCCAACCGTGACCCACTGTTAATTTTTGCCAGATGACATCTATTGCAAACTTTCCCCCATTTTCTTTGTAAGGGAAGAAAAAAAATGACCTGTGAGATATTTATTTCATCTAAGTGAGCATGAGGTTTAGCAATCTCATTTTCAAATTTGTCTTTTTTAATCCTCTTAAAAACACAAGCAATGCTTACTTGGTTAGACCAAAAGTCCATTCCACTGCTTCTGTTTCAAAATCCCTACAAAAGGTGGTTTGTGGGAGAACATGATTGCCTATTATGATATATACTCCCAAAGCTCTAACTTCCCTGGCAGCTAATTAGGAGGCTATCAAACATGAATTTATCTTAAGGCTTCTCATAAGCAACCTTCTTATACTCTCTGTCTGTACTAGGCAGGGCATATTCCACCAATCCATTGTAACTTTAGAAAAATCTGGTATGGAACCTTGCCCAACTGTTAAAAAGTCTAATTTAGCTACTCAAAAAACAAGTCAAGCAGTTTCCTGTTTAAAGAAAAGACCGTTAACTTTCCCCCAATCAGTTATGGATATAAAACTGTTAAATTATTCTATCTAGTATTGATTTTACCAGCTTGCCTGGTTACAGTTAACCAACTGATAATGCTTCCTGGGTCTGCACATCATGGAGGCAGCCTGCCTAGAAAAGGAAAGGCAAGTTCTTCTGTGGGAGAAGAGGCAGAAGGGTTTGTTTCCCCCAGAAAAAAGTCACAACTACAAAGGAAGCAAGGTTTGGCTATGGTGGATATTTATACTAAAGGCTAAAAACACTACTAGCTTCCACCCTGGTAAATACTAAGAGTACGGTTGCTGAGTCATACTCTCATCTAAAGGGGGAATAGATAAGGGTGAGAGAAGGGAAGAACTGATGAAGGTTGGGGCTGGAATTATAAAGAAGGTCTAAGATCCTCAGAAGGCCAAGAGTACCAGGGCTCAAAACCAACAATATTACTCATCTGGATCCCACTTCTGTGATCAGACCCTCAACTCTGCTCTGGGTTTACCATTTTTGTTGCTTTGAGTTTTAAATAAACCCTTACAGATGGAATAGACAATGTTGGCATTGCAACTTTGTTTACTACTATTACATTACCACAGTGAGTTTGGTTCCTTCTTATATCTAACAAACCTTCCTGAAAAATCTGATGGCAGTATATACAAAGATGAAATATGCTCAGCTCCTTTTCCAAGAATGATAGGGTGCTGTCCCTTTCTCTCACATGCCTAAGATGTTACATCTGGATCCTCTTGGGCTCCATCCATCCCTCTGCACTCATCACCGTGCTGTCCTACTCCCTGTGGACCTGCAACTTCGTAAGTTGGGGCTCCGGGCCAGGTTGGTTCAGTTTTGCTACAGGAAGCTCTGGAACATGTGATCTTTGGTGGTTCTTTCTGAGGATACTGGAAGGGGCAATGTCTTCTCCCTTATACAAACTCATGTCAAGGAGGGAGCAAATATTTTTTCAAAGACACCAGGAGGTGAAATGGTCCTACACACTGAAAGTCTCCAGCCCATTAAGCAAGTGGAGCTTTAGACAAATTGTGAATGGCACTGGAACACTGAGAACCACACACAAAACTTCCCACACTCCTGGAGCTAGATGTAACAGCCTTGTCTTTGGCTAGAACAGCTGGCAGGAATGAAACATGCCTCAAAAGGGCAAATTCAGGAATTCCTGCTCACCATCCAGTGTAATAAAACAGACATGCTCAACACGAGATGGAGCTTTTTCCCTTCTGTGGCATTGCTGCTGGTGTTATTTTCCCGGGACGGAGGCAGCTGGTGTTACTGCTGTTAAAGCTGGAATAGAGGATTGTACTTTCTGATTTCTTGCAGAAGCTTCTCTTTGTCTTTGTTGGCACAGGCTAATGCTTGCTTCATGGCTAAAAGTTCCTTCTGTAAGGTGGACAGCTCCTTCACCTGCATAATAAGAAATTGAAGGTTATATATACTAGAAAGAAGATTAAATTTGTAGTCATTGGGCCAGAATTCAAATTCTGGCTCTTCCACTTCCTGACAACAGGCAAATCATTTAAATTCTTTGGTCTTCAGTTTTTTTCATCAGCAAAAGAAGGATATGGGCTAGATGACCATAAGGTCCTTTCCAACTTTAAATCTATGATCTTATGAATACTGTACTCCTATACAGATTCTCTTCACCATCACCATATTGTATCCCAGGGAAGTATTTGATTAGGATTCATATACCAAGATCTAAACTTCCCAAAGACTATATAGCAGCACATCTGGGAGAACTGGAATGTGTGATCAGCAGCCAATCATTTGAGTGAATGTGACTGTGTGCTACTCAGCCCTATTTGGAGCTGATGCTACCAGAGGAGAAGAGCTCAAACTACTAAGCTGCAAGAAGACATCTCCCAGCCCTCAGAGAACATCACTGCCTAGATTACAGACACCTACGAGTTTGTGGGAGCCACATCCTGCTCAACCAGGTCTTTACCTGCTGTCCAAAAAGCATTCCTGTAGGTAATCCAGCCACCTGTTCCTCTGAGTGTTGCTTTTTCTCATGCTGAGGTCCTTCTGATGATGGCTTGTCCTGGGCAGCAGCTGGATAAAAAAAGCAATGGCACAGTATCAAACTGTGGTCTCTAAGCAAGTGGGTTCCAGAGTTCTTACAAGGGGGAAAAAAAAGGGAATGGGGGAGGACATGCTCAAGAGAGAAGCAAGATCTACTTACCTACTATGTGGAAGACACCATCATCATCCCGCTTCACTACAATATGCTCCAAGACCAGAGTGACAGGGACAGGTCCTGGGGATGTGGGATAAATTGGGGGGCTATCATCCTATAGAAGAGAAGAAACAACCTTCTGATGTCCCAGCCAGGCCCTGGCAGGCTAGTTAATACTGCCTTGACCCTCTGGAGCATCTTCTTCCCATGAAGCTTGAGTTTTCACATCTATTAATTTCTTAGAACATTCTCATTATGTACAAGGAGCAAGAATGACTCTCCCCTATTTCACAGGAGGAACTAAGGATACACAATAAATTAGTGACAGCTAGAATGAGAAACAAAGGTTTTTGATTCTGAGGACCAAGGTGCTTTGCTAAGAAAAAGGAGATTTGGTGAATGAGCCTTAACTTCTACTGTCCGACAAATTTCTCACACAACACATTCTCATTCACTCAACAAACATGTACTATGCACTTACTTTGTGCAAATCACAGTATCACTAAGGAAAAAAAAATTTAAGTCATGATCCTTACCCTCACGAAGCTTACAGTCTAGTAGGGATATAAGACACCAGTAGGGATAGTTATATAATATTACATGACAAGTATACTTACTAAACAATACAGTGCTATGTGACACCTGAGGGAAGGTGGTGGAAATCATTACAATGGCTGGCTAAGGATCTCTAGGTTGAATAATCTAGACACACTATCACAAAAGGCTCCAGAGTCAAGGAAAATGACTCACCTTCAAGGTGATGCTCATGTTCAACAGTTCAATTTGCATAGGGATAACCACAGGAATCTCCTCATCCTCCAAGAAGGGCCCCAGGCCAGTGAGCACTGAAGTCAACAATTCCAGACTGCCACCATGGAGCAAGAGGTGAAGGAAACCATTCTTTGAAGCCAGGGGAGAGTGAACAGCAGCACAGGGTCCCACCTCAAATCGGAGACCCACGGCTGGCTTGGTGTGACTAGTCTTCAGAGTTGGGGATTCTGGCAGGAAACACAAAAACATCACTCTGATGACCCTGTTAAGACCTATCCTCAGGACAAGAACAAGTAACTTGTGAGCAATGCTTAAGACACAGGACCTTCTGCTCAGGACTCTGGTTTTCTTGTCAATATAAACATAACCCAGAGAGAAACCAACAGATCCTCACTTATCCTACATTTGTAAGTTCCCTTTTTTTTTAAAGGACAATGATTATTTAAGGATGGATCCCAGATGCTGATGAAGTTGAGAGTGCAGATGTAGATGTCAACAGAAATGCAGACTAAGACAAGTCTACACCTGGTGTGTGTTCTAAAATCTTCAAGGTGAAAGGAAAACATGGGAAAGGAATGAAGTGGGAAGCCCATTAAAAATTCAGATCTGCTTCTGTCACAGAAAGATGTCATCATTTTCCAGATAAAAAGAGGCTTCCATGAGATGCTTCTTCCCCTAGAAGTCTCCCCTAGAGAATGAAAAGGCTCAGCACTAAGTATGATGCCATGGGAATACATTTGCCATAAGGAGAGATAACAATACATCACCATGCACATACAATGATAGAATAATTTGACTTTTGCATTAATTAGCTCATTTGATATAATCATCCTAAAAGGTAGCCAGAATAGGTTCTATTATCCCAATTTTGTAGACAAGAAACATGAATACCAAAGAACTGAACTGAGGCCAGATCTAGAACCAACTGAAATGCCCTTTATGCTAACCTATCTCAGAGAATACCCATCAGACAAACTCTACCAAGCCTCTTTGTGCAGGAGTTACCCTTACCTGGGTACCCCTCATGCAGGAACTGCCAAAGCTTCACAATGCCTGGCTGCTGCAGGGTTAGTTCCTCTGACTGCAAGGCCACAGCAAAGTCCTGATCTCGTGTTTCAATACCAAGAGCCACCTGGCTTACCTTTAGGACCAGAACTGATACCTGTAAAGAGAAGATCATCAAGGCCTGAGACTTAACAGCAACCAATGCTAATGGTCTATTCCCTACCCCAGAAGAAGAAATGAAGGACAACTAACCGGCTGAAGAATAGGGTCTCTCTTGCTAGGTGAAACTGAGCTATTCACCTCTGGAGATATTAAGTCATCATCATTTACTCTGGGGCTCTCTTGATTACCACTATCATCCAATGCTGGTGGGATTTGTTCTGGGGGTATCAATTCCAATCCAGACTCTGTAAAAAAAGTAAGTATTTGGGAAGTGGCCCAGAACCTACGTAGGTTGCTAAATAACTGAATGACTTGTGCCCACTCTCTCTAAATCCCAGATTCTCTCTTAGTTACAAGCGAAACACTAACCAACACATTTATAATGGTATAAAGTCTAAGGTATAATTTTAATCTTATTCTACTACTAAGTTAAAAATCTACCATTTTTTTAAGTTAAGAAAATTTTATGAAGTTTTAATTCTTGAATCCTGCTGTCTTGAATTCACATAGGATGATTTGCCAGAAATGAATATAGGCACTGATGAGCACATGAATTCCTGAAGGTTCCTCTAAACTTTGCTTTTACTTACCAGATTCCAAAAGCATTATAAAGCTATCACTTCCATCACTGTCCACTGAAAGCCTATCTTCAGGGCCACCACCATCCTGGGAGACACCATCAAGTGACTGCTGGGACACTGTCCTCTTTATTGAGAAATAACGAAGCTTGGCAGTTCCTCCACTTGCTGAGGTTCCTCCCTCCTCCACCTTGGCCATTGGCTCCCTGTTTTCAAAAATAACATATATGGGGCTAGACATTATATTTATTCCTCCCAAAGCCATCTACAGTGACATTACTAGACTTCATGTATCACCTGATACACAATAGAGATCAAGACTTTCTTCAATAGCTGCCAACTTGAATTCACCTAGTCTAGTACAGAACCTATGTATTTTTCTCACTCTATCACTAAAATCACCTTCTCTATCACCTCTCTCACCTTTAGCTGCTCTCAGCCCAAGAAGAAATGATCTCCCTCTTCTTTCATTAGAGGAGTAGTGAGTGAGGGACTGTGGATAAAAAATAGGTTGTCAGCTGAGCTGTGTTGGTTTTATTTAAATATTTTTTTTTTCCTTTTTTACAAAGAGACTCATAGGATGGGGAATGGGGGGGAGTTAAGGATGTGGGGGAGGGAGAGAGAATATCCATAAATGACTGTGATATTTTAAGAAATATATCACTAAAATCCTGTTGGGGAAATTGTGAACTGATCTAACCATTTTGGACAACAACTGGGAATTATACCCAAAGAGTCAAAAAAAAACTATGTTTATCCTTTGACCCAGCAATACCACTATGATGTCTGCTTCCCAAGGAAATAGGGGAAAAAGGTAAAGAACTTATATGTTCTAAAATATTTATAGCAGCTCTCTTTGTGGTGGCAAAGAACTGGAAAGTGAGGAGACACCCATCAGTTCAGGAATGGCTGAATAAGCTGTAGTATATGATTGTGATGGAATACTACTGTGCTACAAGAAATAACAAGCAGGTTGGCTTTAGAAAAAACATGGAAATATTTGCATGAAACAATGCAGAATGAAATAAGAGAACATTGTTTGAATGTAACCATGAAAAACATTGAGGAAGAGTTGGCAATATTCTAACAGCAATTTGTTTTAAGAGTAACCGTGAATGAATAAGTTATTCTGAGTAATATAGTAATTGAAATCAATATGAAGGCCTTATGAAGGAAAATGTTATCCACCTCCAGAGAAAGAACTGATAAATAGTATGTATTATATAATTCCATATATATACCTATATCAAATGTTGGCCTTTTCTAATGACAGGTTGGAAGGGAAGGTGATAATTTGGCACTCAAAATGTAACAAAAAAATAATAATTGGGAAATTAAAAAAAATATAGATAAGCTTTTTTTTAACCCTCACTTTTAGGACTGTACTTCTAAACATTAATCTGAAAGGCTTACAGAACTTATTCTATAAAGTGACAGTATTTATAGAAAAAATTGCAACCCATGATCCTTGCAACATTAAGTAGCAACAGAGGCAACAATCATTCATTTAACAAGTATTTGCTGAACAAAATTTATAACCGCCCAATAAGTTTAGGATTTTCAATTCAACAAATATTTACTGAAGAACTAAAGGTGATTATGTAATTTGTATTACAAGAGCTACAAAGTGCTATCAGATTTCAAAGGAAGAAAAAGACCACTTCAATCCCAAAGGATTAATGAAAAAGGTGGCTTCTGAGCTGGGTCTTGAAGGGTATGTAGGATTTAAACAAGTGGAGTTGAAAGGAAATCAGTATTCTAAGAAGAGGAAATGCCTTGAGCAAAGGCAAAAAGGAAAAAAAGCAAAGGGCACATTTAAGGATCGGTGAATATTCTATCTCAGTTAAGACATATGGTAGATGTAGAAGAGTGGAAGAAGAGGCTAGAAAAATAAAGCAGAATTCATTCTTTTTAGAGTTGGAATCAACTTCAGAGATAACTTATTCTAACTCCCTTATTTGATCAATGAAGACTATGTCCAGGGATGCTAAGTGATTCACCCAAGTTTACCTGGACAGTTGGTGACAGAGCTGGGTCAAGGGGTGAGGGCTCTTGTCCTTTGCTTTGGCACCTTGGTTAGGCAAGCCTAAGTAAGATCTGGTGCAAGATAATGTACATGAAAGCACTTACTCAGAAAACTGTAAAGTGCTAAATACATATAAGATATTGTAATGATATCAGACTAAGGCACACCAAGGATTAGAAAGGATGGTTCAGAGGAAAGCACAGTCAACCAGGACAGCTTTGGAAAAACCTGATGAATTACTATAGACTTTTAAAAATCTGTACAGAACTGATGTACATGATGGAGATTCACGGTTTCATATGAAATCCTTTTCTATTCTCCTCTGTATATGAAATAGCTTGTATTATTGGTGTTTGCCCAGTTCAGAATAACAAAAAAAATTATCTTTAAAAGAACTGTACTCTATGACGTGATATAAAGCACAAGCAACCTTTGTGCTACTTTATATGCAGAAAATACTCATGTTCCACCTGCTTTACAGAACTAAATGTGGCCTTAATGATAAGCTCTCCAATTGGCATATATGTTTTGCTGTCTGCCCATTACTACTGGTTAATAACATGAGTAGTCTAAAAATTAACCCCTTTCTCTGTACTACAATGCAACCTTCTGCATGACATATCTGTTGCTTCACATTTTAAACGTGCACCGCACGCAAAGGTATTTCTGAAGTCTAAGATTTGGAGAAAAGGGAAAGGGTGTGTGGGATGATATAGGAAGCAAAGATACTCACTTGGCTGGAGGAAGGAATAACATTTTGTGCATCGTAGAGGTCATCCGATCCCTGCCTAGGCTAAAGGCATCTTTGGTCAATGACATGGCTTCCTTGGTGAGGTCCATGGTGGCATGAAGGGCCTCCTTGGTTGCATCCTTGGTTAAATGTATAGCACTGGTCAACTCTTCCTCAATGTTCTTTACTGGGTTCACCTCACCCTGATCACTCAGAACTATGTCCTTACTCACCACCTGGTGCAGTGCGCCAGATGGATAAGATGCCTGAGTTTTGCTCCATTTTTTACTCTGTAAGGATTCCATGGATTTATGGATCTCTTCTTCATGGGCTTTGTCTCCCAGCTGTGAAGAGGGGTCCTGGTCCAGCAGTACTCCATTACTATGGGAGAGATCTGTTCTGTTCTGTAAAGTGCCCAAATTCTCAATGCTACTGTCTTCTAGGACCTTTGTTGGACTTAATGGACCCCTATCTGAGGAAGCATCAGACTTCAGCTCCCTTTCCTCTGAAGGAGAGAGCTCTGAATCTATGAGGCTAGTGGTCTCTGAGCCTGCAGAACCAGCCTCCCCAGTTGGAGTGGTTGGGTGCATGAGTAAGGCTATCTCAGTGCTAGGGAACAAGATCCCTATGCAAACTGTCTGGTGTGGCAAGGGAGACCCAGTCATAGCTTGAGAGTCCTGAGCTAACTGCTCCTGAAGACTCTGAAGTACCTCCTGCAATCGGAGCAAAGCCAAGTACTGGTAGTGGTTCAGCCTCACTTGAACACGGGAAGAAGAATGTATTAACACATGGATATCTGCCGTAGCCTCCATTTCCATTGTGGACCCTTTGCTGTCCATACCTCTATTCCCTTCTCTCAGAGCATTAATGACCTCAGGAAGTCCAGAAAGACTCTTCAGATCACACTCTGTCTTTGACCTCTGATGAGACCCAGACTCTGGGGCAAGGAACATGGGCTGGACAGGACTTCCAAAACTGGCTGATGGCTTCATCTTTCCCTCCCTGACCAATAGCAGTTTCTGTGCCTGGGCTTGCTGCCAACAGATAGGCAGACAAACCCATATGGATAAGGGGAAAGGAGCCACAAAGTTCAATGTATGTCCTTTGAAGTTCTCTGTCCCTTCAAAGTCCACAGATATTTGGGTGAAGTAGATTGACCAGAGATCTTGGGAGGCCTGATCCCTCTGAGGAAGGAGAGGACTAAACTGAAGGACATGGGAGTCCATTTGGAAGGCATGGTGCAGGAAAAGCATGTGGAGGAGGCTGAATCCACCTGGGGCTTTGGGAAAATGAGAATAGTTGGAATGAAAGAACTCAGTAGCAGCAAAGCTACGAAAGATGTTCTGGAGATCTGTACAACTACAGTGCAGGGCATGGCGTGTATTAGTGGCAGTCATAGCAGAAGTAGAGATGACAAGGGCCTGGGGACGATGCAAGGAAGCCAAGTCTTTTTTCTCCAGAGGGAGGCTCAACTGCAGGAAGAGAGTGAGATATATTTCACAATGGCCATCTGGGTACCTTAGCCTCCAGCAACTCTAAAGTACAACGAGGTCATCCATGCTATCAGGAGGCTTTACTTATTCACCTGTTTCCTGGGATCATAAATAGACAATGGATGACTAGAACTAAGAGGAACCTTAAAGATCATCCAGTCTAACCCTTCACTTGATAAATGAAGAAACTCGGGCCCAGATGGGTCTACTTTGCCCAAGATCATCTAAGTAATAAAGAACAGAACCTAGATTTGAATTCAGGTCTTCTGACTCCAAATCCAGTGCTCTTCTCCAGGATGCTATACTGCCTCTAAGGCCAGAGTGAACCCAGGAACTGTGGTCAAAAGTTGAGAATAAGGGACTGAAATTTTACTTTTCTTTCTACCTTCAACTGGAAGGCATCCATTAGGACATCCACATGTTCATCCTGCTGACTTGAAGCCTCAAGTTTGTAGATGGCCTTGAACTGTTCCAGGCTGCGATACAAATCCAGCAAGAAGAGGTTCCCCCAGAGCAAACTGATGGGATCTAGAGTGAAGGTCAGGCCATTCAGCTGCACGTAGAGATTGGGACAGGGAACTGGAAAGCAGGAAATAAAAAACTTTTAACAACAAAGATGTAGTCAGATATGGCTCATTAAACAACAACCAATTTGGAATTAGAAGAAGTGAGGCTATCCAGGTCAAGATTACAAATTTAGAGCCCAACATACAAAAATCAGCCTTAACTCAGGCAAATGTTTGCAGCCAGAAAACAAGATAATGTATGCAAGGAAGGCTAGGTGGCACAGTGAATAGAGCACCAGCCCTGGAGTCAGGAGGACCTGAGTTCAAATCTGGCCTCAGACACTTAACACTTACTAGCTGTGTGACGTTGGGCAAATCACTTAATCTCACCCCCTTGCCAAAAAAGCAAAAAAAAAAAAAAAAAAGATAATGTATGCAATGGATATATCTCTAACAGATGTGAAGAGACAGAATATAAGGCACTGAAAGAGTTGGGGTACAACACAGAAATAAAAGGAGACAGGGACCAGGCTACTCTTAGAAGATGACCCCTCATTTTTAGGTTGAACTGCTTACCTGGGAGTTTTTGATTATCTGGGAAGTAGTACTCTGTGAATTCAATATGAATGGCAGAGACCTGAGTGGGAAGACTGTAGAGTTTTCGGTTGCAAGAAAGGAGGGTGGATGGCTTCTTCCTTGGTTGCCCAGCTGTAGAAACCTAAGCCATCAGGAGATAATATTAATATTGACAGCAAAATTCAAAAGAAAACTCAGCTGGGTTTAGGAAACAAAGTGAATGTCTCTATCATCCTTGTCTGTGAAAGACAAGAGTCTGCCATAAAGAGCAACATTTTTGATATACTCTCATAGGAATGATATGTAAATCAGTTTTCACAATTTCAATTCCATTTCAATTTAATCAAATCCAATACAAGTGCTGAGTGTTTACTAATAATAATTTAATCAATCAATTCTTTGTCTCAGTAAATGCATAGCCGAAAGGTATACAGGGAAATCCATCAGCAAATTCCCTGAACACATTTCTATTTAAGCAATAAGATTCAGAAAGATACTCAACTTCCTAAAGGACAGGCAGCACATTAAACTCCTAAAGCTTCTTCACAACAGCATCTTCTAGGAACCTCCCCAAGTTCATCTGTAAATATGACTTTTGTCTAGCAGCAACACTAGGGACTACTACCTCTCCTTACCTGATGGACATCCAGGTCATCCACCCGTATCACCAAACAACTAGAGCGCAATCGGTTCCAGGCAGGGGGCCAAAGTGGAGTGGGGGCAGCCTGGCGGCTGTGTAATGAGCTCTTGTCTAGGGGGCTCTTCTGGGGACTGGAGAAAGAACCTACAAAATACCAACAAGAAGTTTGGGACAGATTGGAGGAGAGGGGGGAGTCATAATTTAGCCAAAATGATAAATGCCACAAGTTCAAATCCCCAAAAGACTTTCATGCTGGGCATGGAAGAGAAAACCTCCACCAAAGCGTCAAAGAAATCATTCTATTGAAGAGCAAGGCAGTTAATCTAATAGAAAGTGATGGCAATCTTCTTTTTGCTAGTACAGCTCTCTCTAAAGAGGGATGAAACTTTAGTGATCCTTCTATGGGCATTAAGTTGGAGGCAACTTTCCAGAAGTACTAGATAGAGTCAAGCAACTTATTTCTCCATCTCCACTAGCTATGTAAAGGCAAACAAACAGGCTAAAGCAATTAAATTCACAACCCACCTGACTTCTTGTGGAAAGGTAAGTCTGTCCCCAGATGCAAGGAAGATTTCAGATCTGACTCTTCATTCCATTTTTCCACCTTGCTTTGAAATTCCATCACCAGCTTCTGAGCCCACTGGCCTCGGGTCTCCATGGCCTCACAGTGCCTTACCCAGTGCCTACAATTCTCTCCTATAAAGTAGACAAGTAAGAAACTTTCAGCAAAACATCCAGGCCAAGGAATCTTTATTTCCTTTTACTCCCAAGCTACTGAGATAGACCCAGTACAAAAATTTGCCCGCCAATGCCCCCCACCCCCACCCCCAGCCATTCTCACTTCTTGGAGTAATCAATTACTAGCCAATAAGTGTTCAAGCTGCTTTATTGATGCCATATGTGGTTCTTTCTCCCCTCCCCTTCCCCTTCTTTCTCCCCCTTCCCAAACCAAGGGAAAATCCTATCATTTCCCTTCTACCTCCCACAACCACTTCCCTATTTCAGTCAGTAGCATCGATTTTTCTACACACAAAGCCTGAGTTATCCTTGATTCTCTTTTCTTTCATCTTTCATATCCTATCAGTTTACAAGTCCTATTGATTCATTTCACAGTATCTCTTGAATCTGTCTTCTCTTCCTGCTACCCAGCCTTCCCCCTTACGTTTCTTCCCTCCTCTCTCTCCCCATCTAATATATGCTTTATGCCATTGTCAGCTAGGTAGGCATATAAAGTCACTTATGAGAAGATCTGGTGATATCACTCTGCCACACAGAACCTTTTAATGATTTCCTATTATCTCCCAAATAAAACAAATCCCTGTGGCTGGTATTCATGGCCCTCCACAATCAGGCAGCAAAATACCTTTGCACCATTTTCTCCCACTACTTACCTCTACTTAAGCCAATGACTTTCTTGCTTTTACAACTTAGCTCATGCTGTTTGCTATACCTAACATGTTCTCTCTTCCCTTTATCAATTGAATTCCTACCCATTAATACTTTTTGATACTTTTTGTTTTTTTTAACACTACAGTCATGTCCAGATAACCCTTCCCCCACAACAGAATCCTTCCTTAGAAGAAAGAAATAGAAGAAAACCAGTTAAGAAAACACAACCAAGAAAACAACTATATCCAACAACAACAAATTGTGCAACACTTTATATCAATAGTTTACCCCTTTTCTAAGATCACAGGATCATTGATTAAGAGATAGAAGGGACTTTAGGGGTCTCTTAGTCTAACCACCTCAACTTAAAGATAAGGCAACTGAAGTACTAAGAGATTAAATGATTTGCCCAAAGTCATACTGGTAAATGGCAGCAGTCACAGCTACTGTCCAGAAAAGAAAATTCTTTCCACTATAGTCTTTGGCACTATAAAATAGTTCAGCATGTGACTACATCTGACAACATACATAAAATTTTGCTCATAATTATTGCTTCCCTGACAAATAATTTACAGAAACATATATGATTTTATTAGTGGAAATCATACTAAAAAAGACACATTATCATCTGCTTTTCTGCTCTACTCTGAGGACCCCCGGACTATTTTAAAAATAATTTATTTATTTACTTTTAGTTTTCAACATTCACTTCCATAAGATTTTGAATCTTAAATTTTCTTCCCCTTCCCAAGACGGCATGCAATCAGATATAAGCTTTACTTATACATTCATATTAAACATATTTTGACATTAGTCATGATGTAAAGAATTACAACTAATGGGAGGAACCATGAGAATTAAGAAACCAAAAAACACATAAGAAAAGGAGAGCAAAGAGTATGTTTCCGTCTGCATTCAGACTCCACAGTTCTTTCTCTGAGTGTGGACGGCATTTTCCATCCTGAGCCTTTTGAGTTGTCTTAGATCCTTGCATAGCTGAGAAGTCTATCAAAGTCAGTCATGGCACAATATGGCTGTTACTGTGTACAATTTTCTCCTGGTTCTGCTCCTTTCCCTCAGCATCAGTTCATATAATTCTATCCAAGTTTTTCTCAAGTCTGTCTACTCATCATATCTTATAGCACAGTAGTATTCCATTACATTCATATACTGCAACTTGTTCATTCATTCCCCAACTGATGGGCATCCCTTCAATTTCCAGTTCTTGGCCACCACAAAAAGAATTGCTAAAAGTATTTTTGTACATGTGGGTCCTTTTCCCATTTTTATGATCTCTTTGGGATGCAGCCCTAGAAGTGGTATTGCTGGTCAAAGGGTATGCACAGTTATAGTGTTCTAATTTTGCCACATCTTCTCCAACATTTGTCATTTTCCCATTTTGTCATGTTAGCCAATCTGATAGGTATGATGTAGTACTTCAGAGGTGATTTGATTTGCATTTCTCTAATCAGTAGTGATTTATAGCATTGTTTCGTATGACTGTAGATAGCTTTAATTTCTTCCTCTGAAAATTGCCTGTTCATATGCTTTGACCATTTATCAATTGGGGAGTGACTTGTATTCTTATAAATTTGACTCAGTTCTCTATATATTTTAGAAATGAGGACTTTATCTGAGACACTGGCTATAAAAATTGTTTCCCAGCTTTCTGCTTCCCTTCTAATTTTGGTTGCATTGGCTTTGTGTAAAACCTTTTCAATTTAATCAGAATCATCCATTTTTGAATTTCATAATATTCTCTATCTCTTGTTTGGTCATAAAATCTTCCCTTCTCCATAGATCTGAAAGGTAAACTGTTCCTTCTTTTCCTAGTGTGCTTATAGTATCAGCCTTTATAGCTAAATCATGTACCCATTTTATCTTGGTATCGGGTATAAGATGTTGGTCTATGCCTAGTTTCTGCCATACTATTGCCATATTATTTCTAAGCAGTTTTTGTCGAATAGTGAGTTCTTATCCCAGAAGCTGGAGTCTTTGGATTTATCAAATAGTAGATTACTATAGTCACTGATTATTGTGTTTTGTGTTCCTAACCTGTTCCACTGATCCACCACTCTATTTCTTAGCCAGTACCAAATAGTTTTGATGATTGCTGCTTTATGATACAATTTAAGTTCTGGTACAGGTAGGCTACTTTCCCTTGCATTTCTTTTCATTAATTCCCTTGATATTCTGGACCTTTTGTTTTTCCAGATGAATTTTGTTATTGTTTTTTTCTAGCTCTATAAACTAATTTTTGGTAGTTTGATTGGTATGACACTGAATAAGTAAATTAATTTAGGTAGAATTGTAATTTTTATTATATTAGCATGGCCTACCCATAAGCAACTGATATTTTCCCAATTATTTAAATCTCACTTTATTTGTGTGAAAAGTGTTTTGTAATTATGTTCGTATAGATCCTGGGTTTGTTTTGGCAGATAGACGGCCAAATATTTTATAATGTGTACGGTAACTTTAAATGGAATTTCTCTTTCTGTCTCTTGCTGCTGGGCCTTCTTTGTAATATATAGAAATGTCGATGATTTAAGTGGGTTTATTTTATATCCTGCAACTTTGCTAAGTTTGTTATTATTTCAAGTAATTTTTTACTTGATTCTCTAGGATTCTCTAGAATCCTATCTGCAATGAGTGATAGTTTTGTTTTTTCTTTGCCTATCCTTCAATTTCTTCTTCTTCTCTTATTACAAAAGCTAACATTTTGGGGTGGCTAGGTGGCATAGTGAATAGGACACTGGCCCTGGAGTCAGAAGGACCTGAGTTGAAATCCAGCCTCAGACACTTTACACTTACTAGCCGTGCAACCTTGGGCAAGTCACTTAACCCCAATTGCCCTGCCTCCCTCCCCCCTCCAAAATAAAGCTAACTAGTACAATACTGAATAAAAGTGGCAATGATAGACATCCTTGTTTCATCCCTGATCTTATTGGAAATGCTTCTAGCTTATCCTATTGCATATAATGCTTGCTGATGGTTTTAGACAGATGCTACCTATCATTTTAAGGAAGACCTCATTTATTCCTATGCTCTCTAGTGTTTTTAGTAGGAATAGGTGTTGTATTCTGTCAAAAGCTTTTTCTCTATCCATTGAGATAATTATATGGTTTCTGTTAGTTTTGTTGTTGATATAGTCAATTATGCTGATAGTTTTCCTAATATTGGCATCCCAGGTATAAATCCTACCTGGTCATAGTGTATTATCCTCCAGATAAGTTTCTGTAATCTCTTTGCTAATATTTTATTTAAATATTCATTAGGGAAATTGGTCTATAGTTTTCTTTCTCTGTTTTGGCTTTTCTCAGTTTAGGTATCAGCATCATATTTGTATCATAAAAAGAATTTGGTAGGACTCCTTCATCTTTTTCCCCAAATAGTTTATATAGTATTGAAAGTAATTGTTCTTTAAATTTTTGATAGAATTCACTTGTAAATCCATCTGGCCCTGAGGATTTTTTCTTAGGGAGTTCATTGATGGCTTATTCAATTTCTTTTTCTGAAATAGGGTTATTTAAGTATCTTATTTCCTCTTCCAATAATCTGGACAATATTTGTTTTTGTAAATATTCATCCATTTCACTGAGATTGTCAAATTTATTGGCATACAGTTGGGCAAAATAGCTCCTAATTATTGTTTTGATTTCCTTTTAATTGGTGGTGAATTCATCCTTTTCATTTTTGATGCTAGTAATTTGGTTTTCTTCTTTTTATGATCAAATTAACCAAAGGTTTATCTATTTTTTTCATAAAACCAGTTCTTAGTTTTATTTCAACAGTTTTCTTAATTTCAGTGTTAATCTTGCCTTTAGTTTTCAGATTTTTTAATTTGGTATTTGATTGGGGATTTTAAATTTGTTCTTTTTCTAGCTTTTTCAGTTGCATGTCCATTTTATTCATGTGAGCATTCAGAAATATAAAACTTCCCTCAAGAATCACTTTCACTGCATCCCCTAAGTTTTTGTCATTTTGTCACTGCATCTCATTATTGTCATTCTCTTGGATAAAGTTATTGATTATTTCTAGGATTTATCTGACCCACTCATTCTTTAGGATTAGATTACTTAGTTTCCAGTTAACTTTTAGTCTATCTTTCCATGGCCCTTTGTTACATGTAACTTTTATTGCATCATGCTCTCAAAAGGATATACACACACACACACACACACACACACACACAACACTCATGTAAGTATATATGCCTTTTGTTTTTTAGTTTTATCTTTATTGATGACTTTTGTTTCCACAGCTTAGTTACTTCTAGATATACCCACCATATCTCCCCCTCCACAGAAATGAATGTTCCTTAGTAACAAAGAAAAGCAGTTAAACAAACAAAAATACCAACCACTTCTATTCTACTCTCATAGTCCCCACTTCTCTGCCAAAAGAAGGGATGTATTTTTTTACTTTTTTGCTTTTTGGAGGGCAATTGGGGTTAAGTAACTTGCCCAAGGTCACATGGCTAGGTTTTTGTTTGTGTGGGTTAAGTGTCTGAGGCCGGATCCAAACTCAGGTCCTTCTGACTCCAGGGCCAGCGCTCTACTCACTGTGCCACCTAGCTGCCCCAGGGATGTATTTTTGATTAACTGTTCCTAAGAACCACTATTCACCTTTTAATTACTCCAATTTCAATGTAATTTCACTCAACTACTTTTCTAATTGCCATCCCTTGACTTATTGTGTATATTTACTGTTCTTCTTGTTCTGTTTATTCACTCCATATCAGTTCATAAATATTTTTCCAGGTTTCTATGAATTCCTCACATCTGTCACAATAACATTCTACTATAATCACATCATAAGTCTGTTTAGACATTTAGACAATCGATGAGCAACCACTTGGTTTCCCATTCTTTACTACCAAAAAAAATATAACGTAAAAAGGGAAAGGAGTGTCAAAACTACCCCACTGTCCATTTTAGCCTGTTTTCACCTTAGTTAGGCAAGATCATATCTCAATCAATCAATCACTTTAGACTAAGTACAAAAAGGGGAAGGACTACGCTCAAGTGTTGGACAGACTGAGGACTCCCCAGAGATCTTTTCATAAATTATCAATCTAGAGAAATGAAATTATTCCATGGAGTGAAGCAAGTATGGTATTGTAACACCTTTTTGAGTGTTAGGCACCAGTATTTCAGGATGTTTACCTAGGCTATAGAAGCTACAAGTATTTGATCTATCTGAAACCTTTCTTTGTCATTGATCTCTTTGGAGTATACACTTCTGGTACTAAGATGGAAGTAGTAGGATCAATGGGTATGAAGAGTTTAGTAACTTTGCTTGCATAATTCCAAACTGTTTTCGAGAAGGGTGGACCAATTCACACATCCAATAGTGTATTATCTTACTTAACATCATAGCCTTTTCTGACAATGACTATTTCCAGATTTAATTATCTTTGCCATTTTGATGGGTATGAGAAAAAAAAAAACTTCAACACTGTTTTAATTTACATTTTTTAAAAAAATTATTTTTAGTTTTCAACATTCTTTTCCACAAGATTTTGACTTATAAATTTTCTCTCCATCTTTCCCCTACCCCTACCCCAAAATAGCAAGCCTACTGAATACCCCTTCCCCCAGTCTGTTCTCTCTTATATCCTCCCCCTACACCCCCCTACCTGCTAGTAGGCAAGATGGGTTTCTATACCCTAGTACCTGTATACAGTTGCATGTAAAAAAAAAAAAAAAACCAAACCAACAAATTTTTAAACATTTGTTTTTAAAACTTTAAGTTCCAGATTTTTTTCCTTTCTTCCCTCTTCACCCACCCCTGCACTGGGAAGATAAACAATTCAATATAGATTGTACATGTGTAGTTACCCACATCATTTCCATAGCAGTTATATTGTGAAAGACTAACTATATTTCCATGCATCCTATCCCGCCCCCTACTTAATCTATTTTCTCCTTTGACCCTATTCCTTTTCAAAAATGTTTGCTTCTAACTACCCTCTCCCCTAATCTGCCCTCCCTTCTATCCTACACCCCTATTTTCTTTTAGGGTAAGATGCCCTATTGAGTGTGTATGTTATTCCCTCCTTAGGCCAAATTCAATGGGAATCAGGTTGGCCTATTCCCTTTCACTTTCCTGCTCTTCCCCTCTACTGTAATAGTTTTTTCTTGCCACTTTTATATGAGATAATTTACCCTAATCTATCTATCTATCTATCTATCTATCTATTTATCTATCCATACAGACACACACATATATTCCCTTCAACTATCTTCATACTGAGAAGAGTCTTATGAGTTACAATTACCGTTTTTCCATGTAGGAATGTGAATAGTTCAACTTTAATAAGTTCTTTAGGGTTTCTTTAATAAGTTCTTTATGGTTTCTTTTTCCTGCTTACCTTCTCATGCTTCTCTTGCTTCTTGTATTTAAAAGTCAAATTTTCTGTTCAGCTCAGGTTTTTTCATCAAGAATGCTTGGAAGTCCTCTATTTCACTGAATGACCATATTTTTCCCTGTAGCATTATACTCAGTTTTGCTGAGTAGGTGATTCTTGGTTTTAGTCCTAGCTCCTTTGATCTCTGGAATATCATATTCCAAGTCCTTTGATCCCTTAATGTAGAAGCTGCTAGCTCTTGTGTTATCCTAATTGTGTTTCCACAGTACTCAAAATTTTCTCCTTGATCTAGGAACTCTGAAATTTGGCTATAATATTCCTAGGGGTTTTCTTTTTGCAATCTTTTTCGAGAGAAGGTCTGTGAATTCTTTCAATTTCTATTATGCCCTCTGGTTATAGAATATTAGGGAAATTTTGCTTGATAATTTCTTAAAAGATGGTATCTAGGCTCTTTTTTTTGATCATGGCTTTTAGGTTGTCCAATAATTTTTAAATGATCTCTCCTGAATCTATTTTCCAGGTCAGTGGTTTTTCCAATGAGGTATTTCACATTGCCTTCTATTTTTTCATTTGTCTGGATCTGTTTTATAGTATCTTGATTTCTCATAAAGTCATTAGCTTCCAATTTCTCCAATCTAATTTTGAAGGAGTTATTCTCTTCAGTGAATTTTTGAAATTCCTTTTCCATCTGGCAAATTCGACTTTTTAAAGCATTCTTCTCCTCATTGGCTTTTTGGTCCTCTTTTGCCATTTGAGTTAGTCTGTTTTTTTGCCTTTTTTTTTTTTGGAGGGGGGAAAGCAGGGCAATTGGGATTAAGTGACTTGCCCACGGTCACACGGCTAGTTTTTGTGTTAAGTGTCTGAGGCCAGATTTGAACTCAGGTCCTCCTGACTCTAGGGCCAGTGCTCTATTCACTTCACCACCTAGCTGCCCAAGTTAGTCTATTTTTAAGGTGTTTTTTTCTTCAGTGTATTTTTTGTGTCTCCTTTAGCAGGCTGTTGACTCACTTTTCATGATTTTCTTGTATCATTCTCATTTCTCTTCTCAATTATTCCTCCACTTCTCTTACTTGATTTTCAAAATCCTTCCTGAGCTCCTTCATGGCCTATAACCAATTCATATTTTTCTTGGAGGCTTTTGATGCAGGGGTTCTGACTTCAGTGTCTTCCTCCTATTCCATGCCTTGATCCTTTTTGTTCTCAAAAAAGGATTCTATTGTCTGTTTGTGCTTCTGTTGCTTCCTCATATTGGCAGCCAATTACTTGACTTTTGAGCTCTTTGCCACAGCAGAAATCTGCTTCCAGAATAGAGAGAGCTATGTCCCAAATTGCTAGGGTTTTTTGCAGCTGCTGGAGCTATTAGATGGGCACCCTCTCTACAGGCCCCACATGCTCTGGCTCACTAGTCACATACCCCAGGACCACAACCCAAGACTGCAATGTGGATCCAAGCAGGTCAAAGCAAGAGCAATTACCCTCTGAATGGTGGCTTGGTCCCCCTACAATCTGTAGGCTAGGAGCTCCAGAAGGAGTCATGCAGCAGAGGCAGAGGCTGCAGCCACCACACCTCCTCAGTTTCTTACTCTGGTGGTAGCAGACAGACCTCACTCTTCTATCCTCCCCTGGACCAACCAAGTTCCACACCGACCTTTTACTTTGTTTTTGGCATTTATGTATTGAGAAGTCTGGAAACCGCTATAGCTGCTGGTGACTTACTCTCCTGCAGTCTGCTCTAGCCCCTGCTCTTAGGGGCCGCCGTGGGGCTAAAACCGCCACATAGGTGGGACTGCCCTCAGCTGCCAATGTATTGCAATGGACCCTTCCTGCTGGCCTGCTGGGCTTCCTTCAGTGGGATTTGTTTCTCTGTCCCTTTGTGGGTTCTGCAGCTCTAAAGTTTGTTTAGAGTCATTTTTTACATGTATTGGAGAAGGTGGGAGCCAGAGGTGCTGGGAAGTCCTGTTTCTACTCTGCCATCTTGGCTCTGCCTTTAATTTACATTTTTGAACTTTATATCCTTTAACCACTTATCTAAAAGGAATATCTCTTAGGCATATAGTTCTTTAACAAAGTAAGCACCAAATAAATGCTTTTTCATTAATTCTATTTGTGTAAAATCCCTAAATCCCTATGTAGTTTGAATATTACACTTTTATTAGAGATATTTGGTATAAAACTTTCATTACCACTCAAGTTTTTCTTATGCTAGTTGTACTAAATGTGATAAAGCTTTAAAATTTTATATTATTTAAATTATCAACTTTGTCTTTTGTGATTCCCTCTTTTCTGTGTTTGTTTATGAAATCTCCCCTTAAAACCTGAGTTGCAAGGCTGGGTTAACTGGAAGGATGGTGGTAACCTCAATAGTAATGGGGATGTTAGGAAAAAAGGATGGTAAAGAGGGAAAGATAATTAGTTCAGTTTTGGACACAAAGATGAGAAAAGGACACAAGACAGTGTCTTAGAGAACACACCAGAGATATACTTATTATATAACATAATTATATAATTATATAACGTAATAACATAATTATTAGTACTTTTCCTCTCTTATTAATGCATTCAGAGATAAAAATTTTCCCTCAAGAATTTTTTTAGCTACACCCCACAAATTCTGATATGTTGTCTCACTGTGATGGTTTCTAAAAATTAGTTATCCTATGACTTGTTTTCTGACTCATTCTTGAATTTAACTTTAGAATCAGTCTCCACTGAGGTCTAAGTTTTTGTTTATGTTTCATTTATCAATTATAATTTTTATTGTATTATGGTCTGTAGAAGCTATTTTTTAAATAATTCTGCCTTTTTAATGAGTTCTTTATGTCTTAGAATGTGATTTCTGCAAATATGTTACATAATGCTGAATACATACATAAATACATAAAATTATTTTCAATAATCACTAAGACCTATCATAGCTAAATTTTGTAATCTTCTGTTCAGATTTTCATTTTTCATTTTTCTGTTAGATTTTACTTGGCTCTGAAAGAGGTAAATGGAATTCCCCTAGCACTTACTCTGTTTTATTCTCTAGGTCTTTTTGTAATTCAGTTGGTTTTTATTTTTAGCACTTAGATGCCATGTAATTTAATGCATGAACAGTTAACATTGATATTGTTTCATAATATATGGTACCTTTAGGCATAATGTAGTTTCTCTGCTTGTTTCTCTTATTCATATCCATTTTATCTTGTTTGAGATGACTGCCATACTTTTTTGGATTCAGATTGGATATAATAAATTCCACTCTAACCACTCATGTTAACTCTGAGTATTAATATTTTATGTTTGCTTCTTATATACAGAAATTGTTGGATTTTACTTTCTAGTCCTTTTTGTACCCTCTTCTATTTTATGGGTGAGTTTATCCCACTTATATGAGGTTTTGATTAAGTCTGCTTTTCTTTCCATAGGATCTTGTTTTAATATTTCTTCTCACAATTCTTTCTTTAGGAAAAAGAAAGAAAAAAGACAAAACAACACTAGGTATCCATAGCTTATATTGCTTAGAACAATCTGAACCCAGTTTTTTTTTCTTTCCCCTCTTTTCTTCCAGCCTAGTAGTAAATAACTATGCCTTGCCCTCCTTAAAATAAAAATGTAATCAGCCCTCTGTAGCTATATTTTATTTTGTTTGAGGTAATCCCATTCCTCAATCCTACTCTCCCACTAAGATAAGTGACCCTCTGACCCTGTGCTTTCTACCATTATGAACTTTTTAAGCCTTTCTTTACCCAGATTGGGTAAGAGTATGGTTGATTTATGAGATTCTCACTTCCCTATCTCTATGGTTGAATAATTTTTTACCTGTGGCACTTCAGTTACAAGAAACAGTATACCCTTCCCTATTTTTCCACAAGATGTTTAGTTTTTTAATATTTTTGGTAAGTTCTTGAGCACAAAACTTCTCTGTTTATTCTCTAGCCATTACAAAGGGTAGGGTAGGACTGCAAAGATCTCTTTTCCACCTTCCAAATGTACACAGTGATTCATCACAACTCTTTCAAGCTATTCAAATTTGTGTTTCTTTCTTAAACTTTTTTGTTTTTGTTTGTTGTTTGTTTATTTGTTTTTCAAAGACTCTTCCCAGGTCTGGTTTTCTTAACAAGAATGCTTAAAAGTTGTCAAGTCTATTTCCTCCTGAATCATTATGCTCAACTTCGCAAAATAAGTTATGCTTGGGTGTAATTTATTTCTTTTTGCTGTTGAGTATAATACTTGCCTCTTTCAGGCTCTCCTTTTCCTGTCATTTATATTAATAATATCTCCATTTTGCAGATGAGAAAACTAAGATACAGATGATAAATGATTTGAGTAGGGTCACACAGCTAGGAAATGTGTGAGGCTAGATTTGAACTTAGGTCCTCCTCACTTAAGCCTAGTGCTCTATCCACTATTCCATCTAGTTACCTATAATGAGGAGCCATGCTGACTGAGATTCTAGGTATGGATCTGCCTTTCTAGCCACTTGTAATAGAATTTTATCATGGGATTCTCTTACTTCACTATGTCCATTAGTCTTTTTTTCTTATGGGGACTTAACTCCTGTGGTTCTATCTGAAGGGTGGAATAGTCTCTCCCCACTTACTCCTAATGAATTCAAGGAAAAGTTGTACAAAGCAAAGACGAGGAACCTATAGAAATTGTATCATTGTAACTGATGAAAGCCTTTGCTGAGGCTACAGACTGTCTACCTGTTGTTAGTGCTAGCCTCTTTCTGTTTTTTTTTTAAGCAAGTGGGGTTAAGTAACTTGCTCAAGGTTACATGGCTAGTCATTATTTATGCGTGGGTGCTCATTTTCTGAGGCCGGATTTGATCTCGGGTCATCCCAACTCCGAGGCCAGCGCTCTTACTCACTGTGCCACCTAGCCGCCCCTTTAGGGCAACTGGGGTTAAGTAACTTGCCCAAGGTCACACAGCTAGGTTTTTTTTGTGTGGATTAAGTGTCGGAGGCCGGCTCCGAACTCAGGTCCTTCTGACTCCAGGGCCGGCGCTCTATTCACTGTGCCACCTAGCCGCCCCTCTCTTTCTGTTTTTACAGTTCCCCTACATAGAGCTTACAACACTAGGCCAGGGGCAAAGGTGGAAGACTGTGGGCTTTTATTGTTTTTGTTTTATGTGAGGTCAAACTTTGTAGAATTCTTTTCCTCTTAATTGCTGTTCTTTTACTTAATTTGATGTATCCCTTATTCTTGAGATGACAGGGAAAGCTAGATGCAAACTTTTACTTAAATGGACTGCTGGAAGTCCCTGAGCTGGTCTCTGGAGCACAACTGGAGTGCTTCCTACTCCAGGAAGTCATCTCTGACCTACTCAGTAGACAATGGCTTTCCCTTCACTTCAGATTTCACATAATACTTTCTTTGTACTCTTTAATGGGCTTATCATGAATTACTGTGTATTATAATTATCTGTGCATTTGTCATCTCTTACACAAAATTCACAAAGTCAGGGACTGTTCAAGGACTATGTCTTATCTAATCCTTCCACCTCCCTTAGCAGAGCCTAACATTGCTCTCTACAAAGTAATAATAATGGATGAAATTTTGCTAAATTTGTTTGATGAATCTGCGCAAGGCTCACTACATTCAAGTGCTGATTCCCAGGCCCTCGAAAAGATCTTGTCTTGATGGGCATGAAGTCTAGCTTGAAGCGTATAGCACAGTCCTCACCATTCCCACTCTCATTGTTCCCTGACAATGGACAATTTACACCAAAATCTCTAGAAGAACGGTAAAATGAATCCTTGAGAAAGAAGTCTAAAACATATTTGTGAGCAATAATAATGATAACCTAACTTTGACTCTCCCAAATACTAGGGGCTGAAACCTAGAAACTGAGGCTCCATCCTCTGGCGTTAGAGCAATGCCACTAGCAACACTGTAATTCCTTCTCTGTTCAAGATGTCCATACCTGCCCAGTGGAAAGGATAGTAATCAAAGGCCATTTTCCGGAAAGTAAGTTGCATGGCACCACCCATTACTCTGTTTGCGGAGTCCCCTGGAAGAGAAGATTATGGATTATTAGCTTAAGATGGCACAAAGAACCCAAAATGCTACTTGAAAGAGATTCAAAGCCCATTGAAGGTACAAGTCCAATGTCCTGCTCACATGCTAGGGATGGGGAACCTGTGGTCTTGAGGTCACACATGGCCTTGTAGGTCTTTGGGTGCAGCCTTTGGAATGAGTCCAAGTTTGACAGAACAAATCCTTTTATTAAGGGGATTTGTTCTATGAAGTGTGGATTCAGTCAAAGTGCCGCACTTGAGGACCTAAAGGACCACATGTGATGTCAAGGGTGCAGATTCCCCACTACTATCCTAGACTAAGGGCAGATTAAAGGAAATATTTTCAGATGACCTACAGAAATTGAGACACTGGTCCTTTGAGGCACATTGCTAAAGAATAAAAAAGTTCCATTCAATTTAATTCTCTTTGCAAATGGATCCTAGACATCTAAGAAGGTAAGAGAAATAGTCAAGTCAAGGATAATTTTAATCTCGGATTCTCCAACTGATACTTTGTGACTTTGGCTAATAAATGTTTTTCTTTCTGTGTTTATTTTTTTTCTTGGTGAAAATAATTTCCCCCAGTTGCAACACTGCTCATTGTACCATCTTATTACACAACACTCTGGTATCAGAAGTACAGGCATAACCCAAAGTCCAAGAAAGTGAGAGCTAACTCTCATTTCTTTCCCTTTAGCTTTGGGCCTCAGATCTTCTGTAATGATGAGTGATTCTATAAACAAATAAGAACCATAAATTTAGAGTTGGAAAGGGCCTTAGAAGCTATCTAATTCAACATCTTCATTTGAAGATAAAGAAAATGAGGTTCCAAGAAACTGACAAATGAGTGGAAGAACTGATATTAGAACTTAAGGCCTTTATCTGCAAATCCAACACTTTTTCATTATGCTATTCTATCTCCCAACAGAACCAAACATTTAGGAAAAAAACCAAATCAACAAATATTTATTGTCTTCTTTGTGCCATGCACTATGCTAAGGGCTGGAGATAAGAGGTAAAAATAGTATCTGCTCTCAAGGAGCTTACATTCTACTGAGGGAGACGACATCTAAACAATTATGTTTGTAAAGAAGGTATGTACGGAATAAATTGGAGATAATTTTAGAGAGAAAGCATTAAAAGGGAAATCAGAAAAGGACTCTTGCAGAAGATGGGATTTTTGTTGAAAGGAATCAAGGGAGGAGTCGGCTAGATGGTGCAGTGAATAGAGCACCAGCCCTAGAGTCAGGAGGACCTGAGTTCAAATTCAACCTCAGACACTTAACACTTACTAGTCCTGTGACCTTGGGCAAGTCACTTAAAACTAATTGCCCTGCCTTCCCCCTCTGCAAAAAAGCAAAAAGAAAGAAGGAAGAAAGGAAGGAAGGAAAGAAGGAAGAAATTAAGGAAGGGAGGAAAGAAAGAAAAAAGAAAGAAAATGGGAAGCCTAGGTGGCGCAGTGAATAGAACACCAGCCCTGGAGTCAGGAAGACCTGAGTTCAAATCTGGCCTCAGACACTTAACACAAAAACTAGCTGTGTGACCTTGGGCAAGTCACTTAACCCCAACTACCCCTCAAAAACAAAAGAAAGATAGAAGGGAAGGAAGGAAGGAATCAAGGAAGGCAAGGAAACAGAGACAAGGAAGGAAAGAAGTGAAGGCAAGGAGAATAGTCAGTGAAAATAAGCAAAGTTGCCAGATAAGATGCCAAATGAGAGAAATAAAAATGACGCCAATATCAACGAATCATAGAGTATGTGAAGGACAGTAAGGTCAAGGCAGTAGGCATCTATTAAACATCTCCCATGTGCCTGGCATAGTGCTAACAATGTTGATACAAAGAAAGGCCAAAAAAAAAAAAAAGTCCCTGCACTCAAGGAACTCCCAGTCTAATGTGGAAGGTAGTAAGTAAGCAACTATGTGGAACAAGCTAGAGACAAGACAAGATAATTTTAGAAGAAAGGGACTAACATTATAAAAGGAATTAGGAAGGAACTATGTGATAAATATTATCTCATTTGATCCTTATAACAACTCTGAGAGGTGGATGGTGAAACAACAGAGGTTGACTGATTTGCCAAGATCACACATCTAGTAACTGTCAAACACTGGATTTGAACTCAGGTCTTCTGGACTCTAGGCCTAGCATTTTATCCACTGTGCTACCTAGCTGACTAAAAGGGAAAGGCTTTTTACAGAAGGTAGGATTTTGGCTGGGACCTGACGGAAGTCAGAAAAAACAAGAGACAAAAACGAGAGAATTCCAGGCATACACAGAGTTAGGAGATTGAGTGTTTTACATAAGGAAAAGCAAGGAAGCCAAGCATCACTGGATCACAGACCATAGCAGGGAGGGAGAGGGACAGAATAAAGTGTAAGAAGACAAGGAAAATAGTAGGGGACCAGATTATGAAGGACTTAAAAAGCCAAAGAGAGGATTTTAAATTTGATCCAAAAGGTAAATCAATTACTCAACAAGAAAGCAAGAAATAGAAGAACAAAATCAAGACTAGAAAAATAGAAGAAAATGTGAGGTATATGATATCAGAAACAGTTGAACTAGGAAGCAAGTCAAGGAGAGATATTTAAAGAATCAGCAAACTCCCCAAAAACTATGATTATTTTTCTAAAAGCCTGGACATGATGCTTCAAGAAATCGTAAATGAAAACCAACCAGTTCTATTAGAAAAAAAGAAAAAAGTAAAGAATCCACAAATCACCTGAAAGAAACACCAAAAGGAAAAGTCCATAGGCATATCATAGTCAAAATCCAGGGCTCCTACAGCAATAAAGACAAACACTTCAAGTACCAAAGAACCAGTCAGATTCACATTAGATCTGGAAGCTCCTACCATAAATGAGAATAAATCTTGGAATATAATATTCCAAAAATCAAAAGATACAGGCTTACAACCAAAAATAACTTACCTTGCAAAGGTGAATATAATCCTATGTGGTGGGAGGGCCGAGGGGGGAGGAAGAGGAATGGACCTTCAATGGAATAGAGGACTTTCTCAAGTATTTCTTTTTTTTTTTTCTTCTTTGGAGGGGGGATGGCAGGGCAATTGGGGTTAAGTGACTTGCCCAAAGTCACACGGCTAGTAAGGTGTCAAGTGTCTGAGGCCGGATTTAAACTCAGGTCCTCCTGACTTCAGGGTCAGTGCTCTATTCACTGCGCCACCTAGCCACCCCACTTTCAAGTACTTCTGATGAAAAGCCCAGCACTGAGTAGAAAATTTTAAATACAAATGTGAGGGTCCAGAGAAATCTAAAAGTTAATTTATTTGAGTGAATGAAAGCAACTGCATGCTCATATGCAGTGAAAACATTCTAATATGGGGAGAAGAGACAGAGCATTCTTTTAGAACCTTAATGTCATCAAAGTGTCCAAAAATTAAATAAGAAAAATACAGGACCTGGGGTTAGATTGGTACTATTCTGAGGGTTTTAAGAGTGGAAAGAGAAGAGATGATAAAAAGAATATACTAGGGCAGAAAGGAAAAAGAAGTGTAACTTCCTATTATAATAATAAAGGTACACAAAGAAAAAGAACATAAAATATGGAATAAGGAGTAAGAGGATCAGGTACAAGATGAATCTCAATCATATCTGAAACAGTTTTGTTATAGAAATACATTAAACTCAAAAGGGAAACATACAGGCAGGGATATGTAAGGAGTGATAGAAAGAAAGATAGAAAAATGGAAGGAATGGCCATAAGCAAAAAAGAAAAAAAAATCCTTACTGATTATGAAGGAAGAATCAAAGGAGGGGATAGGAAAATAACTAGAACCTAAAGGGATGTCTAAAAACTATGGAATGGTAAAACAAATTGCGGTATAAGATAAAGGAATATCACTATGTCATGAGAATGATGAAAGATGTAATTTCAGAAAACCCTGGGTAATATGAATTGATGCAGAGTGAACAGACCAAAGTGAAAAATTTATACAAAGACAGCAAAAAGGTAAAGAAACAAAACTTTGGAAGGCTTAAGAACTCTGATCAATGCCATGACAACCATGGCTTCAGAGGACCTATGATAAAACATGTCACTTACCTCCTAACAGATTAACACTTTTGGACATGTCCAAAATGTGGATTAAAAACAAGCTCTCTGCACCGCACCCCACCCCACCCCCATCTTGCTTTCTCTCAATTATGAATTGCAGATTAGGGAGGAAAGGATTCCAAAAACCAGTGATGCAAAAAAAAATTTTTTTAAAGGCACTAATTGAAACATTTTTGGTAAAAGCACAAAAGAAAAAGGAAAAAGGATTTAGAAGGAAGCAGGTGAGAAGAACAATTATAAAAATAACATATAGAGGGGTCGGAAGCTCCATCCTCTCTTCCGGTTCGCCACCATGGAGCAAGATCAGGGTGAAAAGGAAAACCCCATGAGGGAACTTCGAATCCGTAAGCTCTGCCTCAACATCTGTGTTGGGGAGAGTGGAGATAGACTGACCCAGGCAGCCAAAGTGTTGGAGCAGCTCACAGGCCAAACCCCAGTGTTCTCCAAAGCTCGCTATACTGTCCGCTCTTTCGGAATCAGGAGAAATGAGAAGATCGCCGTTCACTGTACGGTCCGTGGGGCCAAAGCTGAAGAGATTTTGGAGAAGGGGCTGAAGGTGCGAGAATATGAGTTAAGGAAAAATAACTTCTCAGACACTGGCAACTTTGGCTTTGGGATCCAAGAGCATATCGATCTGGGGAATTAAATATGACCCGAGCATCGGCATCTACGGCTTGGACTTCTATGTGGTGCTGGGCAGGCCTGGGTTCAGCATTGCAGACAAGAAACGTAGGACAGGCTGCATTGGGGCCAAACACAGAATTGGCAAAGAGGAAGCCATGCGCTGGTTCCAGCAGAAGTACGATGGCATCATCCTTCCTGGCAAATAAAGTCCTATTTTCTATTAAAAGGTCAATAAAATGACCCCTGAAGTGTAAAAAAAAAAAACATATAGAATTTAATATATACTTTTTTTAAAAAAAGCAAGTATCATGAAATATACAGTCTTTTTTGTGTTATGCTTTGTATCATGAAAATGCTCTTTTTTGGTTCAAGATACTATATCTGGAGTATTAGTTTGGGGGAAATCACATATTAGGAAGGGCACTGATAAAGTGGAAAATATCCAGAGAGCAACCAGAAGGGTGATGGGCCTCAAGTTCATTCCATATAAAGGCTATTGTGAAGGAGCTGGGTATGGTAACCTCAGAGAAAAGAAGGCTCAGGACAACATGACATCTCCCTTCAAATTGGAATATAGAAGAGTAATTAGATTTGTTCTATTTGACCTCAGAGGGAAGAATTAGGATCAAGCTGAAGAGAGGTAAATTTAGTCTCTATATGCAGAACTTTCCAACAATCAAAGCTCTCCAAAGGTATAATTGGCTGCCCTAGGAAAAAGGGGGTGCTCCTCATTACAGATCTTTAGTCAAAGGTTTGATGAGTATGTTGGGATAAATTATGGAAGATATTCTTTTTCAGGTATAGAGTGTATTGGGTAAACACTGAGATCCTTTCCAACTATGAAATTCTATGATTTTGTGATAAGGTGGTCATATAAATGACATAAACAAACTGAGAATTTTAGGGTCAAGCAAAGTACGGCCCTGGGTAAGGAAGAAAAAAAAAATAATGTTCTTTTCCTACAATTCCAGTCCTACATCAATCAATCAATCAAGAAGCATTTGTTAAGTGCTTACTTTGTATCAGGCACTGTTCTAGGCATGGGACACTGCAAACACAACAGACAGCCAGTGCAAGGCATAGAGATTACAAAGAGAGAACAGTGTATAAAACTTTAATTTGACCAAAGAGTATGCAAAGGGGAATAATGGATAATAATGCTGGGAAGGTGTGTTGGGGATGAGGTTGTCAGATTTTGAATGCCAGAGGAGCTTATAGAGGTAATAAGGAACCATGAGAAGGTATTGAGCAGGGTAGTGATCTAGTCAAGACCTACATATCAGAAAAATCTTTTTGGCAGCTAAAGGTAAGATAGATTGAAATAGAAAGAAATTTGAGGAAGAAACTAGGAAGAAGGAGCTCTTGCTCCACTTCTCCTTCCACAAGCTTCTACAAGATGTCTGAATCTTAGAGCTGACCTCACACTACAATATCTTAAGCAAGCAGGCCCTAATAGTTCAGTGTACACTGGTTTCTAAAAATGCTTGGGGTCAGGTCTCCTCACTTCATCCTTCCATACCCACTAACTATTGTCCTATATCTCTTTTGCCCTTTGTTGCTAAATTTCTTGAAAAGGTCAACTACAGTAGGTGCCTCTACTTTCTCTCCTCTCACTCTTCACTGCCTATAGTCTGGTTCCCATCTTTATCATGCCACTGAAACTGCTCTCTCCAGAATCACCAATGAAATCTTCGCTGCCTTTCTTTAATCCCTGGTCTCCTTGGCCTCTCTTCTGGCTTTGACACCACCGATCACTCTCTACTGAGCAAGAAACTAGCTAAAGAAAGTAAATCATGAAGTGAAAATCTACTTACAGTAAGCTTTTGGCTGAACTCCAGATGTAACTGGACTCCAGTCCTATTTCCCTTATCAGGAAGCCTGACATTTTGGGAAAAGTAAGAAGAGGATTTTTAAAAAACTGTTTGTCAATTTCATTTTAGTCATTTAAACTCAATCAAGTTGTAGAAATGTTCCTTCAGAGTGGAAAGGATAAGAGACACAAAGAATTGTGATTCACTTCTCTCAAAGTCTCCTTGCAAGCAAAACTAAGCCTGAGAGGTTTTGGCTTTTCTAAGACACGCAGCACACAGCTAGATGGAAGTGAACAAAGCAAACTGAAGCAGCAGCAGGGCATAAAAACAGGAACACTTTTCTGACAGCACAAGAGACAATGGGGGTCATACAAGAGGCAAGGCAGAAGAGACACGTGGGATGTAAGTGTGCTGCAACATAGAACCAATAAGGACTGCAGAGAAGGAATAAAAGGTGTCATAAGGGAATGTAATGAGAGTAAAAGGAGACAGGCTCCATCACATGGTGAGGACAAGAGACAACAGGCAGGATGTCAGGAGAAATCAAGGAAAGCCTGTGCTCTTGGGGATGGGGGAGGGGGTGGCCACCGTGTGATGAGCTCATGACAAAAACATTTCAGAATGGGCAGTCATGGATAGGTCCCAAACTTTGTGATGTTGGGAACTCCCTAAGTAAATGAGACCTATCTGAGTATTTAAGGTATTAAAAAAAAAACAAACCCAATGTAATAATGAAATAAAATTAAATGAAAACTAAAAAGTACAAAAACATCATGAGAGCACAGAAAGAAAGCTACTTACACCAAGATTATTTGAAACTGAATTACAAATCTACAACTTATGGGGCTTAATGACTACTAAGCAAACTATTTCCTCACACTTGACATCAAAGGAAAGGGAAAGAACAGTTCAGTCTTTTAAAAGCGTTTATTATGTAATACTATGTGTTCAAGCAATGTTCATTGGTATCTTATCTCCTAATAGACAGTGAGATCCTTAAGGTAAGGGAACTTGTTTTATTTCAGCAGTGCACATCCCCCAGGCTGTATGTTGTAGCCCTCAGTCAGGAAGATCTGATTTCAAGTCCTGCCTGATACATACTGAGTATGTGATCCTCAGCAAGCCACCTCACATCTAAGTGCTCCCAGCAGCTTTTTTTTTTTTTTGCTAGGGGGAAGGCAGGGCAATTGAGGTCAAGTGACTTGCCTAAAGCCACACAGCTAGTAAGTGTTAAGTGTCTGAGTCCAGATTTGAACCCAGGTCCTGCTGACTACAGGGCTGGTGATCTATTTACTATGCCACCTAGCTGCCCCTTCCCAGAAGTTTTTTAAGACAGAAGTTGCAGAAGATTTCTCCACTGATAAAGGGACTTTCCTCAAAAGGACTTCCCTACACCAATAAAATGAGGTCCAGATTAAAAAAAAAATTTCCCCCAGGACTTAAGATAGTGTTCTATACACAGTAAGCACTTAATGTTTGCTTCTGTTGTTATTTTATGGCGGTAAAGAGAACTCTGAGGCATGGAGTACTGGAGGAAGGCAGAGAAGGTACTGAAGTGGGAATCTTCAGATGGCCAGAACAGCATGGGGAATTGAGCCTGGAGGGTTGAGATGTGGGATGGGGAAGAGAGCTGGAAGGTGAATAGCAGGGCTTAGAAAAGGAGAATGAGAGGAGTTTTCTATTTTGAAATGTGGAAACTAATCCTCTCCTTCCTTTTCTCCTTAACATTTAATCCATTTCCCTCCCCAAAACCTACCTTATGATTAGGAGTAAAAGGAAAGGAAAAACCTTGAGTGACCAGATCGGAGATCCTTCCAAGAGACAGCCCAGGGCTAACAGTATACAGGAACCAAAGGTGAAAAGAAGTATTTTATGCCATATACAAACAAACAAAATCAACTTAGCTAGAACTATGCTCCATAACCGGGAAAATTGCTCTTTTATTAGAAGAACTTAAAACACAAGAAGTCTTAATAGTATACTCCTCTGTGGCCCCAGAGGACTTCGTATGATGACTTCCTCTGAACCAACAGTATCTATAGAATTTGCAGTTTCATGCCTAGTGCCAGATCTCACCTGGTTCCCGGGACTGGCTGTCATCACAAATGTGTAGATCCAAGCGTGAAATAAGCAGATGATAAGATGATTCCTTCACATCAAACTTCTCAAAGTACTGGCTGATACGGCTGTTGCTAACATGGCTCTGACCACTACCAAATGTCTGGCTCCAAGAATGATGGGCACTGGGAGCAGCAGGTGAAGTACTCTGTAACATAAAGAATATGGTAACAAAGAATATCTGTAACATAAAGAATATGGTGTAAAACACCAATACTCTTCCTATAGGATTTTTTTTTTTTGCAGGGCAATTGGGGTTAAGTGACCTGTCCAAGGTCACACGACTAGTTAAGTGTTAGGTGTTTGAGGCCAGATTTGAACTCAGGTCCTCCTGACTCCAGAGCTGGTGCTCTATTCACTGCGCCACCTAGCCGTCCCTAGACTTTCTTAAAGTAGACAAAGCATATAATAATACTGGGGAAAGCCAACATATATCATGTATTCTCCTTCTCTTATACTCATAAACTTGGCTGCTCACTTTGTGCTAGTTCCACCCTTTACAGCAGAAACTCCACAATAAGAGTAGAACGGGCCAGTTAGACTGTAAAGGAATCACTAACACATTTTTCTAGGCTCCTGTTCATTCTCATTTAAATGTTACTATTAGGAAGACTCCAGAAAAGCCTAAGAGAAAAGGCAGATGGCAGATCTCCTACCGGCCATCCTACCCACAGAATCTTCTCCTGTTCCTTTCCTATACTCTTCCCATGCTGTGTACCCTTCCCACCTCCATCACAGAAGCCCACTGTACCAACTCACTTGTGTGGGCTCAGGCGCCAAGCTCTTCCTCTGCTGGGCTGACTTCTCCATGGCCTCACTCAGTGACTCTGCATATTTCATCATAGCCTTGAGCTGTGAGTCAGTCAGTACCCACAGCAGGTCATCCAGCAGGAACATCAACTTGGAGGCTATCACATTGCAGTCTTTGGTCTGACAATGAAGAAATAGTGTGGAATTCATCTTCTTGTATAATCAATTTCCCAAAATCAACTTCACCCAGTTAACCTAAAAAATGGCTCCTCAAACCCCAGGGTTTTGTTTTATCTTATTCTTGTTAAGTGGCTTGGTTTCATCCTTAGCATTTAGGAAAAACTTGTACAGTTGTCTGAACACACCCTCTGCAAGCCTCCATCAAAGTCACAAAGATTTCATTTACACATGCAAAATTAATTAACAAAATTTTTTTTTGCTAACTTCATGTTAGTGACCCCAACTATCACTGCCCCAACTATTTTAAAAAGTTAACAGGAGTGGCTAGGTGGAGCAGTGAATAGAGCACTGGCCCTGGCGTCAGGAAGACCTGAGTTCAAATCTGGCCTCTGACACTTAACACAAAAACTAGCCGTGTGACCTTGGGCAAGTCACTTAACCCCAATTGCCTTCCAAAAAGCAAAAAAAAAGTAAAAATAAAAAAGTTAACAGTGATATGGGAAGAAATATTTCCGAAGTTTTTTAGTGATTAGTCTTCAGGATATTTACAAATGTCCTATTCAAGTTATATGCAGGTATATAGCACAAATTTCATTGTTGGAATATGCCTTTGTATAAAAAATATGTTTGGCCATTGGCAGAAAACAACAGTGTATAAAAATTAGTATTCAGATGATACTATCTCAAAAATCCAAGGATTACAGATATGTACTAACTAGATCCAGAGCTTTCCTAGGGAAATTTTATGTTGACTTTAACTTTGGGATTAAAGTCAAGGGGATGGTTAAAATTTATTTAAAAATTATAACCAAACCTATCCATATAAATGATATGGAAGACTTCTGAAGATGGGAAACTCACTGTCCACTTCCCTCCAGGCAAGGCCCAAGGCAAATTATTTTGTATTCCCTCCCCTGAGGTAAAATGGAGTTTCTGTGAACATTAACAGAGTCACAAGAGGGATATATTTGGTTAGAAGGGTTACTGTTGTTGGCGGTATCTTGGTGACAGTGTGTAGAAGGATAAAAAAGGAATTTTTTGAGGTGAGTTTCCTTATTCCCAACCTACTGAGTTCCTTAAAGAGAACAAGCAGGGCAGAGGAACATTTGTTAGCTGCTTTGAGAGATCTGGTTTCTCCTTGCCCTAGAATTTGAAGGGTGTAAAGGAAAGATAGATTTCCATGGACTAAACTGCTCCAAAACTTACTTTAATTTGGAAGGCATAAAGAGAAACAATTTTAAGGAGGAAGGAAAATGGGTTTGTCTGAAAAGAATAAAATGCACAGAGAACTTACCAATCAACTCAAATAAAAGATAAATGCATGGAACGATGGAAGAAAGGTCAGGTAAGTTAAGGACAATGAAAAAAGCTTTGATTTTTTCAACCTATATTAAGGGTGAAAAAGAAGATCAAAGTTTAGCACTATTGCTTTGGAGTAGATACAATAACAAAAAGAAGACACAGCTTCACAACTTTCATTTTGTTTCTGTTTTCTCCATCAAGGAGAATGACTGTGGTACTGTAAATAACAGAACAAAAATTACTAATAGGAGTTGATACTCCAAATAAGTAAAGCAATAGTAAATTAGATGAACTCATCCATAAGTCCTGAAAGAATTGGCAGATGCGATTGCTGAGTTACTGTCAGTAATATCTGAAAGATCATGGAAAATAGGAGCAGCACCATAAGACCGGAGAAGAGCAAATCTAAATCCAATTTTCAAAAAAAGGAAAGAGAATAGAATCTATAAACTATAGGTCAGTAAGTCATATATATATATATTTTTTGCTTTTTGGAGGGCAATTGGGGTTAAGTAACTTGCCAAAGGTCACATGGCTAGGTTTTTGTTTGTGTGTGCATTAAGTGTCTGAGGCCGGATCCAAACTCAGGTCCTTCTGTCTCCAGGGCTGGTACTCTACTCACTGTGCCACCTAGCCGCCCCAAGTAAGTAATATTTTAATTCCTGGGAAAATCCAAAGAAGAGATGGTTGGTGAACATCTAGAATCTAGAAACAGAAGCAGTAATGACAGAGAGCCAACCTGGTTTCATCAAGAACAGGTTGTGTTGGAGAAACATAATGTCTTTTTTGACAGGATTATTAAACTAGTTGATGAAAGGAACGATGAAGATACAGTTTACCTAGCTTTTAGCAAATCTTTTGATAAAGTATCTCAAACTATTTTTTTGGGTAGAAAATGGGTGGATATGGAGTTGACGATAACACCATCAGATGCATTCAGAAGTAGCTGGATGGCCAGACTCTGAGTAGTAGTTAATGGTTAAATCTCAATGTGGCAGGAATTGTCCAGTAAAATAAATAGTCCAGGGATCTGTGTTTGGCCCTTTGCTATTTAATATTTTCATCAACAACTTGGATAGATTATATATTCTCATAGATGATATGCTCTCATCAAATTATCTGATGGCACAAAGCTGGAAAAGACAACTAACAGTGGATGACAGAGTCAGGATCCAAAAGGATCTCGATAGGCCAGAGCATTGGGCCAACTCTAGAAGATGAAATTCTGTAGAAAGAAATATATAGTCTTGCACTTAGGTATAAAAAAACCAACTTTACAAGTGAAAAATGGGGGAAGCATAGATAGCAAGCAGCTGTTAAAAAAACTGGTGCATGGGGGTGGGGTGAGGTATGGTGTTATAGATTCAAATTCAGAGTCAGTGGTGTGCTATAGCAGCCAAAAAAAGCTAATCTGATCTTGAATTACATTAAGAGAAGCATAGCTTCCAGGAACAGGGAGGTAATAAACAGTTCCACTGTATTCTGCACTGCTCAGAACCTCATCTAGGCTCTTGTGTTTAGTTCTGGACACCATACAATTTTAATAAAGACACAGGTAAACTGGAATGTCCAAAGGATGGTGAAGGGACATATTATATGATAATCAGTTGAAGAAAATGGGTGTTTAGCATGAAGAAAAGAAGACTCAGGGAGCCATAATAACTGCCTTCAAGTGTTTAAAGGGCTGTCATGGAAGAGGTATTAGACTTGTTCTAATTAGCCTCAGAGGGCTAAAGCAGGAGCCATGTATGGAGTTGCAAAGAGGCCAATTGAGGCTTGATGTCAGGAAAAATTTCCTAATAATTAGAGCTAAAAGTGGAATAAATTTTCATGAAAGGTGAGGGGTTCCTTTTCCTTGGAGATCTTTAAGCTGAGGTTGGATGAATATTTGTCATGTATTTTATAGAGGGAACTGCCTTTGTATATGGGACTAGATGGCTGCTGAGGTCCCTTTTAACTCTCAAATTTTGTGATTATATAATTTTGGAATTCTCTAATGTTTTCTGTGCTTACTAAGAAGTAATAAAGCTGAATTTCTCAGTGATTGAGTCAGCTGCTCTACAGCAGAGGTTCTGAATCTTTTTTTGTGTCATGGACCTCTTTAACAATCTGGTGAAATCTATGAACCCTTCCTCAGAATAATGTTTTTAAATTCATAAAAATAAAATACAGTGGGTTACAAAGGAAACCAGTTACATTGAAGTAGTTATCAAAGCATTAAAAAAAAAGTTCACAGAACCCAGAACAAGAATTCCTGCTCTACAGCACGTCCAGAACATAGGCTATACCCTTCTCCCTTTGCTAGACTCCATAACATTGCACAACAGGCCCTCCCTCTCACTGTGTCATCCTATATGTCAAACCCAACTTTCTCTTCTACTAAGAGAAAGTACCTGCTTTCAGGGCTGTCCATGAGAATTGGAAAAAGAAACTATTAGGTGGAAAAAGACACTCACTCTTCTTTTGAGGGCTATTTGGATCCTGCCCTGGTTGGTAATGAGCCTCAGTGGAGTAGTGACTGGGTCCTGATCACCATTGTCAGTGGCATCTGCCTCAATCCGAAGAGTCTGCCATGTTATCTCCTTAAATGTCAGAACCTGGCAGGAGAGAAACCATTTCCTCAGAATGCTGATAATGACTGAACTGACCAAAAGGGGGCAGTAAGACTAAGGCCATAAAGCATACAAGGACTAAAGGCTCCCACCACCTTCAGCTGAGCAGAGCTCCAGAAGGCAACTGACTGGAGCACCCACAATTCCAGAAAAAAGGTATAGCACTATTTATTGGTGTGAAGGTTGTTTTGGTAGTAGTTACTATGTTTTAAAAAATTGTTTTTTAATTTTTTTAAGGAAAAATGTTTCAAGGGTGTATACATCTGAAGAGCACTTAAGGGAGTTTTAAAAATTCAAAGTATTATTATCCTTAAAAATAAACAAGGATTACTCTTATTTCAATTCTCCCCCCATTCCCCTTTTAGGCTGTCACCTCTCCTCGATGGGGGTCAGTGATGCGGGTGAGGTGGAGGTCACTCTGCTGCCAATTAGGATTAACGCTGTAGCCCTGGAGCTGCCACAACTCAAAGGAGGCATGAAAGGCCTTGGAGTGAATCTTGATGGTGATAGAATTAACGATAATGAACATTCCCTCCACCACCTTCTCAGCAAAACCATACTCACTGTAAACAATCAGACAGAACAGTTAAAGGATCAAGATAACCTGAAGGCATCCTCCTTCAACCTGAAAGATGAATGAAGAGAGCCTATTTCCAATCTTTAAAGTACTGTTCCTTCAATAATAAACTAGATATTGCTGGACAATAAGCATCACAGGACTGAGGGAGAAACTAATAAAAAGAAGAAAGCATTAGGCTTCCACAGGATATTAAAAAAAAAAAAGAATATATTCTCTCTAAGTATACAGGCACCAGAACATTTCTATACTTCCATAGTGAAAGACTAAAAAGCTAAAAGGAAGAAGAAGGAACAATATTCTGAGGGCCTTTTACTTAATATATAGCTCTGCCTTACATATACTTGTTTTCAAACCTGTCTAAAACAAGTTACCTTTGCCCTAAAAACTTTTCTCTCCCTACTCCTTTTTGATCTCCCCATTTCTTCACCCAGTCTCATATACTAGGAGATGGAATGGAGAAGAGCTTAAACAAAAGACATCAGAGTGGCTTGATACTTTGAAATGTGAGGGATGACCCTCCCCACCTCTTCCAAACATTAAGACTTTTTTTATTCTTCTACTACCACACATCCTGTATTTAATCCTGTTGATTTTAACTTTGAAACTCTCACATATGTGCCTTCTTTTTTTATTTCCATTACCAACACTGTGCCCCAGGCCCTCATGACCACTCTAGACTTTAAAAGTAAGAACTAAAAGGTCTTCCCACCAGATTAATCTCCTTTACACACAAATCTGATAACATAACTCCTTTACTCAAAACTCTTCAACGATTTTCTACCATCTACTAAAGAAAGTTCACAATCCTTAGCCTAGACAACAAAGTCCTTCACAATCTGACATGATCCTGCCTTTAAAATAAAAAAGTTGTATTGATGCCTTGTTTTTACAACATTGTCATTTCTGCATATTCCTGGTTTTCACTGTGCATGTGTATGCACATGTGCTCAAACACACACACACACACACACACACACACTCTCTCTCTCTCTGTCTCTCTCTCTTAGTTCTCTCTTACAAAAACAAAAATTAGTTAAGCCAATCAACCAAAACTGCAATTATATCTGACAAACACCTACTTCCTACTGAGAGAAGTCAATGTTTTTGTCTTTAATTTTTTTCCCTTGTTTTATGGGATTTACAAATAATAGTCAGAAATGGGCATCCTTATTTTATTTACTGGGAAAGCTTCCAGTATTTCTCCACTGCAATCTTACCTTTCCAGAATTCTCTAACATGATTCTTGTCTCCATGTGTACTGTGCTCTAACCAAACTGGACTACTTTTGATTCTGTACTTTCCTGCCTCCATTTCTTTGTTCATGCAAGGAATGTTCTCCCCTGACATCTTCAACTGTTTGAAACCTACATATCCTTTAATGCTCAGCTCATATGCCATCTCTTCCATGAAGATTTCCCCTTATTCTCCAGTAAAAAAAAAAAAAATCTTCCAACCTCCTTGCCTGGATAATACAAATCACTTGATTTAGACTTCTCTGATGCACTTATAAAGTATTATTGTCAATAACAAGTATTACCAATTATTAGCAAGTATTGGTTTGCAACATTTTCACTATAATTATTTATGTCATGTCATCAATATATTAATGTCAATTCCATGAGGGTAGGGACCATACCTTATTTATCTCTATACCCCTCCCAGGAGGACTAGCCATAGTGTCTGAATATAATGGACACTTAATGTTTATTAAACTTGACTTTGGCCACTCCTGGCTTGTCATACTACTTCTAATCACAGAAATGAACATCTTAAAGCTATAAATGGGGTCAGAGCAACTGACCTCTGTCCTGAAGCCAGGGCAATAGGAGACTGTCCGTTGGGGGGCCGAGGCTCTTCACATGTTCTCATTTCTACTTCTACTTTATCCAGACACTGTAAGGGAAGCCATTGAGAAGTGAATACTCAGTAAAACACATAAAAAGATCTTGGAATTACCAGACTTGGAGCTGGAAGGGATCTTAGAGATCATCTAATACAACTACCACATCTTACAAATCAGTAAACTCAGAAGAGTAAACAACTTGCCCAAGGTCACAAGGTAAGATGGCTGGGATTTGAACTTAGTCATTTGACTACAAATCCAATGTCCTTTCTACAACATCACACTGTTTCTCAATCATTCCCAGCACTACTCAGTTCTATCTCCTTTTCTCTCACTTGGATGCATTAAGTTCATTTTTATAAGGAAACTATAGCTGAGAGATGCTAAATGTCTTATCCAAAGTCATACATAAGTGGCTGAGACAGGATCTCCTAAATTCAAACTCAAAGTTTCTTCTATTTTATAATGAATTGAGATCCCTGACTGAGATTCTTGGAAAAAATGATGTATTCTAAGGGTAAAGCAAAACTAGAGAACTCAGAAGTCTTGATTTCTGTTTTTTAGCTATAGTCACTACACCACAAAGAATTCTAGGGCTAATTAAGCAACAAAGTATCTTCAGAAAAACCCAAAAGACAAGAAGCAGCCACAGCCTACCATTTTCCAAAGGAAGAAACAAAGACTGAGGTGAGAGTCTGAAGTTTCCTCAGAAGTGTAAACGAATTTTACTTGTGCCTTGGTGGGGCCAATATGCTAGCATTTAATAGTTATTGTCTCATCATGGGACCTACAGAGAGTAAAAAATTAGGGTAACTAAGGGCAACTAAGAATGGGATTGGTTGCTTCATCAAAGAAAGAAAAAATCTTAGTGCTAAGAATAAAAAAAGGTATAGAAGTGGAAGTAGTTCTAGCCTAATTTTCATAACTATTTAATATTATTCCCCTTCAAATACTCTCTGTTTCAGCCAAACCAACTTATTTATTGCTCCCTAATGTCAGCCTTTCATTTCCCACCTCCAAGCTTTTGAACCTCAAATGCCTATAATGTGCTCTTTCCTTCACCTCTAATTCTTAACCCTAAATTTCCTTCAAGGTTCAATTAAGTTACCACTTCTTATGGGGAACATTTAATGATCCCCTTTATGTTCTCTTTCTGCTCAAATTATTTTGTATTTATATATCTGTTTAATCACTCAATCCTCCAAGGAGACTATAAGTACCTTGAGGAAAGGTGCCGTTTTTCACTTTTGTCTTTATATCTTTCACGGTGCCTTGCAGTAATAGGCATTTAATAAATGCTTTAAGAAATGCACTGATTCCAGAGATAATACCCAAGAGAAAGTTCTGAGAAGGGGCTTCAAAACTAACAGACTACAAGGCAGCTAGGTGGCACAGTGAATAGAGCACTGACCCTAGAGTCAGGAGAATCTGAGTTCAAATCCAGCTGACACAACACAAAACTAGCTGTGTGACTTTGGGCAAGTCACTTAACCCCAATTGCCCTACCTTCCCCTGATCTGGTCAGTTCCTTTTAGATTTTAGCAGGTTTTTGAGATTCATTATAACTTTCTATCTATGCTTGCTACTTTAAAGTCTTGCTAGTTTCCCTGTAACAATGAGTAGAGAAAACCTAGTTTAAAAAAAAAAAAAAAAACAACTTAAAGGAATTGTCATGTATTTGTTTCAGAGATAGCCAGGCAGGAGAGAAAGTCATGTCAATCTATTTCCCATTCTGCATGGACACATGAATGATAAGAAATCCAAATAAAAGATCAGGCCTAATGATAGCACTAAAAGACAAAAGTCAAAACTAAATTCCTCAGGCCCTAAGAGTAGCTGTTATTGCTGTGTTGTTTCAGTTGTATCCAATTCTTCATGACCCCTTTTGGGGTTTTCTTGGCAGAGATACTGGAATAGTTTACCATTTCCTTCTCCAGGATATTTTACAGATGAGGAACTGAGGCAAAAAGGGTTAAGTGAATTGCCCAAGCTCACACAGCTAGTGTCTAAAACTGGATTTGAATTCATGAGGATAAGTCTTCTTGATTCCAAGCTCAGTGTTCTATCCACTGTGCCACCTAGCACTTAATGAGGAGCCAACTAAGTCTTGGGGGAATTTAAACCAGAAAGAGGCCTGTTCACCCACAGAAAGTTCTTCTAAGTGTCTAGACTATGCTAGGTATTTAACTGATCAGCATTAAATGAACTATGACATCACAAAATTATCAAATGCCTGTCCATCTTTAACTAGCTCTTTCGGAAAGTTAGGTGACAAGCCTTGTTTGATTAGATAAAATAAAAGAAATACATTTCCAGAGGAAAGGCTATGGACTTGCAACATGGTACAATGTAAAGAGTACTGGACTTGGAAGACAAGAGCTCAAATTCTAGATCTGATGCTATCTAGGTGTATGACCATTGGCAAGGCATTTCACCTATCCATTTCCTCAGCTATAAAACCTACATGGTCTCCAGCCACAGAGTTACTTTGAGGAAAAATGTTTTAAAAGCCTGAATATTATATCAATTATTATTATTATAGCCGTCATTATTATTACCAGACAGATTGGGTGTGTCTTCAGCTTTGTCCACTGGATCTGAAGATAAAAGGAAAAAAAGAGGAAGGAATTAATAATGTTTCCTTTCCAAGCAGACCTACCCAGCTAATAAAGTAGACAACTATCTAATTCCCATGCTCACCCTGATGGAGGCCTTGTTGCAGAAGACCCGAGTGATAGCTAACCATGTGGGAAGTTCTAAGACATTCTGCAGAACCTCTTCATCCAGTTCTAGGTTGGTCAGTTGTCCCTCCCCTTTCAGAGTACTCAGGTTGATTTTGTCAGGTGACAAATTCTTAGTAAACCTGATGAAAAATGAGAATCAATTACTTCCTCAGGCATCTGCTAAATGGATTCTTCAGTCCAGAATGTTTCAGTGCTCAGTGTAAAATCCTATCTCTGATTAAGATATTTAACAATAAACCTATACATATTTTCTCTTGAGTGTGTATTACCCCTTTCCTGTACTCAGGGTCCATGGAAACTCTTAACAGTTCAGAAAAACTGAGGTCTTCACAAGTTTAGTTCTTAAGAACTCTGAATAAAAGATGTTCAAAGGACTGTCAGTATGAGCAATTTTCATTACTGTTCCCTCCAAAAGTTTCATTCATTTTCTTGTCACACTATCTTAAAATCAAACATTTACATCAACAGCATAAAGTTTGCTAAAAATTATAAAAAAGAAATGAGCAGGTAATATCAGTAAAGTAATAGGGTATATCAGTTGCCAAGAAGAGATGAGAACCAAAATAGCAATGCAGCTGTATCAGTCATGGAGAATAAGGAAAGAAGAAACAGGAGAGCGATTTCCTTTCACTTACTGCCCTACAAGTCAGAGAAGAGTCTCATACAAGTTAACTGCGAAGTGGTGATAATTAATAAGCATTACTCAAGCCTCAGTAGAACTGAACAGCTTAATGTTCTATTCATGCTATACCAGTAAATAATATTATACAGCAGTTTATTACAATATTAATACTAGAGAAAATGAAAAGTATGGTAAGTTAGAGTAGGAGGAGAAGAAAGCCAAAAGTCAATTTAAACAAGGGCCTAGTCCCTGATGCATCAAGCAAATATAGCTGTCTGGTCTGGTTTGTCTTTATGATGGAGGCATTCCTCACCCAACACCAGAATCCCCCAGCTAATCCTTCCACCTCTCCAAGGGTCTTATATTTTTAGTTGCTACGGATGCCCCACCATCTCACCATTCCCTATAACCACTCAATAAAAGCCCACATTTAGGAAAGGAGATAAATTATCAAGTATCAAAGCAAAAATTAAAGAAATCATGAGATATAAGTTTAATGAATTCAATTATATAAAAATTATTAAGTTTTCAGAAATACTGAGTCTAAAATTTTTAAATCAAGCCTCCACTGGTTGTGATAAATGCATGTGAACAGACAACACATTTACAAGGAGAATGAATGTTAGCCACTTCAAGTCCTACAAAATGAGAATTAGATTTTAGTATTTTTTAACTGCACTATAACAAACATTGTGGTACATAAAAAGACTACAGGAACGAGACCTCAATTCTAATCCAGTTTGGCCAATCTGAAATCCTAAGGTCATTGGTTGTGACCTTGAAGCAAACTACTTCCCCTCTCCAGGCCTCAGCTTTCTCACCAATATAACAAGGACAAGGACACATGGATATAAGAAGGGGATTGGACAAAATAAGCATTACTCTAGAGGATTTTCCAGATCAAATATTCTGTAACTGAAGTTACAGAAGTGAGAGAGAGGCAGAGAGAGAGAGAGAGAGAGAGAGAGAGAGAAAGAGAGAGAGAGAGAGAGAGTGTGTGTGTGTGTGTGTGTGTGTGTGTGTGTGTGTGTGTGTTTTGGAGGAGAGAAATTAGAAAGGGGCAGATTGTCTACCAAGTTTATTACAATGTAACGTCACTTACATACAAAATAGGAAACAAAATTCTATAGGCTCTCATCACATATTCTTTTCTAATTGCTTTGCTATTCTCATCTACATTAACATCTGTTGTGAATCCCTTTTCTCCTTGAGCAATCTATTGCTACCACAATACCTCTAAGCAAAGGTCCTCTGATCTTACTACAAAAATAGAAACCATCAGTGGTAAGCTCCCTCTTATTTCAATTCTATACTTGAAATCAATCCACTAACCAATCAACAAGCATTTATTACATGCTTACTATTTGCCAGGCACTGTACTAACTGCTAGAGATTTTTTAAAAAGAAAAGAAAACTATTCCACTATATTTGTTTAGCACAATAGTTCAGTCATTTGTCACTTATGATGTGCTAGGTACAGTGTTAATCCAATTTACTGAATTCAATGACTGATGATTAGCCTACTCCTATCCCTATTCACCCTATCATAGAAATACTGAACTGTCAAATCCCATTACCCCATGCTCAACTCACTTCTCCTTCAGGCCTGTCCACCTTAACTCTACTCCCAATTTCTCACTCCAAACCTGCATGACTTTCACTGTGCCCTCTAGAACATCTGTTCCAAAATAAAGACTTTTTTCTTTCTCGTTCCTTCTATCTTCTGAACCTCACTGAGATACGGCTCTTGCCCAATGACATCACTTCTCTTACTACCCATTCTAGTACTGACTGATTAAACTTATTCTCTCACATCCCCAATTAACTTGTCAGAGTAGGGTGGTTAGAATACTCCTTGATTCCTATGGCCAATTCCAGATGCTCCAAGATCACCTTCACTAAGCAACCTCTCCAGCTCTGAGGTTAACCACCCAAATTTTTGTTTGTTTGTTTGTTTGTTGGAGTTAAGTAACTTGCTCAGGGTTACAAGGCTAGTCATTATTTATGTGTGGGTGTAACCACCCAAATTTTATCACCCAATGAAGATATTAATCTATAGACTCCCAGGACATTCTTATTCTTGGTTTGATGACTTCAGTGCCTGGCTCAAAGTCTTTCTTTCTCTTCCTTCTAGGGGGCTGCAATATACAGATTGATACTTTCTCAAATACCCTAACATTCCAGTTCCTCAATCCACTGGCCCCATCTTAACTTTCCAACCTTCTAACATCTTATTCACCATTCCTTACTCTCCTTCAAACACTCTACTGTCTACCTATAATGGTTTAATCATAGTTCCTCAAATATGTCACTCAATAACCAGTCTCCACCCATGCCTTTTCAGTGACTATCCCCTATACCTAGAATGCTCTGCCCTTTTACTTCCACCTCTTAGCTTCCTTCATTACCATGACCTACCACAAAGATCATATGAGCTTCAGCAGATTCTTATTTTGATACTTTGAAAGGTATATAATTTAATCATTATGGAAGCTCCCTTCAACAACACAGTTAGCAATCCCTTAACATTTCATGAATAGCCATGGCCCCCAAATTAGTCATCTGGTGGCCAAATTTCTGGTAGTAAGCCACTTTGAATATGGCTAGGCAGATATTTGGTCTGTTGTTAGACACATACTTAAAAGATGACTTTTGAATGTGTTAAGACCTAGCAAACTTATGCTCTACTGGGTCTGTGAGTACTTGATATACAATATATATAGCAAAAAATCCCACCTTATACACTTACTAGCTATGTGATGATCCTGGGCAAATCACTTAACTTTTCTCAGCCTCCTCATCTGTAAAAGGGAGATTATAATTTCTGTAGCACTTGGCTCAGAAATCTAGTCTGACAGTCAAACAAGATAATATATGCAGATATGATGTGCATACAGATTGTACATATCACATATAACGTATAGGTTATATATGTGCGTATGTGCATACATATGTATTATGTGTGTGTGTAGCTTGAGTAATATTCAGTATCGTGGTTGGCTGTGCCAATATGATAGTTTATGGAACTAAATAATAAAATTCATTTCAAGAAACAAAAAATCTAGAATATCAAAGAAGATAATGAAAAAAGGTAGGGATAAAGGGAGAGTAGCACTTCCAGAATGCAAAACTATATTATTTTTTTGGAAGGGAGAAAGCAAGGCAATTGGGGTTAAGTGACTTGCCCAAGGTCACACAGTTAGTTAAGTGTCAACTGTTGGAGGCCATATTTGAGCTCAGGTCTTCCTGACTCTAAGGCCAGTGCTCCCCTTCAAAACTATATTATAAAGCAGGAATCTTCACAACCATTTGGTACTGGTTTAAAAATAGAAAAGTAGATCAGTAGAACAGACTAGACAAGAGAGAATTACTATCAATGGAATTTAATCCTGGGTCATGTGACTAACAAGATGGAAGACTAAGATATTTTCCCTATCTTGATAACCTATCAAACCTCTCCAAAACAGAAATTAAACACTAAAGATACAGCAACTTCTATGACCTCTACCGTCCAAGACACCAAGGACCCAAAAGGTTAAAAAAAAATAACAAAAAACAAACAAAAAAAAAAAACCCCAAAAGCTCATTCACCACCCCTCTGCACTTACCTAACTATGGGCTTGCAATAAAATACCCCTGTTCCCCCTCCCCCTTATTAGCCTAAGCTCCAAAGTGTATAAGTTTGCTGAGGCTAGAACAACCAATGTCCCCACACTGGGTGCTGCAAAAATGTCTGTGTGAGAGTAGAGGAACAGAGGGAAAGAGGCAGAATATATGTCTGGGCTAGAAATAGGAGTCTAACCACACACTAACCCCACCTTCTCCCAAAGCCCTAAATCCAAATTCCAAGTGACAGAAATCAACCCCAGCTGCAATAATGTGACAATGTTCTGAATTGCTAGTGCAGGGAACTGAGGAACAGAGTAAATAGGACAAGATATTGTGTGTGAATATGAGGCACTCCACTAAGTGTAGTTAAAAAGCACAGAATCCAACTGAGATCAGTTCTGACTCCCTAAAAGTCACTTGGAGCATAGACCTAGGTTAAACTGTAATTTGCCTAGAGTGGAAGGAGACTGAGATGCTCTGAGATCCAACCCCAAGGGAAACCACCATTAGAGAGGAGGGAGCTAGAAAGTGAGCAATAAAATAGGGGAAAAAACTGAAATTATAAAACATTTCAGGAGGAAGGAAAGACAAAGATTTAGAATATAAGCAGATAAACAAGGAGAACATTAACCACAGAATATAATCTCCAGACCTAGTAAACGAGTTCAGACCTCTGTGAATAAATACTGTAAAAACAAAGTAAAATGACTTAATATTTGATGAGACAGAGGATCCTGACGAATTTGAGGAAAACATAAAAACATGACTACTGTTCTTTAGTGGTTTAAAAGAAAAAAGTGGTTTACAAGAGCAGAATTTATGGTCTGTACAACAGAAATAATTGGCAGAATAGAAAAACTTGCATCTGCAAAGACAAACCTTACCAAAGAAACAAGAGAAGACAAACTGATTGGGAATTCAAATATACAGAAGTGTAAAGATAGAACAATCCAGGAGAAGAAAAAAGTAATTGCATTAAAAGAAAACGTGTCAGGGCAGCTAGGTGGTGCAGAGTAGGGCGTCGTGCCTGGAGTCAGAAGCACCTGAGTTCAGATCCAGCCTCAGACACTTAAGGCACACACAAACAAAAACCTAGCCGTGGGACCTTGGGCAAGTTACTTAATCCCAATTGCCCTCTAAAAAAAAGAAAAAAAAACATGTTGACAAAAATAGCAGAACTTAAGGGGAAATTCAACATATAATATCCAGGAAAAATATAAAGTAAATATTGAGGACCAATTATAAGGGATTTGATAAGGTCAAATCATTTACTTCTTATATATGAAAATATTATTAGTTCTTTTATGACTGTCATTCTTACTTGGGTAGTTTGAAAGGCTTGGACTGAGCTGAGAATGATGAGGTGATTCTAAAAAAAATAAAACTGTGCAGGAATAGATAAAAAGGAGTAATTACTTCACACAAATGAGGAATAGAAGGAAAAACAGAAGAAGTTAGTGGGGGGGGGTGTAGTACTAGAACCTTACTCTCCTCTGGAATGGGCTAAAGTAGAACAATATATATAATCTAGAAGGGTATAAAAGTCTTCTAAATTCAGGAAAAAACAACAGGGCTAGGGGATCAGGTAGGGGGAGTGAATAAGAGAGGGACTGTTGGAGGGATGGGTAGGGTAATGAATAGGAGGGTAAGGTAGCAAGTAGAAGTAAAGCAGAGAAGTGAGGAGGGATAGGAAAAGGGTGAGAAGAATAGTGAGGAAAAATAGGAAGGAGGAAAATATATAACAAGTAATTATAGCTTAGAATGTGAATGGGATAAATTTACTCATAAAATAAAAATTGATACCAGATTAAAAATTTAAATTCAACAGTATGTTACTTTCAGGGAATGCTATAAAAATAAGAGAGACACACAAAGACAAAATAAAGGACAGGAGTAGAATATATCATGTAAAAACGCAAGAGTAGTAATCATGACCTAAAACAAAGTTAAAGCTAAAATAGATTTACTCAAAAGAGAAAAATAGGAAACTACACCATGTGTCGACAATATTATTCAATATTGCTTTAGACCATTTAAAATAACTAGACAACATAAAATGCCTGAGAGCATACCTGCCAAGAGAGACACAGGAACTATATGAACATAAACATAAAACACTTTTTATACAAATAAAGTCAGATCTAAATAACTGAAGTAATATTTATTGTTCATGAATAGGTAAAGCCAATATAGTTTTCAAAAATGACAATTTTAACTAGCTAATTGATTTATTCAATGCCACCCAATTAAATTACAAAAAAATTATCTTACTGCATGAGAAAAAACAATAACAAAGTTCATTTGAAAAAAACATAAGGTCAGGAATTTCAAAAAAATAACAGAAAAAAGATCTAAAGGAAGCAGATTTGGTATTATTAGACCTTAAACTATGCTATAAGGTGAGAGCATCACTGAAGAGTAAAATGGATAATTCTGATTGTTGAAATTAAAATTTTCTTGTATAAGTAAAACCTACGTAGACAAGAATATAAAGAATGTAGAAAATCAGGGGGGAAATTTCATAGACAATCTCTCAGATAGGATATAACTGGGTTTGAATATTGCTGTAGTGTAGGAAATAAGCAAAACTTGAACTTAAGAAGGAAAATGCTATCCACCTTCAGAGAAGCAGCTGACAAGTGGAAATATGCATAATACAGTCTTACACATATGTATCTGTATGTTCATAGATATCTATGTATACATATGTGTGTATATTAGCACTTAATAGTACATTCTTTAGGGTGGGAAGAGAGAGTAAGGGGAAAAAATAAAGTAAAAAGTACACAGCAGAGAATAAAGAAACCTACAAAAAAGCAAAGAAAAGCTGGGCACCTTTGAAAGCAACTTATAGTATTTATTATATAAGTTTTCTTGAAATGGAAATGTATTATTCTATATTGAATCCTCTGTTATGTTGTACTGTGTACATGGCAGTTTTTTTCTTCTCTTGTATTGTATTTAAGTTTAAAATAAATATAAATAAATAGGTTTGTGTTTTAAGTTTAAAATAAATAAAAAATTCTCCCCCCCCCCCAAAAAAAGACAAAAGACAACATGCTCTCTATTCAAGCAAAATATATTGGTCTTGAACAGAGATATATAGAGACAACCTAAAGATTATAGGACTCCCAGAAGAACAGAAGTAAAAAAAAAACCCAGAACACTATAATGCAAATAATAATAATAATAAAAAAAAAACTGCCCAAAAGTTCAGAACATAGAAAAATACCATTTGAAGGGATGTATAGATCACCTCCAGAAAAACAAAAACAAAAACAAAAACAAAAACAAAACAAAACAAAACAAAAAAACCCAATGCTGCAATGTCCAAGACCTTCAAAAGCAAAGGAAAGGTAATTCAAATAACACAAGACTATTCTATACCCACCAGAAAAAGTAGGAGGGAATGGAATAACATTTCAAAAAACAATGGAATTCAGGTTACAGCTCAGGGTGATATACCCTACAAATATGAGCTTAACCATGAATTTAAAAATAGACATTCAATAACAAAGAAGCATTCAAAAGAAAGAAAACCAGACTTGAAGAGATTATTTGCTTCTCAACGTCCCAGACAACATAAATGTAGGAGTAATGACTGAAGCAACCAGACAGCAATAGCAATGTAATGACAACAGAGAGACAACACAAGAGATACTTCTTTCTAAATGTACACAAAGAGACAGGGTAAAAGTGGAATTCAAGTGGAGCTGATGGTGAAAAGGTAGGCCTGGGGTATTATGGATGAACCCCCAACAACCTGCTTATAGGTCAATCACTATCTTTTGTGGGACTGGCTAGGAAAATGCACCTCTCTATTTTCTGGACACATCTGGGGTATGGAATGCTACATAAGCTGTCTAACTCAGTCAATGTACCAGATTTTTTTTTTCTTTTGTAATTTTTGTTATAAGAGAAGGCTCATTGGGTCAAGAAAGGGTACACCTGGAAACAGAAGGTTTCAGTAAACAAACAAACAAACGAACCAGGAAGGGAAACAGTGCTGGTGACTGGTAGCTATAGTAAAGATGATCTAGGGTCAAAACCCAATTAAGGGAGGGCGGAGTCAAGACGGCTGAGTAGAAACAGGACTTCTGCAGGGCTCCGGCTTCCACCTCCCCCAAATCATGTAAAAGGTGACTCTCAAGAAACTTTGGAGCTACAGAACCCAAAAAATAACACAGAGTAGCTAACCTCCCACTGAGGACAGCCTAGAAGGCTGGCAGGTATTGCCCAGCATAGCCAGCGCACAGCCCTGCACTGGCTGGAGGTTTTAGCCCCAGGGCAGGCCTGACCAGCAGGCCCAGATCACCAGGAGCTGTGGCTGTTTCCAGAATTATCAACACATAGATGCTAAGGACAAAGTGAGAGGTCAGTGCAGTATGGACTTTGTAGGCTTTTGCCCCCAGGGCAAGAAGCAGCTGAGACACCATGGCCATGCAGCCACAGCCAAATGGCTGCTTCAGCTCCTCGCCTGCAGATTGTATGAGGCCCAAGCCACCAGTCTTAGGGGGTAATCACTCTTACTTTAACCTGCTTGAATCTAGATTGCGGTCTAGGGTGGAGGTCCTGGGGTGTGCAACCAGCTTGCCAGAGCATGTGGAGGCTTCAGAGAGGGCACCCAACTAATACCTACAGTGGCTAAGAAAACTACAGCATTTGGGACAGAAGCTCCCCTGTCTGGTGGCAGAGTCCTACTGGGGCAAAAAGCTCAAAAGTCAAGTAATTGAGTGGCAACATGAGCAGGCAAAGAAAGCAAAACAAACAGAGCAAACCAACTTTACACTCCTATTTTGTGGACAAAAAGGATCAAAGCATGAAGCAGGAGGAAGACATTGAAGTCATAACTCCTGCACCAAAAGCTTCCAAGAAAAATACGAGCTGGTTACAGGCCATAGAGGACCTCAAGAAGGATTTTGAAAACCAAATAAGAAAAGTGGAGGAAAAATTGGGAAGAGAAATGAGAATGATGCAAGAAAATTATGAAATGAGAGTCAACAACCTGACTGAAGAAAATAATACCTTAAAAAATAGACTAACTCGGGGTGGCTAGGTGGCGCAGTGAGTAGAGTGCCAGCCCTGGAGTCAGAAGGACCTGAGTTTGGATCTGGCATCAGATACTTAACACACAAACAAAAAAACTTAGCCGTGTGACCTTGGGCAAGTTGCTTGACCCCAATTGCCCTCCAAAAAGAAAAAAAAATTGACTAACTCAAACGGGCAAAAGTGGCTCAGAAAGCCAATAAAGAGAGGAATGCCTTAAAAGCCAAATTTGCCAGATGGAAAAAGAATCTCAAAAGCTCACTCAGGAGAATCATTCCTTCAGAATCATATTCGAACAAATGGAAGCTAGTGACTTTATGAGAAATCAAGATACTATTAAACAGATCCAAACAAATGAAAAAAATAGAAGGCAATGTGAAATATCTCATTGGGAAAACCACTGACCTGGAAAGCAGATCCAGTGGAGATAATTTAAAAATTATTGGACCACCTGAAAGCTATGATCAAAAAAAGAACCTAGAAATCATCCTTCAAGAAATTCTCAAGGAAAACTGCCCTGATGTTTTAGAACCAGAGGGCAAAACATAGGTTGAAAGAATCCACTGATCACCTCCTAAAAAAGATCCCAAAAAAGAAAACTCTTAGGAATATTATAGCCAGGTTCTGGAATTCCCAGATGAAGGAGAAATATTACAAGCAGCCAGGAAGAAACAATTTGAATAACACAATAAACAATCAGGATAACACAGGATCTGGCAGCTTCTATACTGAGGGATCAAAGGGCTTGGAATATGATATTCTGGAGGGCAAAGGAGCTGGGATTAAAACCAAGAATTATCTACCCAGCAAAACTGAGTATCATGTTTCAGGGGAAAATATGGTCATTCAGTGGAATACAAGACTTTCAAGCATTCTTAATGAAAAATCCAGAGTTGAATAGAAAATTTGACATTCAGATACAAGAAGCAAGAGAAGCATGAGAAGGTAAACAGGGAAAAGAAATCATAAGGAACTTATCAAAGTTGAACTATTTACATTCCTACATGGAAAAATAATTGTAATTGATGAAACTTTTCTCAGTATGAAAATAGTTGAAGGGAATAGAAAAAAATATATACGTATATAAGAGGGTATATGAGCTTATGAATACATATGTGAATGTCTGTATATATGTTTACAGGTATGCACAGATAGAGGGCACAGGACCAATTTAATAGAAAGGGATGATACTTACAAGGTGAAATTGAGAGGTGAGAGAGGAATATAATGAGAGGAGATAGGGAGAGACAGAATGGGATAAACTATCTTATATAGAAGAGGCAAGGCAAAATGGTTACAATGGAGGGGAAGAACAGGAAGGCAAAAGGGAATGGGTCAACCTTATACTCATTGAATTTGGCTTAGGGAGGGAATGACATACACACTATATAGGGTATGTCACCCTACAGGAGAGTAGGAGGGAAGGGGATGAGAGGGGGTATGATGGAAGGGAGGGTAGGCTGAGGGGGAGGGAAGTTGGAAGCACCCACTTTTGAAAAGGGACAGGATCAAGGTAGAGAATAGAACAAGTGGGAGGCAGGATAGGAGGGAGGGAAATATAATCAGTCTTTTACAATATACCCACTATGGAAATGTTTTGCATAGCTACACATGTGCAACCTATACTGAATTGCTTATCTTCCCAGTAAGGGTGGGTTACAAGGGAGGAAGGGAATGAATCTGGAATTCAAAGTCTTAAAATCAACTGTTTAAAAAATATATATGCATATATATACACTATTATTAATATAATTTTACATGTAACTGGGAAATAAGATATACAGGCACTGGGTCATAGAGATCCACCATGCCCTACTGGAAAGTCGAAGGGGATATAGGAGAAGATATAGGAGAGAGCAGATTGGAGGAGAGGATATGCAGTGGGATCGCTATTTTGGGGTGGTGGATAGGGGAAAAACAGGGAGAAAATTTGTAACTCAAAATCTGGCAGAAATGAATGATGTAAACCAGAAGTTGATTAAGCATTTGATTTTTTAAAAAAACCAATTAGGGGCGGCTAGGTGGCGCAGTGAATAGAGCGCCGGCCCCGGAGTCAGAAGGACCTGAGTTCGGAGCCGGCCTCTGACACTTAATCCACACAAACAAAAACCTAGCCGTGTAACCTTGGGCAAGTTACTTAACCCCAATTGCCCTAAAAGGGTGGCTAGGTGGCGCAGTGAGTAAGAGCGCCGGCCTCGGAGCTGGGATGACCCGAGATCAGATCCGGCCTCAGAAAATGAGCACCCACACATAAATAATGACTAGCCGTGTAACCTTGAGCAAGTTACTTAACCCCAATTGCTTTAAAAAAATAAACCAATTAAAATTATTTATGTGATCCTGCCTAAGACAGTTAACCTCTCTTAAGACTTATCTTCCTTCTTAAAAAATGGAGCCTTCCGGGGCGGCTAGGTGGTGCAGTGAGTAGAGTGATGGCCCTGGAGTCAGAAGGACCTTAGTTTGGATCCGGCCTCAGACACTTAACACACACAAAAAAACAAAAACCTAGCTGTGTGACCTTGGGCAAGTCACTTAACCCCAACTGCCCTCCAAAAAGAAAAAAAAATGTAGCCTTCCCAGAACTGTAAGGAACAAATGAGATAATGTATATAAAGCCCTTACATAAAACTATGTAAATGAACTATTACTGATATTATGTGGAAAGCATCATTGACTTTTCCTTTTTGAAAAATTCACAGTAGAGCCCCCTATCTGGCATATACATCAAACTACTCTAACTGAACAAAGATAAAAGTTGTCTTCTCTTAAAAAGCTTAAAGCTATAGAACACACAAATATAAATCCCCATCTTAGTAGAAATAAAGTTTAAGTTGAACTTAAGTTTTTTTAAACAGATAAAAAATGGTTCACAGAAGAAGATGCATTAAAGGAGACCAATAGATAGAAATACTAGCTTTATGTCAGAAGTAGTATTAAACTGAAAGAGAAACTTTCCACTTGTAGCTTTGTTTCTTAAAATGAAACCCAGCACTTGGTTCCAGAGGCCCAACATAAAACAACAATCATAAAACAATTATAGTAACAGGTCCTTTGAAAGATAAGTAAACAGAGTAATAACTAGAATAAATTCTGGAAAAGCACTATTCAATTCAGAAATTCTCTCTAGGCACTGTGTTTTGGTCTTGCTTAATATGAGTTCATTTGATATGAGTTTTTTCCATTTCTCTATGGAATCATTTCTCTGGACTTAGAAATTTTAAGAATTGTTTTCCCAATAATGATTTATCAAGACACTCTTGAAACTGGAGGAATTATATAGATAAGAATATACCAGGCAATACGCAGAGAAAATGACCTCTCCCACTGGGGGTGAGATAACTCAGCTCAACCAAGAGTCATCTAAGGAAGTTCCCTGGCATTTCTAGTGCACTAAGCTGGGGAAAAGGGACATAACCGGGACACCAAATCCTCTAAAGGTTAGTTTCTTCCTGATGTCTTTCTCTCCCTCCAGGGACCTCTCTTTGAATAGAACCTGGAATCAAGAATGTCTTTTTTTAAATCTGGAAGCCAGAAGAAGAAAAGCTCTCCTCTCCCACAATCTCACCAACCTCACCCTCACTACAGGCACCAAGGAGTGAGTAAACACTCTTTCCATCAAAAAGGAGAACTATATGCAAATAATTAGGCTTAAGTTCAAGGTTACACAAAAAAAAAAACCAATAAAAATCTGGTTTTTTTTAAAAAAGATACTTGTAAAAATTAATCACAATAATTTTTTTCTGTTTTGCTTAACTTTAAAAAGATTCTATTTTATTGAGATTTTTTTTTTGCTTTTTTTTTAGAGGGTGGAAGGCAGGACAATTGGGGTTAAGTGACTTGCCAAAGGTCACATGGCTAGTGTGTCAAATGTCTGAGGCTGCATTTGAACTCAGGTTCTTCTGACTCCAGGGCTGGTGCTCTATTCACTGCACCATCTAGCCACCCCTTTTACTGAGATTTTTAAGGGGTTTTATCTATTTTGCTAAAATTTACAGATGTTTTAAAAAGATATTTGTGAGGCAGTCAATCTTTGAGACCCTGGCCACTGATAAGGTGGAAAAGACAAAACTAGTTTCTACTTTTTATAGGACTTCATTTCTTTTTAAAATCCTGGACAGGACAGGACAGGACAGGACAGGACAGGACAGGACAGGACAGGAAAGGAAAGGAAAGGAAAGGAAAGGAAAGGAAAGGAAAGGAAAGGAAAGGAAAGGAAAGGAAAGGAAAGGAAAGGAAAGGAAAGAAGAGCAGAGCAGAGCAATGGCATGTTTACTTGTGGAGTAGAACAGAAAAAAGGATCACATAAAAAACCATAAATCTGTTCTGGACAGCTTGTCTTTTGAATGTATGCCATAAATCCAACATACAACTTTCAGAGCTTTCCTGCTCGTCTCTGTTTCTTTATGGCTTTTCCTTTGTTCTCTCTTGTGAATTAAAGACAAATACTTCACTGACTTTCTCTCTCTCTCTCCCTCTCTTTTAAACCCACTACTAAGAGTAGCCTCTACTTCTCAAATCCCATTCTTCACTGGAAAAAAAAGAAGAACATAACAAAGAAGCCTAGACAAAACAAACCCATGCATTAGCCATGTTCAAAAATGTATCTATCATCTTACATCTTCAGACCATCACCTCTGCCACAAGGGGAGTCGCATCCTTCATCATCAGCTCTCTGGAGTCTCCTGGGGTTTTATTATTGTTTCTAACAATGTTGACGTTGCCATATAGATGTTTGCATGGCCTTCACTCAATTTGCTGCCCATCATTTCCAACATGTTTCCAAGTTTCTCTGATAATGTCCCTTTCATCATTCCTTATGTCATTAGAATATTCCATTACACTCACATACCATAACTTACTCAACCGCCTCCAATCCATGAACATCCTCCTTCATTCCAGCTCATTCAGCTTTAGCAAACAGTAGTGCTACAAAGGCTTTGTGCAAATGGGCCCTTTTCCTCTTCACATCATCTCTTTGAAGTAAACTTACTAGCGGTATCTAGGGGTCAGTGTCTGTCCAACTTAGTGACTTTTGGAACTTGGTTCTGAATTATTTTCCAAAATGGCTGGACCGATTCACAATTTAACTACATATTACTGTATATGACAATCTCTCCAACTTACCTGAAGTGACAGAGAACCATAAGAGTTTTAGACGGTCTTATATGTTTTCCACATTTTGGCAAGGCCTATCTATTTATTTGGACCATGTGGACTATTTACACACACAGACTGACAAAAAGACCATTTCCACACAGAGACTAACAAATACAGATTTCTCTAAATTTTCCCTTATCACTAATATTTCCCTATATATCACAAGTCTACATGAAGGGCAGCTAAAAGGTTCATTATCTTTATCCTCTCTTGTGATTTGTAATTGGTTTGTTTATGCAACTGCATGTCACAATCAGGACAATTAGCATCTTCATCTACTTTGTTTTCCTGTATAGATACTTAGGCTGAACTCTTTTGAGTGATGACAGTTTCTCTACACATAGTAGATACTTAATAAATATTTACTAAACTGAATTCAGAATACAAAGAAGAGGTAACCTCAGGGGGGCAGCTAGGTGGTGCAGTGAGTAGAGCCTCGGCCCTGGAGTCAGAAGGACCTGAGTTCCGATTGGGCCTCAGATACTTAATGCACACACAAATAAAAACCTAGCCGGGTGGCCTTGGGCAAGTTACTTAACCCCAATTGCCCTCCAAAAAGCAAAAAAAAAAAACAAAACAAAAAGAAGAGGCAACCTCATAAAGAAGGCACATGTTCTGAGCTGGTTTTTTGTTGTTGTTGTTTTTTGTTTTGTTTTGTTTTTTTGCTTTTTGGAGGGCAATTGGGGTTTTGTTTGTGTGTGCGTTAAGTGTCTGAGACCAGATCCGAACTCAGGCCCTTCTGACTCCAGGGCCGGCACTCTACTCACTGTGCCATGTAGCTGCCCCCTGAGCTGTTTTTAAAATTTTTTATTTAATTTATATTTAATTAGTTAAATATCTATTAAGCACATTTACTACACAGTAGCCACAAGAATGGCCAAAATGTCTCTCACACTCATGTGTGCAGAGATTATTAAATGAGTGGGACAAATATGGTCTGCACATAGTAAGTACTTAAGTGTTCATTGAATAAATGAATGAATGAATGTTCAGTTGTTATGTATAATCTATGTCCTATCAACCTATTCAACTTCTAATACTGGCCAGGTTCAAGGATATAATCAGTTCACAATTATCAATGTTCTGTGTAAGGTTGTGGGATGTAAGGTCACATCTTACCTTAACGGAGGCTATCAGAAACTGACCATAAGATTTTTTGTTTGTGTCTAAAGATTAATAGCTATTAAAGGTTCCCTTTCTAAAATAGACACTTTTGTTTTAGAACATAATCAGAGGAACTAAAAAGACAGGATAAAATAAATGATACATTAACAAATACACTAGGAACAAAGTTCACCTAGGCACAAAGTAGGTTCAGGGAAGTTCTGGTTTTCCAAAACAGGGTCCATGCCAGGCATGGCTGAAGAAGGCTCTATCTCAAGTAGAGATCTCAAACCCAGGTGATGAAACTACTGCATTCATAGGGTTTATATAGCTAGATATCTTGGAAATGAGAAAGATGTCATCTATGTGATATATATGTAGATGTATGTAGTCATTAGATATACATTTTTTTAATTTAGTATTTTATTTTTCCTCAATTACATATAAAAAACAATTTTCAACATTCATTTTTAAAATTAAGTTCCAAGGGGTGGCTAGGTGGCGCAGTAAGTAGAGTGCTGGCCCTGGAGTCAGAAGGACCTGAGTTCGGATCCAGCCTCAGACATTTAATACACACAAAGAAAAACCTAGCTGTGTGACCTTGGGCAAGTTACTTAACCCCAACTGCCCTCCAAAAAGCAAAAAAAAAAAAAAAAAATTAAGTTCCAAATTATCTCCCTCCTTCTTCTCTCATTGAGAAGGCAAGCAAGTTGATATAGGTTATACATGTGCAGTCAGGAAAAACATATTTCCACATTAGTCATGTTGTAAAAGAAACAGACCAAAATAAAAAACCTTAACAAATAAAGTAAAAAAATGCTTCAATCTGTATTCAGACTCCATCAGTTCTTTCTCTGGGGATAAATAGCATTTCTCATCATAAATCCTTTAGAGTTTTTTTGGATCACTGTATTGCTGAGAACAGCTAAGTTATTCACATTTGATCATCTTACAATATTGCTGTTACTGTGTAGTACATTCTCCCAGTTCTATTCATCTGTCTTTGCATCTGTTCATGTAAGTCTTTCCAGGTTTTTCTGAGTGCATCTAGCTCATATTTTCTTAGAGCACAATAGTATTCCATCACAATCATATACCACAACTTGTTCAGCCTAATTCTCCCTAATTGATGGACATCCCCTCAATTTCCAATTCTTTGCAACCAGAAAAGAGCGGTTACAAATATTTTTGTACATATAGGTCCTTTTCCTTTTTGTTTTTTAAATTTCTTTGGGATACAGACCTAATAGTGGTATCACTGATTCTAAGGGTATGTGTGGTTTTATAGCCCTTTGGAAATAGTTCCAAATTACTCTACTTAATGGTTGAATCAGTTCACAACTCTTCCAACAGTGCATTTGTGTCTTAATTTTCCCACATCCCCTCCAACATTCATGATTTTCCTTTTAGGTCCTCTTAACCAACCTAATAGGTGTGAGGTAGTACCTCAGAGTTATTTTAACTTGCATTTCCCCAATCGATAGTGATTTGGAGCATTTTTTCCATATGGCTATAGCTTTAATTATTTTATCTCAAAACTGACCATATTTTTTCATCATTTACCAACTGTGGAATGGCTCTTATTTCTATAAATCTGACTCAGTTCTCTATATACTTGAGAAATGAAGCCTTTTTCAGAGAAACTGGCTTCAAAAAAATTTTCAGTTATGATTTTTAACTTTTCTCTCCATCCTATTTCTCCTCCTGCCATTTATTCCATTCTTTCACCCTGCTCATCCTCAAAAGTGTTTTGCTTCTGACTACCACCTCCCTCAATTCCTTTTCCTTTGTATTAGCAATCTCCTCCCCCTCCCACTTTCCTGTAGGGTAAGACAGATTTCTATATCCAATTGAGTGTGTATGTTACTGCTTCTTTGAGCCAATTCCCACGACAATAAGGTTCATGCATTCCCCTCCACTGTAAAAGCTATTTCTTGCCTCTTTTATGTGAGATAATTTATTTACTCCATTCTACCTCTCCCTTTCCATTTCTCCCAGTGCATTCCTCTTTCTCACCTCTTAATCTTATTTTTTAGATATCATTCCATAATATTCAATTCACATCTGTGCCTTAAGAGAGTTCTTATGAGTTAAAAGTATCATTTTCCCATGTAGGAATGTAGAGTTTAACCTTAAGTCCCTTATGATCTCCCTTTCCTGTTTACCTTTTTATAGTTCTCTTGAGTCTTGAATTTGAAAGTAAAATGTCCCATTCAGTTGTTTTTTTTCCCATTAAGAATGCTTGAAAGTTCTCTATCTCATTGAATATCCATTTTTTCCCCTGAAGGACTACACTTAGTTTTGCTGGGTAGGTGATTCTTGGTTGTAATCCTAGCTCCTTTGCCTTCCAAAATATCATATTCCAAGTCCTCTGATACTTTAATATAGAAGCTGATAAATCTTGTGTTATCCTGATTGTAGCTCCATAATACTTCAACTGTTTCTTTCTGGCTTCTTGCAACATTTTCTCTTTGAACCAGGCAGGAGCTCTGGAATTTGGCTATGATATTCCTGGAGTTTTCCTTTTGGTATCTCTTTCAGGATTCTTTCGATTTCTATTTTACCTTCTGGTTCTAGAATATCAGGGCAGTTTTCTTTAATAATTTCTTTTTTTGGGGGGGGCAACTAGGATTAAGTGACTTGCCCAAGGTCACACAGCTAGTAAGTGTTGAATGTCTTGGGGCTGAATTTGAACTCAGGTCCTCCTAACTCCAAGGCTGGTGCTCTATTTACTGTGCCACCTAGCTGCCCTATAATAATTACTTTAAAGATGATATCTAGGCTCTTTTTTAAAAAAAAATCATGGCTTTCAGGAAGTTCAATAATTTTAAAATTCTCTCTCCTCGATCTACTTTTCAGGTCAGTTGTTCTTCTTATGAGATATTTCACACCATTTTCTATTTTTCCTTCTTCTTAGCTTTGATTTATTGTTTCTTGATCTCACAGTCATTAGCTCCTACTTGCTCAATTCTAATTTTTAAGGAATTATTTTCTTCAGAGACCTTTTGTACCTTCCTTTCCATTTAGCCAATTCTACTTTTTAAGGAATTCTTTCCTTCAGTGAATTTTTATGTTTTCCATTTAGTCAATTTTGCTTTTCAAGGTATTCTTCTCATTGGATTTTTTTTTACCTCTTTTAACATTTTTCCTATTCTATTTTTTAAAGTGTTATTTTCTTCAGTATTTTTTTGCCTCCTTTAATGGGCTGTTGAGTCTTTTTTCATGATTTCCTTACATCACTCTCATCTCTCTTCCCAATTTTTCATCTACATCTCTTACTTGATTTTCAAAATCCTTTTTGAGCTCTTCCATGGCCTAAGATCAAATTGTATTTTTCTTTGAGGCTTCAGATGTAGAAGTTTCATCTTTGTTATCTTCTATTTATGTATTTGGAGCTTTCTTGTCACAATAACTTTCGATAGTCAGAATTTTTAAATGTTTTTTGCTCTTTTTCCAGCCTATTTGACTTTTAAGTCTAAAGTAGGGCTCTGCTTCTAGGGTTAGAGGGCACACTGTTCCAAACTTCAAGGGTTTTAAGCAGCTATTTTCAGAGATACTTCTAGGGACCTCTATGTTTTCAGTTCTTCCAAGGTGGCATGATCTAAAGAGAGATGTGTTTACTACTCTGCTGGCCTATACTCTGATCTGTGAGCAAGCACAAGCACTCTTTTCTACCTGGGAACTGTGAAGAGGTTCCCTTCTCCAATGTGGCCCCAAGCTCTGGTGTGCTAGTGCTCCTCCTCATGCTGGGACTAAGACTCAGGACTGCAATTCAGATACAAGTATGGGCAAAGCCACAGAGTCCTGCCCCCAGTTTCATCAGAGAGATCCCTATAATTTCCTTCTGACTAGTTGTTCAATCTCCTTACTGTCTGTATGATGAGTGCTACAGAAACAGCCACTGTCATTGCTGATTCAGTCACTCCCAAGGCCTGCTCCTGGTTGCTGAGGTCTGTGCTACATTGTGCTCCACTTTCACCCCAGTGTGACAGACTTTTCCTGTCAACCTTGTAAGCTGTCTTAGGCTGGGAAATTATTTCACCTATCCTTTCATGGGTTCTGCCACTCCAGAATTTGTTTTAGGGCATTATTTAAATGTGTTTGGAGAAATTTGGGGAAGAGTTCAAGGGAATCCCTGCCATTCTCTGCCATCTTGGCTCCACCCCTCTGGTCATTATATTTCTTTTTTTTTTTTGCTTTTTGTTTTTGGAGGGCAATTGGGGTTAAGAAACTTGCCCAAGGTCACATGGCTAGGTTTTTGTTTGTGTGTGCGTTGTGTCTGAGGCCGGATCCGAACTCAGGTCCTTCTGACTCCAGGGCCGACACTCTACTCACTGTGCCACCTAGCCGCCCCTGGTCATTATATTTCTAAGGAAAAGTATCATAATAAGATGCAGTAGGAATGGAATATAGATGCTTGAATGCAACCCTAAGTCTCTGAGATCAATTCTACCTCTGAAAAGGTTTCTAACAACAAAGCAATAACCAGATAGATTTTGTTAATGTAGGTATTACCATACTGAAAAGAGAAAGCTTGAAGAGAAACTTGGGAAGTAAGCCTCTAGCAATAACTAGAAGAGTATTGATTTATCTGAAAGAAGAATCTGGTTGCCCTGGGTAGGACTATCCCTCTAGGCAGTTTTGTTTCTTTGAAATCATAAACAAGCAGTCCTTAACTGATATAAAATTCATAAATACTGATAGTCTACAACTCTTGCTGCACTATTCTCATAGGAATCATCATAGAAAAACTTGCAATTTTTAAAGAATCTGTGAATTAAGAAGTGAAGTAAGAGAATAAGCTATTAACAACAGAAATAAATTATGAGTACTGACATTAGAGACAGTTCCCCTAAGGCAGAGCTGGCCTGCCTATATAAGTCTCCCTACTTGGAAAACTCCTCCAACTATAGTTGCCTGAATTTTGTCATTTCACCTTGTTATATTATATAATCTGAAATGCCATTAAATTAGAGATTTATTTGGGGCAATTAAATCAGTTCCAAAAATGCAAATATTTCTGAGAAGGGTTAGGGGCTCACCTTCATTCACAGAATGTAAATTAGTTTAAGAAGTTTCCTAATATTTATCCCATCAGATAATAGCCAATTCACTAAGTGCACAGGGATTTTGAGTAGGTAAAGAGATAAGATTAAAAAACAATTTTTTAAAAATGGAACATCTAAGTGGAATACCATACTAGAAGGTTTAGGGCATCATGAAGGCTCTATGTATTTACAAAGAGGAGTACAAAGGGGTAAGAAGATTCCAAGGAGAAACTGTAGACTTCAAACATGCTTTTTCTTCTTATCCTAGCAGCATTGATTTTGTTCTTTTTTAAAATTTCACACAATCATCATTCCCTATTTTATCTTTTGTGATCACTTCTATCCCTTGTTTAGTTAGGAGGTAGCTGGTGTATACTGGATAGAGGGTTAGACCTTGAATCAGGAAGACATAAGTTCAAATCCAGATTCAGACACTTACTAGCTTACTTGACTCTGGTCAAGTCACTTAACCTGTTTGCTTCTGCTTCCTCATCACAGTAAGTTCTTGCCAAATAGTTCTCCCTCAAGTAATTTATGTTCCTGGGTTTATGAACACTAAATAAAACATAGATAAAATATTCTCCTTTTGGGTCATGATGAATTTGAGATGCCTATGGGAAATTTAGATGCAGCTATCTAGCAAGCAGTTGGAAATACCATTCTGGAAATCAGACATGAGATCTGGGAAGAGCTAAGATGATAACCAAACCCATGAGCTGATCAAGGGAGAGAATACAGAGAGAAAAGAAGGCCCAAAATAGAATTCTTAAGGATGCCTCCGCAGTGATAGAAGGATGATGATAACACACCAAAGTAGGCTGAAAATGAATAGTTAGGCAGGTAAAGGACAACCAAGAGAAAAGTGTCACCAAAGTCAAGGAAGAAGAGAATGTCTAGGAAGACAGAAGCCACAGAAAATTCAATTATAAAGAAGACCAAGAAAAGACCATTGTATTTAGAGGCTGATAACGCTGTACAAACTGGCACATAGGGAAGATCTGTTACTTGGTTTTGCACAACTTCTTTTCTTTGTTACAGCTGAAGGCCAATATTGGGACTGGGAGGGGAGAACAGACATTTTCAGAAATGACTATGATATAAAAAACAAAAGGCATTAATAAAACTTTTAAAAAGAGAACAACGGCTTAAAAGATCAGTTTCAATCAAGTAGTAGGGTACAGTCATACTAACAGATTAGGAAATAGGTGGGAGGTGAGGAAACGAATGCAATAAATGCAGGCAACCCTTTCTAGGAGTTTGGTTGTGAAGGGAAGAAAATATAGATGACTACTTGAAGAAATGACAAGGTAAAGTGGTTTTTTTTTTTAATGGCATGACCCTTTACTTTATTTTTTAAAAGGCAAATTATATCTTATTTCCAAGTGAAGATCTGCCTTATCTCTTTGACTTTCCTGCCCAAGAGAAAACAAGAAAATGAAACCCTTGCGACAAACATGTGTCACAAAATAAAACACGTTCTCAAATTGGCCATGTCCAAAAAAACTGTCTCAACCTGTCCGTACATCACCACTATCTACTCCAAAGTAGGAAGGTGACAGACTCAGTGCAGATTGAGTGCAGATGTGGGTATGTCTCATCATAAGTACCCTGGAACCATGGTGAGTCACTGTATTGGTCAGAGCTCCAAAGTCTTTCAAATTTGATCATCTTTACAATATTATTGTTATTAGATGCATTCTTTTTCTGGTTCTGCTTAACTTACTCTCAATCAGCTCATACAAATCTTCCCAGGTTTCTCTGAAACTGTTTCCTTAATCATTTCTAACAGCACAATGCATTATATTTATATACCATCACTTGTTTAACCATTCTACAATGGTAGGCACCCCCTGCATTTCCAATCTTTTTGCCACCACAAAAAGAGCTACTACAAATATTTTTGTACATTTGGAGAAGGAAAAGGCAAACTACTCCAGTACCTTTGCTAGGAAAGCCCTAAGTGGGGTCCCAAAAAATAGGATATGACTAAAAACAACTGAATAACAACATTTGAATCTTTTCCTCTTTCTTTGATGTCTTAGGAACATAGACCTAGTAGTACTATTGCTGGGTTAAAAGATACATGCAGTTAATAGCTTTTTGGCAGTTTCAAATTGCTCTCAGAATGGCCAGTGCAGTTCACAGTTCTACCAAGAGTATATTAATAAATCTGTTTTCCCATAGGTCCTTGAGCATTTGTCATTTTCCTTTTTGGTCAACTGGTCAACTTTGTAGAAGAGTATGTGAGGCAGAACCTTAACGTTGGTCTAATTTGAATTTCTCTAATTATTAATGTGTAATTTTTATATGGTTATTGATATTTTATATTTATATTTATATTGATAGTTTACATGGTTATTGATAGCTTTAGAAAGCTACCTATTCATATCATTTGACCATTTATCAGGGTTTGCTCATTCTTATATATGTGAATGTGATTCTTACATATCTGAATGTGATCCTTTTACATAATAAAAATGTTGCCTTCATAATTTCATTGCAAAAAAATTTTTACAGGGTATATCATGTTGGCAGATAATTTTCTCAAGGACAGGGCTAGAAATGTAATGCTATAGTATATCAGATAAGTAGGAAACCCATAACTCTTGGGAGGGGAGGGGTAGGATAATACTATTATTGCCCAGAGTCTTCAAAAATATATGCATACTATAAGAAATGATGAGCAGGCAGATTTCAGAAAAACCTGGAAAAAGACTTACATGAACTGATGCTGAGTGAAGTAAGCAGAACCAGGAGAACATCGTACATAGTTGTGCAATATTCAACTATAACAGACTTAGTTATTCTCAGAAATACAATGACCAAGGACAGTTCCAAAAGATTCATGATAGAAAATGTTATCTACATCCATAGAAGAACTATGAAGTCTGAATGCAGATTGAAGCACATTATTTTCACTTTTTTGGTGGTTTTTCCCTTTTGTTTTGATTCTTCTTTTACAAAATGACTAATGTAGAAATGTGTGTAACAAGATTGTACCTACATAACCTATATCAGATTGCTTGCTATCTTCAGGAGGGGGAAGGGAAGGGAGGGAAATTTGAAACTGAGAATCTTATAAAAATAAATGTTGAAAACTATCTTTACATGTAATTGAAAAAAATAAAATCCTTTGAAGTGGAAAAAATAAAAGACTGAAAAGACAAAAAAATACATATGCACACCATTAATTCTACATTTTGTAAAGGATATATTAACTATGGCTGCCTCTTTACATTTGTTTGTAATATCTCTGTGACCTTGTACATGGTCAATTTTTGTAAAAGCTCCATGTTGTACAGAGAAATATGTATATTTATTTTCTGTCCCATTAAGAAAACATAAAAGACCTTAAAAGACTAAAAAGACCATAAGCCTTTTCATTCTAGTTTCTCCAGAAATTTGTTCAGTCATGTTTTCCCTCCTTTCTGTTGAATTTACCTGAAACTTATTGAGAAGTATTAATGTCTCTTGTCACTATTGTGTTATTGTATAGGTCTTCTTGAAGCTCAGTTAGTGTTTCTTTTATGGATTTGGATGCTAAGGTATTTGGAGTACATATACTTATTATTGATATTAGTTTGTAGTTGATGGTCCCTTTCCCCATAGTTTTTCTTTTTTCTTTTTTGAATGTTTGTTTTTGCTTTGTCTGATAATATGATGGTAATTCCTGCTTTTTTTCTGATTCACTTTATACATAGTAAATTTTTTTCCAACCCCTCAGTTTTATTTTGTCTCTGTCTTTGTGTTTTAAATGTTTCTTGTAAGCAACAGATTGTAAAGTTTTGTTTTCTTATTCAATCTGTCACTCTTTTTCATCTTATTATATGTTTAGTCCATTCGTATTTAAATTTATAAGAGTTATTTAGGTTTATATTTTCTTCCATCTGTCTCTAAAACTTTTTTTTTGTTACAATTTTCCCCTCCCACTGTAAATAGAATATTATGTTTCTTTTTTTTTTTTAAGGTTGCCCTGTTCTCACTGGCTGTCTTCCCCTCACCTCTGATCCCCTCTTCTCATCTGTTATCCCTTACTCTTTATTAGTATCTCTCTTTTTTGCTTTTATCTGGTTACAGATTTCTTGTCCCTCTTTTTTCCTTAGTCCACTCCTCTCCTCCCTTTCAGCTAGTTCGGTTCATTTTTTAAAATTCTTTTTTTGGTGCCCCTTTCCAAAATGGATGTCTCTTTCATCATTATCCATTTTTTTCTGTTGACTCTAGATCTTCATTCTCTGATCCATGACCCCTATAATAATCTGTTTCTCTCTTTTTTCTGTATTCTTCCTACAATCAAAGCTTCCAAGGAATTCATTCTAGGTTCTCCCCTCTAGGTGCTTTCTGCCCCTGCCTGGTAGGATTTACTCCAAGGATTCCCCTCTTTTATTGTGCCTCACTCTCAGAATAATACCAACAAGATGTCAGAGAGGACACAGTCCCATGGTACTGTCCCTCTTCCACCACTGATCTATACCTATTCTTGTTGACCTTTCTTCTACATTTACCTGGAAAGCTCCCTGTGTTCAGGCTGTATCAAACCCCCCACTACACTAGTTGCCCCCAGGGGTTTCAACTCTACCCCCACCCCTCCCAGGACAAATAAACTTTTCAAGCACCAAATCCCTCAGGCCTAATCCAGTGTCAAGTCCTCATCTCTCTTCATTCCTAATAGCATTTATCAGTGGAACCCCTTCCTACCTTTTTAGTAAGACCTCCCTCCCTCCCATATCTTTTCAATTTTTCCCTCCTCCTCTCCACCCACTCCTCCAGAGGCTCCTTTCTTTCTAAGACCATAGAGATCACCTTCACTTCACTGGCAGCCTTTGACTTGATCCTACCATATCATGCACTCCTCTCTATTCCCCTACTGTGTCCCCCCCATCCCTTTCATGCTATATAATATAGTCCCCCAAAAGAAGCCTTTACCTATAATGCCCCCGTCCACCTCTTCTCTGTCAGTCCTACCAGATTTCTGCCTTCACCCCGTATCCTTGTGTACATTTAGAATGATAGCTCTTACCAATCTTTCTGTTGTCACTCTGTTGCCACTGCTGTCTTTGCTTGCTTCATTTATTCACTCCTGCTTTTCTGTTTTGTGTTTGAGAAGCAAATAATCTCTTCAGCTCTGATTTTCTTTCTAAAAATCTTTTAAACTCTTCTTTATTACTAAATATCTATCTTTTGTCCTGTAAGGTTAAACACAGGTTTGCAGGATAGATAATGCTGGGTGGCATTGCCTCCTTTTTCTACCACCACCTTTTCCTAGTGAATGAAGAAGAGTCTTAATGTTATTTAAAGGTCCCTTCCTTTGTATTGGAGGTCTTTCTCCAGATGACTTGTAGAACTTGTGGTTTCTGGATTGAATTATTAAATTTGGCCATTCCATGACTAGGGAGTTTGTAAACTTGAATTGTGCTGTTTTTGTCTTTCTGGAGGTGATCTGTGAATTCTTTCAGTTGGAATTTCATTTTCTATGCTCAGAAGTTCCAGATAATTCTATTATTTCCTTCATTATGGTGTTAAGGGTGGTTTGTTTTTTTTTTTGGTCTTGTGTTCTTCTGAGAGATCTATGATCTTTAGATTGTCTCCATGCATTCTGTCTTTGAGTTCACTATGTTTTGATTGATTAGTGAGCATATTTTCTTTTACTATTATTCATTTTTTGTTTTTCTTCTTCTAGGCACTCTCAATCCATTGTTCTTTGTTTTGGTTTTTTTGGTGAGGCTTGCCATCACAGATTCAAATTTTTCTACTATGCTCATTATTTTTGTTGTGCAGGACATAAACTCTGCTCTCGTAATTCTAATTTCTCTTTTAAACCATTCGGGAAAAGTGCACTGTGATTTGTGGTTCTGTGCTCTCTTCAAATTCCATATGGTCCTCTCTCTCATCAAGTATTGGATCATTTCCCTTTATTTTGCAGTACTTATCCATGGATGCCTGAACTCATTCACTAGATTTGTAAGCCATATTTCCTTGTATTTTTCTGGTTTATGTTCAAGGTCTTTGAGATTTCTTCTTCCTGAAATCATTAGTCTTTTTTCCTCCCTTATTTTCATTATCACTCACTTCTTAACTTTTTCTCCTCTGATTGTGGTTTCCTTAGGTGTTAGATCTCAAAGTATCTCAGACTTCTCCAACACTGAGCAATTCATGGTTCACCTGCCTAGGTCTTTCTGCCTCAACTCACTTTTGGGTGGTCAGAACTGTCCCCAGCTGGGTGCTGTGTTCTTTTCCTCAGGCTTCATGGAGTGCTACACAGCCCCCCACACTCATGTGTCTTGTCCTTTGACCTGCCCCACTCCTACTGTTCCTTGGTTCTCTGGCCCTGCACTAACAGTTCAGAGCCTATTGTTCCTGGCACTGGCAGTTCAACACTTTGCAGCACTAGTACTTCCAGACTACAGTCCCTGGAAAGCTTTTGCTTGGGAAGAAACAGAACCAGGACTGGGACAAAGACTGGGACCAAGCTGACTACTGAGGTGCAAGCAGAACCTATCAGTAAATCCTTAGATAATTTTTGTTTCATACTCCTGACACAGTCCAGGAAACAGGACCACATGATCCTCAGGAATATGACCTACCTACAAGACACTTGCAGCAGTACCGCTGTAGGAGACAAAAACTCCTTTCTAATCCCCAACACACACAGGCCAACGTAATTTTGTTTAAAGGATCTTGTTTCTTGAGAATTCAAGTCAATTTACACTACTAATTATCTATCCTAAAAAACATTTTCTTCATAGAAAGTAGGAAAAATCATTTCTACTATAATCAAAAGAGCACACGGCCAACAGTGGAGTCAAGGTTTTTAATCCTAGCTACTAATGAACTGTATAAACTTGACAATTAACTTTCATGGGCCTCAGGTTCCTCATCTAAAAAACATAGATTGGACTGGATGACTTCTAAGTTCTAAAATTCTTTTATTCCAATGACTAAAACAATGAAAGATTAAAAGATCACCAAAAAGCAGTCAAACGCTATATAACTAAAAAAAAAAAATGCTCTTGGAAAACAGAAAATGAAACATCCTACCCCTATAAGTAAGAAATTATAAGGGCAGGATATTGCATGTATTGTCAGATGTGATCACTGTGTCCCTTGTTTTCAATCAACTGTTTCTCTTTGTGGGAAAAGAGGGTTTAAATTATAAAGAGGAGGGGTATATCTGGAAGTTATTGTGATTTAAAAACAAAAAGAATAAAAATAAAATAAAGTTCTGTGATTCTGTAATTTGGCCCATGCTGAACTTTTCAGTATTCTCTTTCATTTACCCTCAAACTTAAGGCAACCAGAGAACCTGACACTCAAGAGTACAAACTAGCAGCATTTAATGAGGTGAACCACTTCAGTCTACTGGATACTCTCCCTTCCCTATGCAATATGCTCTGCTCTATGTTTTCCATGGCTTCAAAACTTATTCTCTAAAGATTTCTGTTCCAGTATCCTTGCCTGGTTCCTCTGCCTCTTACCTATCCCTTAAAAAAAGTTCTGTCCATCATGTCTTTCAACCTCTTCTCTCACACGACATTCTTGTCCTTGGCAATTTCATTCACAGCCACAGGTTCCACTATCACATTCATAAAAGTGATTCCTGGGGCGGCTAGGTGTCCCAGTGAGTAGAGCGTCGGCCCTGGCGTCAGAAGGACCTGAGGTCGGATCCGGCCTCAGACACAATGCACACAGAAACAAAAACCTAGCCATGTGTTACTTAACCCCAATTGCCCTCCAAAAAAAAAAAAAGCAAAAAAAAAAAGTGACTCCTAAATCATTATCTTTAGTCTTTACCTTTCTTTTGAACTGCCATAACAATAATGATAATATTTATACAGCATTTTAAGATCTGTAAAGCATTTTACACATGTAACTCTTGTGGTCCTTTCTACTACCTATCTTATCTCTAAGATTTTTTAAAAACCCAGCTGTTTACAGATCTCATTAAGGCTTGCAAAGTGCTTCTACAGATACCAAGCTTTACCTTCATAATGACCCTTTGAGGTAGGTGCCATTATTATCCTCATTTTACACATGTAGAAAATCTGGTAGACAAAGGGTAAATGACTCGCCCACTAAGTGTCTGAAACTGGATTTGAACTCAAGTCTTCCTGACTCCAGGCTTGGATGTCCCACCTGCCCAAACTCAACATGTCCAAAACTAAGATTATCTTTTCTCCTAAACAAGTTCTTCCTTACATTCCCACTACTTCTGATAATAGTACCACCATTCACCCAGTCCTCCTAACCCTAACATTAAACATTTTCGTGTGTATGTGTTGTCTCCAATAGACTATAAACTGCTCTTTAAGGGCAAGTACTGTTTCATTTTTATCCTTTAGGTCACTAGGTGGTACAGTGGTGAACTTGAGGTCAGGAAGACAAGAGTTCAAATCCTACCTCAGACCCTTTACAGTGTGAGCCTGGGCAAGTTACTTGCCCTCTCTTATCAATATTCTTTTTGTTTTTAATTGATTTTTATTTTTTTTTTAATTTATTTATTTACTTCTAGTTTACAACATTCAGTTCCACAATCTCTTAAGTTTCAAATTTTCTCTCCCTCCCTCTCCTCCCCATAGTGGCATGTAATCAAATATAGGTTCCACAAATACCTTTATGTTGAAGGCTAGTCACGTTGTAAAGGATTATAACCAATGGGTTGAACAATGAAAAAGAATATCCTCAATATTCTTGACTGGTACTTCCTCATGGGAAAAATGAGGATAATAAGAGCACCTTCCTTATAGGGCTATTGTGAAGCTCAAATGAGGTAATATATGTAGAATTCTTTACAAATCTTAAAGAGCTATATCAATGCTATTAATAGCAGCAGTATCCTCAGTAGTATGTGTTGTTATTGACTCTTTTCTCTCCCTCACTTCTCATATCATAGCTAAAAATTCTGTTTATTTTACTCTCAATCCTTCATATCCATCCCTTCTTCTCTATTCCTACCTTCACTACCCTCCTCTCATAATAAATATGAAACATATAGGTACCTTGCTCTACTGCAGTATACCATTTTACCACAATGGATCTACTAAATATCCTGGGGACTGTCCTCATTTCTCTTTACAATAGGAGCATACCAAAGAACACATGAACTGTCTACCTGTTATACTCTCTCTCCTATGTGACTAGCCCATCATCTTTTCTGCTCATATATTTCTTTGATAACATTCTTCACTTTACTTCTTCATAATTTCCTGCTGGTAATCTACTACAAACCTGCTCACACATTCCATATGCTTCTCCACTGTTTTCTTGGGAGAGTTTTTTCATTTTCAGTTCTTCAGAAGCTATAATGTTACAAGACTCACAGTCTTTTAACACTGGAAGAATACTAGCCTTAAAGAGCTCATTTTTCCTTTATTTCACTGAGAAGCTGAGGGTGGGGTACTAAAAGAATGATACAATTTTCCAGAGGCAATTTGGCCCTCTGAAATTGTAAAATACATGACAGCAGGAGTATGTGTATTAAATAAACTTTTTATTTCCCATAGTACCTAGAACAGTAAGTCTTTACATAGCAGATACTTAATAACTGTTAGCAGAACTTAAACAAACTGAACTAAATTAAGATTAGGTAAAACAGTTTTTCAGGGAGGAAGAGGTTGGGGGAGACTGGACCTGTGATACCACTGGTATACTAAGAATCACCAATGCACATCTGAATTTGTTCCGCAATATAGTCTTCAGAAAGTTGCTTAGAACACTGGAAAGTTCTGTGATCTACCTGAAATCATTCAACCAGTTTGTGCCAGAGACAGAAGTTGAACAGCCACCTAGCTGCCCCTGAACCCAAGTCTTCCTAATTCTGAGGCCTGTTCTCTAGCCAGAAAAACCGTAACTCTCCCAAGATACATGTCATTAATCTGACAACAGTGATCTAAATAAAGGCCTTTCCAGCTCTAGCTCACATTCCTATTTGGTCCATTACCAAAAGTTAGAACCAAATTTCACCACTAATCCAAATATAAAATGGCAAGCAGATCAGCATGTCAACCAGGGAAAAGGATGCTCCAGGCAACAGCAGACTCTCACTCCATTTTCATCAAACCAATTGACCACAACCCATAAGGTAAAATGCGGAAAAATAAGGTCAGCCTTAGTGCTAGGTCTCAGTGACCGGTATTGGTTACAATGTTTAACTTCTCTTCCCATAAGAGTCACCATTCTGGAACCAAACTAAGGCAGTCACCAAACAGACACTCAAAGTTCAAGGTATTATTAAGTCAATGTCAGATCAAATCTGACGCGGATGAGAGAAATGAAGTTAAATTCTCTCTGCCACAAGTTCTGGCAACCTTCTAATAGAACAGCTGGGGCAGGCCCACAGTTGCCTATCAAAACAGCGTTGTGCTTGCCACCTCTCCTCAGCCACAAAACTACCCGGGACAAATCATTGCTTAATAAATGGCTACAAAACTGTATCAGACTTTCTTTTGACAAGGGTCTTGAAAGAGTCCAGGTCCAAGGGAAAGGCTGCCGAACTTTTCCCCCCACCACACAAGATCTACTTCTAATCTTACAAATGAGTAAAACAGGAAGGTGGGCAGGATCATACAGAAATAATAAAGCTTCAAACTGCATAAGACATTCGGGACACCCTCTAGTTCAAGGGTGATGCAACAGGGCTGTGGAAATAGAGACTGGCCGCCTCTCAGCATAAATACCAGGTGCAGGAAAGCTTGGGGAATAGCAAATAATGGAGCATGAAGATTTGGGACTACAGGAATTCAAATGTTAGGGGTGGCAGGAAGATGGCGAGAAGAGCAAGAGCCTAGCTGCTGGAACCAGACATACACCGCACCACGGATTCAGGGGGTGTCTGGGAGCCGTCCAGAGCGCGGCCTGGGGAAACTGGGCGGCGGGGAGGGGAGGGGGGCCCACTTTTTCAGAGCACCACCCAGCCCCGAAGAGGAGTGTGGAGGAAGGGACACAATGAGCCTGGGGAGCCCCAGCAGCACGAGGTGGGGGTTCCCAAAGAGAAGCAATGGAAGGGAGACTCTGGGGCACGTCACCTCACCCCTGTGGGCCTGTGGGTGCCTGGATCTGCCACGGACACGGACACACACACGAGAAAGAAAGGAAGGAGAGGCGGAGGCGGGCCGCCCGGGGACACCGAGCGCCTACACCCGGGCTGGCCCGTGGCCAGTCCGAGAGAAGGGACCCGGGAGGGGGGGGGCCGGGCCCGGGGCTCTCACCGGGACAGGTGCTTCAGGATCTGCTTCTTGATGATCCCAGCCATGCCGGGGCCGGGGCTGGGGCCGGGGCCGGGGCCGGGGCAGAGGACGGGGACGGGGCCGGAGGGAAGGACCTGGATGGCCCCGACCTCAGTCCTGAGGGAAAGGCGGCCTCCGCGCCTCGCTGCTGCTGCCGGGGAAACCGGCCCCCGCTGCCGCTGTCGCCGCCCTCACCGTCGTCGCCATGACCGCTCTTCCAGCCTGGCCGCCTCACCCTCGATTCCCCGGCGTCCGCGATTCCTCCACGATCCCACCCACCCGCGCGGCGCCGACCTGCCCGGGAGCGAGGCCGGAGTGAGTCTCGCGCCCGCGGCCCAGCCGTGCCAGTTCGCGCCCAGAGTCGCCTCCCAGCGGGCGGTGGAGGGCGCGCGCCTGCAGCGCCCGGAGAGGGGAGGGGAGGGGGGGAGGGGAGGGGAGGGGAGAGGAGGGGAGGGGAGGGGAGGGGAGGGGAGGGGAGGGGATACCAGGAGGGAAGGGGCGAAGGGAGAGGGGAAGGAAGGGAGGATCCTTCCAGCACCTTTCTGAAAACCAGCCTAACTCGTTCCAGGGAGGCTCATCACATGTATAGGTTGGTGTCTTGGTAATAAATTATGCTTGGACAGTGGCAACCTGGAAAACAGAAGGGAAACAAAACAAATGCAGAGTGTCTCTCCTTCCAGAGGGGATGTGGATGAAGAAGAGGCAGAAGGGCTAAGAGCCACACGGGCTTGGTTTGTTTTGTTTGATTCAGACCTGTAAACATTACCGTGATGGCAGGTATTTTAATTGGGAGATCTGAGTCAAATGACCAGCAAGTACACACAACACCAACAAGAACAACTCATCTTTATGTACAGTGTCCTCAAAACCTTAGCTCATTTTTGCTCTAAGATTTAAGCTTAATCATAATAGCTAAATCTTAAATAAGACTAAAATTGAACTAAGACTTTGGGGACACCCTGTATGGTAAGTTTTGCATATAGCCATATAGATCTGTGTGTATGTGTGTATACACATATATAATTTCACTTGATATTGAACCGAATCATAGTAATGCTATTGTTCAGTCATGTCCAACTCTTTGGGTTCTTCTTGGCAAAGATAGTGAAATGGTTTGCCATTTTGTTCTCCAGATTATTTTACAGATGAGGAAACTGAGGCAAACTGGGTGAAGTGACTTGCCCATGGTCACACAGCTCTTGTCTGAGGCCAATTTCGAATTTAGGTTTTCCTGACTCCAGGCCTGCCCTGGGCCACCTGGCTGCCCATATCATTACTGATAGTAGTAGAAACTGGAGCTAGCCTCTGAACTCAGGCAGAGCTGGACCCAATTCTTCACTCTGATAGATGCTGATGGGGTGATGTTAGGAAAGTTACTTATTCTCTCAATGCCCCAGTAACTTTCTAAGACTTCAGGGTGTAGAACAGATGCAGAACTACTTTAGTAGAGGGAGCTTCCCCACAAGTTCTTCGTGTCATTGAAATCCTAGGTCCAATTCAAATATAAATAAATTAAAAGGTTGGTTTTAACATCTGGTCCAAAGACAAGAAACATTGATCATCCCACATTTCCAGGGTCACAAAAGAGGATAAGCCCAAGAGGAAGGCAATCACAGCTTGATTGCCAAACACCAGTTGCAGAAGATGAGTCATGGGGACTATCTTTTGCCTTTCTTTGTATCCCAGGACTTAGCACAGTACCTGGTACATGGTGAGCATTTCATAAATACTTATTGACCGACTCACTGACTGGGGAAGCCTCTGGACCTCTCAGAAGAATACTTTAAGTGCATAAAATGAGACAGCTAAGATTTACATGATGTTTACTAGGCTTGAAGCACTCTGCTGAGCACTTTGCAACTGTCTCATTCAATCCTTACAACAACCCTGGGAGACAGACTCTGTTTTCCTTATTTTACAGATGAAGAAATGGAGACAAACGAAGGGTAAGTGACTTGGCCACAGATCGACCCAGCTAGTTAATGCCGTGCACAGAAGGATGCTACCGTGAACAGCTTTGAAGATTCTGATTACACAGTAGAGTGATCACTCTATTCCATAGCAAATCAAAGCAAAACTTTCAGAGAATCAAGGTACAGATTCACAATATTACAGCTTATCACAGAAAATCACAATATAATATTCACAACTTAGTCTCAAAGTAAAATAGTCACTCTTAAGTTAACTCAATCAGTCACTTATCAGTAGTGTCAAAAGTATATAGTCAAAGTCTCCCACTCTTGGGGCAAAGTCTTGATTAACTCAATCAGTCACTTATTCAGCAATCAATTACTAAGTGTCATACATAAAACCCTCCACCCCTTAGGTCACCAGTAAACTATAATTCCATAATTACTCAGTACCCAAGGAGAGGTCTTTTCATCTTAACTTGGGACCTGTTCCCAGATTCCCTGGGTCCCCTTCCATGGTCCCAGATTCTACCTGGATTCACCAGACCATCACCTGGGTTCAATGGCAGATAGCTCCAAGTTCCTTGACCAGCTCTCTGGGCAGGTCCTGCTCCACATTGAAGTTCACAGGGTCTGGTCCACATCAGATCCTTCACCATTTCTGCTCCAGGGAATTCAAGGCTCAACCAAGCCACAAACAAACAAAGTCTCAGCATCCCAGTCATGTTTCAGTCACCTGGGCTCCTGGGGTCCTGGCTCTGGGCTCCTGGCTCCTGGCTCCTGGGATCCTGTTCAGAAGAAGCTCTACCACCACAAGTTCTCAGGAAATTCTGGCTCAGTTCTCCATTCTTCTATAGCTTCTCCGCTGCCAGATCCTGGTCGCAGGAAATTCTGACTGTGCCTCTCTGGGTCTTTTCTTATACACACAGCATTAGCTTCTTCTTTCAGCCAACCCCTTCCTGTTACATCAGTAACAGGAGACAGGAGTTCATACCTTCTTTTTCCCCAACAGAGGCTTGATCAGTTGCTAAGTGCTAAGTACCTGCTACTTTTGCCAACACAAAGGGACCTTCAAATTCAAAATTATATTACCATTACATAAGTGTCTAAGACCAGATTCAGAACTCAGGTCTATTCCTGATTCTAAGCCCAGCATTCTATCCGCTGTACCATCTAGGGTTGCAAAGAAAATCAAATGTATTTAAGTACATTATCAAAATATTTAAGAAAAACATATTCATGAAACCTGGTTTAAGAACCCCTTTCTAAAAGGATTAGAACCGAATTTTAAAAAACCCTCCAATTTAAGTCAATATATACTTTAATACTCTAATACTCTGAGCTTAGGGCAAATGTGTACAGGGAAGATGGTGAAAGAATATGTTGGAGAATATGACTCTATGGTAAGACGTAACAATATTTATATTTGATATCAGAGTCAGTGTGTATTGTGTGTGTGTGTGTGTGTGTGTGTGTGTGTGTGTGTGTGTGTTTGCAGGGGATTAGATAGGGCAATGTTATGGTCAGATCACTCTGATAACTGAGTGGGGGGATGGACTAGAGTGGGAAGAGATCTGAGAAAAGGAGACCAATCAGAAGGCTTTTAATAGTCCAGGCATGAGATGATAAGGGCCTCTACTAGGGTGGTGGTAGTGTCAAAGAAGAGTATGGAGAGTATGCTACAAAATGATAACAGTTCGGTGACTGGGAGGATGATGGTGCCCTCAAAAATAATAGGGAAGTTAGGATGAAGGGAGCATTTGGGGGGAAAAGGTTTCGTTCTGGACCTGTTGAATTTAAGATGTCTATGAGACATCCAATAAGAGAGACTGAGATAAAGTAGTAGCAGAGGCAGGAAGTGAGGAAGTGAACCATAACTTTTGGCCTTTGTTTTTTGGTTTTTTGTTTGTTTGTGCTTAGCACAGTGACCGACACTTAGGTGCTTGATAAATTCTTGTTGAATTGACAGAATAAAGTTATGAAAACCCAGAGAGAAAACAGTATCTAGGAGGAGAGTGAATCTTCTAGAGAAGGCTGAAAAGGATGATATTACGCATCCATGTAGAAGGCCTGGCCTTGACAAAGAGAAGGACATCTTTATTAAAGCCTGGAGCAAAAGAGAAGAAAATAGGGGTTGATAACAAGGAGCTGTGGGATGAAGACATGAAGATATCTATTCTGTCAATAAAGTAGGAGGGAAGGATTTTAACTATAAGGTTGGAGAGAGGGTTGTCCTGTGAGGTTTAAGGAGAGAAGAGGTTTAGAATAGTCTCTGTGGGGAATAGGATAGACTCAATTAGGAAGGATCAAAAGGAGAGTCCAGTTGAGATTCTATAATAAGAATTTGTAGTAGACCCAGTCATGATTATTGTGTGACTTCCTCCATCTCTACTTAGGAGCTGGTTGGTTGGTTGTTGTCCTTTCTGCTCAAAGAGTACCAAAATGACCATGCACAAAGCCATTAGTGGACATCTGGAGAACAACCCTGCGCTGGAGAAACTGCTGCCTCATATACAAGGGAATGTGGGTTTTGTGTTCACCAAGAAGATCTGACTGACATTAGAGATATGCTTCTGACCAATAAGGTGCCAGATGCTGCTCATGTTGGTGCTATCGCCCTATGTGATGTTACTATACCAGCTCAGAACACTGGTTTGGGTCCCAAGAAGACTTCCTTCTTCCAAGCTCTGGGTATTACCACCAAGATTTACAGGGGCACCATTGAAATATTGAGTGATGTGCAGCTGATTAAGACTGGAGACCAAGTGGGTGCCAGCAAGGCCACATTGTTGAACATGCTGAATATCTCCTGGTTCTCCTTTGGACTCATCATTTGGCAGGTGTTTGACAATGGCAACATTTACAACCCTGAAATTCTAGATATCACAAAGGAGACTTTGCGCCTTTGGTTCTTAGAGGGTATCTGTAACATTGACAGAGTCAGTCTGCAGTTTGGCTACCCAGCTTTTGCATTAGTAACCCACTCAGTCATCAATGGGTACAAGTGGGTCTTGACTGTAGCTGTGGAGACTGAGTATACATTCCCACTTGCTGAAAAGGTGAAGGCCTTCCTGGCTGACCCTTCAGCCTTTGCAGTGTCTGCCGCTGTGGCCACTGCCCCAGATGCTGCTCCAGCTGCTGCTGCTCTGGCCAGGGTGGAAGCCAAGAAAGAATCAGGAGTCTGATGAAGAACAGGATTTGGTCTATTTGATTAGCCCACAGGAAACCACTATTTCAGCCGGTTTATTTGTGAAACAAAGAAATAAAAGTGCTCATTTATCTCTGAAAAAAAATGTGTGCATCTTTCAGTTCTTCTGTTATTGCAATTCTGTTTTGCTTCATCGAGCATATGTAAGAGCATGTGAGTAGGAGAAGAGGCAGATGGAGGGCTGAGGTTTGGCAAAGCATGAACAGCAATAAGTGATAAGGAACTAGGGATTTCAGAGTGGAAGTTAGTATAAAGTCAAGTGAAAAGGTTAATGAAAGGGTCAAAGTTGAGAATGGAGAAAGTAAGTCAGAGCAAGGGTGATAGTTTAGGAAATAACTAAGAATGAGAGAATAGAGGTCATGGTGAGGAAAAAGGATACTTTTTAGGAAAAGTAAGGTATAGGAAAAAAAAGATGAAAGAAGATTATGGTCATGCAAAGATCATGGTTCTATAGTACCCTGAGGAGGTGTGATTTCTCTCTTCTCTAATGTCATCAGCTCTAGCCCATAGGAGAGCAAAGAGTGGGAAATCAAGCCTAAGAAAATCTAGGCTCTAGCCGCCTCAGTCAAGTTTTGGGGAATACAGTGAACAGGAAAAATCAGGAGTATTCCAGGCATAGTCCAGAATAAGCTACTGACACTTGCTTCTCCATGATTTAAGAGGGAAGTCCCAAGACTTATTAGACTTTTTTTTTTTTGCTTCTTACCAGGCCTTAGTTGCTACCGAATAGATGACACAGGGTCATACAACTACCCTTTGTCCACAGTTGTCTATTATGGGTTGGGTGATGCAAGATGGACCATCTAGCAAGATAGACAAGGCACAGGAGACTTCTATTGCTAAATGGAAATAGTCCATTCAAAATCATGCTTACCTGAGTCCCTCTGGTGTTAATGCTCTTCACAAACAGATAATGATTATGTCAGAAATTGAGGCCTCCATTCTAGATCCTGGAATCCTGCCTCCATCAATGGCTCCCACCTATAAGAACTTAGCTCCTGAAGAACATCATTTTGCCTAGATAATTGATGATTCCATACTCTACAAGGCAGGGATACTCAAATAGTTATTAGTAGTCAGTAATCTAGCAACAGGGGACATCCTAGGGAACAGTAGCAAGTCCTTCCTGTCAACTGAACTCTAGGCTGCTTGGCTGTTTGGTGAAAGGGATGAGGTCTTGAAGAATGGGGGAGAGAAGATCATCTACCCAAGTTCCTGGGTGGTGGTCCTGGATCTGACCAAGTGTTCTGTGACCTGGAAAGCATGGGATTGGAGAATCAAAGGCTTTCTGCTTTGGAGTCAAGACCAATAAAAGAATTTTACTGACGTCCCCAAATGCATACAGTTATTTGGGGGGGGGGAACATTAGCACCCATCAAAGATATCATATGCTAAACAATCAGATTGAAGCTCCTACAGAGTAGGTTGATTGAATGAGTCCAGTGTGAATTTGGGCATTTGAGGGGTGGTATCGCACTATACTGAGCACAGGACCATAAGATCCCCTTCAGGGATTTCAATTTTAAAAAAGACATTTCCATTTCTATACTCTTTTGTTGCTGCCATCACTCAGCAACTCTTCCCTTCTTTGAGGTTCACTCTGTCCACATGTGTCACCCAATCCAGATCCTAGTGGCTATTTATTATCTTTGGGGCCCCCAGGTTGCTCTTTCTTTCACAAGGACTTCAACACCAGGTTCAGTTTTCCTCAATGCCCATATTTGTTCTTACCCCAACTCTTGCCTTTATACTAAGGGACTTCAGTACATGTATTGATATTCTCTCAAACACCCTCACCTCCCAGTTTCTTAAACCATTCAACTCCTTTCAGCCATTCAACCCATTGCCCCTCTCCATCTCAACTATTCACAAGAATGGGAATAAATCTCATCTCTCTATAGCCCCATAAGATTTCCACCTTCATGATTAAGAACGCTGAAAGAGTTCTAGGACCAGAAAAAAAGAGGTGGGCTACTCTTGTAACAATCAATCAATCAACACACGTTAATTGAGGTTCTAGCTATGTACGAGACTGGATACAAAGATAACAATGAACAGTCTCTATCCTCAAGGAACTGGATTGGCACTTACATCAGAGATCTAGTAGAAGGCCTCCATACATTATGTGGACCTTCCATGAGAGTTTATTTTTATTTGTTCTTAAATTTTTTATTTTTCTGTACTTGACTAACATCAATATCAGTTACTCCCCTCAACCACCAAAATTCTGCCCCCCAAGTCCCCCAGGCATATTAAATAAATATATTCGCGCAAAAAATACACACATAGGCTACATCTAAAAATATCTAGTTTCCCATCCTGTATCTATTACCTCTCTGTCAGAAGGTGAGTAGATAGCTTCAGCAAGCAGTTGTCTGAGATTGTGATTGGTCATTGCCATTAATCAGTGTCAAAGTTGTTTAATAGTTATACTATTGTAGTTACCGTTTAAATTGTTCTCCTCGTTTCATTCTGCATTATTTCATACAAATGTCAGGTTTCTTGATCCTTTCTTTGTCTCATTTCTTATGGTAAAATAATATTCCATTATATTCATATATCACAGTTTGTTCAGTCATTTCCTATTTGTTTCCTATTCTTTACAGAAATAAAAGTAAGGCTACATTTTTGCACATATGGATTCTTTCCCTTTGTGTTTGACCTCTTTGTCATTTAAGCCTAGAAGTAGTAAACATAGGTCAAAGGGTATGTATAGTTTAGTGATTTTGGTTATAGTTCCAAATTGTTTTCCAGAATGGCTAGACAACTTTACAGGTTTACCAATCATGCATTTGTACCGGTCCTCCCGCTGTAGGAGATTTAGAGCAAGACACAGGCAGAGTAGCACAGGATGAGAATGCATAAATAGGTTTCAGTCTATCCCACTGGAGAGAGTTTCCATATCAATATGATCACAGGTCAATCTGTCCATTGACAAGCATTTAATAAGCATGTATTACTTGCCAGGGATATAAGTAAATATAAGTAAAAAGAATGAAATAATCCATACTCACAATGGGCTTAAATTGTAATTGAAGTCTTGAAGTTATTTGAATGCAGAGTATATGCTCAATCCATAACTCAAGAATTTGGGGGAAAGGACAGAAGGATATAAGCAAAATCAAGATTTGGAGTAGGACAGCTAGGTGGTACAGTAGATAGAGTGTCAGGCTTCTTGAGTTCAAATATGGCCTCAGACACTAATTGTATGACCCTGGGCAAGTCACTTAACCCTATTTACCTCGGTTTCCTCATCTGTAAAATGAATTGGAGAAGGAAATGGCAAACTACTCTAGTATCTTTTTGTTCTTTTTTGTTTTTAATTAATTAAACAAATGCTTTATTAACTTCTGGTTTACATCATTCATTTCCACCAGATTATGAGTTACATTTTTTCCCTACCCACCACCCCAGAATAGCAGTCCCACTAGATATCCCCTCATCCAATCTGCTCTCTCCCATATCTTCTCCCATACCCCCTTCAACTTTGCCATTAGGGCAAGGTGAATCTCTGAGCCCCAATGCCTGGACATCTTATGAAACATTTAATTTTAAAACTTCGATTTTCAGATCCATTCCCTTCCTCCCTTGTCACCCACTCCCTCTGAGAAGATAAGCAATTCAGTATGTGTTGTACATGTATAGCTATGCAAAACATTACCATAGTAGATATATTGTAAAAGACTGCTTATATTTCCCTCCCACCCGTCTCACCTCCCACCTGCTCCATTCCCTGCTTTGATCCTGTCCCTCTTTGATAGTGGGTACTTCCAACCTCCCCTCTCCCCAGAATGGCCTCCCCTCCATCATTCCCCCTCTCATCCCCCTTTCCCCTACTCAGGAGAGTGAGTGAGGGTAAGATATTCCATTTAGTCTATATGTGATTCTCTCCTTGAGCCAACTTCAATGAGAATATGCTTTTGCCTTTTTGCCTTCCTGTTCTTCCCCTCCCCTGAAACTACTTCCCCTTGCCTCTTCTACATGAGATAGTTTACCCTACCCTGTCTCTCTCCATCTCATTCTCCAGAACTCTAGATAACATGAACCCATTCAGTTTCCTTTTCCCTGTTACCCCAGTTTTTTTCAGTTCTCTTTTATTTGTCTTTCCCTGTTAGCATGTAAGCTCCTTGAAGGCAGATTCTCTGCAAAATGAGCTGGAGAATGAAATGGCAACCCATGCAGTATCTTTGCCAAGAAAACCCCAAATAAGTTCATAAAGAGATGGATGTACCTGAAATGACTAAACAAAATAAAATATGAAGTTACATTCTGCTGTAAAAGATGATCTGTGAACTACTTCCTAATCCCTTCTCGTTTTCATAAAAGATCCTTGATATAAAAGATTAAGTATACTTGAGAAAGTAAACACATAGATTAGTAACTGATACTACTTTGAGAACTTTATTTTTGGTAATACTATCATCCATTTTTCCAATTGTTTGGTATCTTCCCCTTTTTGAGATACCATGAAAACTGATATTTCACTAATTTCAGAATTGTGATGGCTTCCAGCATGGATTCATTCTGTGTGTACTTGGTTTGGGCCAGGCAATATTTTTCTCCCAATTTCATTTTCTGAGATTTCCACATCATCATAGATACCAGTTTGAACTCCTAAATAGAGGTCAAATGTGGCATTTGATGATGATCAGCCACACTGATGACTAGAATAGATTATTAGAACTAATAAAACTGTGGCATTTTTTATTTGTTGTCCTCCTAGATTCAATCAATCAATTAACATCTAGTAAACAACTTACTATGTGCCAGGCACTATGCTAAGTGCTGGAGAAACAAAAAAGAAACAAAAGACAGCCCCTGCCCTCAAGGAACTTACAGTCTAATAGGGGAGACAACATGCAAACAAATGTATAAAAAGCAAGATATATAGAGATATAGATATGATAAGAAGATGATTAACAGAGGGAAGGCACTGGATTTAAGAGGAGTTAGGGAGGCTTCCTGAAGAAGGTAGGATTTTAGATGGGACTTAAAGGAAGCCAGGAAGGTTAATAGATGAAGAGGAGGAAAAGCATTCCTGGCATGGAGGATAGGCAGAAAAAATTATGGGAGCCAAGAGATTGGGTGTCTTGTTTGTGCAACAGCCAGGAAGCCAGTGTCACTAGATTTAAGAAACTGTGTCAGGGAGTAAGGTATAAGAAAACTGGAAAAGTAGGAGGGGGAAAGGTTATAAGGGGCTTTAAATGATAAGCAGAGCATTTTGTATTTGTTACTGGAGGCAATACTAAGCCACTGGGGTTTACTGATAAGGGGTGGTGGTGACATATCAGACTACAGCTTTAGGAAAATCACTAAAGTGGGGAGAGGCTTGAGGTGGGCAGACCTACCAACAGGCTATTGCAGTAGTAGTACAGGAGGGAGGTGATGAGGGCCTGCACCAGAGTGGTAACAGTGTCAGAGGAGAGAGGGGGCCATATTCCAGAGATGTTTTTCATGTAAAAATGGCCTTGTGTATTCTAACTTAGGAGGATTTTACACTACTTTGATCATATTCCTATTTTCTCCTCTACTGCTCTTCACTATTTTGTTTAGGAGTACTATTCCTGGTTTTCTGCCAAGCGCCCCCACAATATTTTACCAATGAGTTTACACACTAATCTGGTTTTGCCTTTGGTTGCCTGTCATTCTGCTTGATTAACAGTTAAAGTATTGGCTGGCTGGGATCGTTTCTGGGCTCTGTTAGCCTCCTTGTTGTGGTATCTGCTTCAAATTGGTTAAACTTTTGTGAGATATGGTAATAACCAAGGTCACTGTCTTTACCTTTTCCATTGTCAATTTTTTGTTATCGACAGCTTGTGTGAGGATATGGGTTAGTACTGTTTTAATTACATAGACTTTAAATTCATTACTGTTAAATGTCAATTTATTAGAGTCAGCCCATCATTCTAGCTTACTGGGATTTTTTTAAGGTAGCTTAATTCTAAAATCTGTGTTAATTATTCTTTTTAGTGGCATGTCATTCACATACTTTATAAGCATGGTACTTATAACTTCAAGTCAATGATTAAAAAGGGAGTAGGAGAGACAGGAATAGGGTGCTAAAGAGTCCTCCAGTTTGATATTGGCCTGATATTGATTCATTAATCATTATTCAATTGTTTAACAGTACTGATAAAAAACTAGGTCAAACAGTTTGTGTTTTATAGAAGTTGTATGATTGACAAGGGAGGTAGAGAACAGAATCTGTGGAGAAATTATGATTCTGTTGGCTTTCTGAAAAAGGAAAATAAGGCTCAGACTTTCCTTGATGTATTGCTCAGGAAGGAGAGGCCAAAAGTGAATTTTTCTAGCATGGCTTCCATCTTTACAACTCCCTATCTTATGCATCATTTTTTTTTTTAAGCAATTAGGGTTAAGTAGCTTGCTCAAGGCTACACGGCCAGTCATTATTTACGCATGGGTGCTCATTTTCTGAGGCTGGATTCGATCTCGGGTCATCCCGACTCTGGGCCTGCGCTCTTACTCACTGCGCCACCTAGCCACATCCCTATGCATCATTTTTGCTGTTTCTTTTTTCTTTTCCCTCTCAGTCTTTCCCTCTCTTGTGCTGTCTCTTGTGCTATGAAAGAGCTCCACAAACACCATTCTCCTTTGCTGGTGACCTTTGACTGTGAAGCAAGATAGCTCACATTTATTGTGCTTTCCTCATAACCACTTGTGTATTGTTATGCCCATTTTACAGATGAGGAAATTGAATCTTGACATGATTACATAACTATGAAGTATCAGAGGCAGAGTTCAGAGCCAGATCTTCTGGCTTTAAGCCCAGGACTGTATCCACTACACCATGATGCCTCTTGGAAACAGTTAGAAAATGATGTGTTAATATAAGTTGTCCCGAAAGTTTCATTGCAGTTCTAATCGATTAAAGCTTAGAGTTGCAGTAAGACTTTTGGAACATCTTGTATATCTGTAACTTACTAGAAAAAAGCTAATCATCTAAGTGTGAAAGGAACATAGGGTAAAAAAGGTTATCAATGGAATGTATTCTATCAAGGCAGGTTCCTAGAAATGTACTTCTTCAGAATCCTGTCAGACCTGTTACCTTTTCTCGAGGTTCAGCTAAAGTACAACTTTTTAGATCCTCTCTCCCCTTTGACTTATTCCCCATTCCCCACCATATGCTTGTCCTCTCTTCTCAAATTACTTTGCATCATACTTTTCTGTATATTTGTCATATCCTACAAGTAGATTGTAAGTTGCTTGAGCTCAGGGACACTTTTGGTCTTTGTTCTCCTGCATTTAGCACTGTGCTAGTGCCCTACGAATAGTAAAAGTTTATGCTGAAAGGACTGAAATTTGAAAATACATTAAAGGGGGCAGGTAGGTGGCACAGTGAGTAGAGCACTCACTGGCCCTGGAGTCAGGAAGACCTGAGTTCAAATTCTACCTCAGACACTTGACACTTAACTAGCTGTGTGACCTTGGGCAAGTCACTTAACTCCAATTACCCTGCTTTCCCACCTCAAGGAAAAAAAAAAAGAATACATTAAAGGACCAACCGTGCTTTTTTTTAACCATAAGGCAAAGAAAATAGAAATGATAGTATGAAAAATTTTACTTCAAAGTAATATTATATTTTTGCATTAACTGACACATATAGTCCTTCTAGTATTAATAAATTTTTGATGAGTTGAATTTTCATAAATTTTACAAAGATCACAAAAATATTACAAAGAAAGAGGAAAAAATACCTTGAATAAAAATGCAAACCAGTCTTGTTCCCTCATCCTCACCAAAGATAGCATATCTAACATCAAAGACTTAGAACTGGAAGAGACTTGAGGGCAGGCCAACTCTCTGATTTTACAGCTGAAAAAGCCAAGATCCAGAGAAATGAGGTGACTCGTCCACAGTCAGTTTAAACCCATTTCCTTTCCCTACAAATCCACCACTCTTTCCTGTTAGATGGTCTGATACTTCTCCATGAACAGGAGATAGAACTCTTATAGTAGTGTTTAGAAGCACAGTTAACTAGGTCAGACATTGAATTACCAGTAAATTTTTTCCATACAAGATCACTAAGTCAGGTCAAGCTTGCATGCCTGGCATCCTGTTTCTCAGGCAGCAGAAGTAAGTGATCCTGAAGGATTATAAAGACACTGGCAACTGCACTGATAGTTTAATGGTCACTTATACTCTACACTAGTGGCTAAAGCTATTCATTCACAAGGAAGAAGCAGGCAGCTTTCTCTAAATTCCTGCCACCTCATTAAATTACTTAAGACCAAATCACATCTTCATCAAAATACACAAAACTGGACATCACCATTCTCTATTCATACCCTACAATCAACTGTTCTGTTCAAAAACCATCCTCACAAACGCAATTCCGTGGCAACAAATCAGTCCTGTGCCTCATAGCAAAGGGTTAAAAATAAGTTTCTTTGTTAACAGTTACAACTCCAATTTATCACAGTTAATACATACTCATAGAAACAACTTAAGTTCAAGAAGGGAAGAGAATAAGCACTTATTAAGCACCTGCTACGTACAAAGCCCCGTGCTAAGTGCCTTACAAACATTGCATTTGAACTTTACAACCTTGGGAAGTAGGTAGTACTATTATTACCATTTTGTAGTTGAGGAAACTGAAGAAGACAAAGATTGAATGACTTACCCAGGGTCACCCAGCTAGTGCCTGAAGTTGGATTTGAACTCAGGTCTTCCTGACTTCACATTCAGTATTCTATCTACTGCACTACCTCCTTGGACCCACATATCATTTCCCATAATTCCTTGCTCTGGGTCATCGTGATTCCTATTTGTGATCTTGCAAAAGAATGTCATTTTTTTCCCAGGATGCTTCCTGTTTTTGTCAATTTCTATCATTGCTATTTTGTACAAAGTATACTATGAAGTTGAATAGAGATCATATATCAGTACATGTATTATGAATAAAAATGCAATCAGACAATGAGCTAAGCTCAGAATCTAAAAGGACAGTGAACTGGTTTGCATTTAGGACATCATGAAGTGCTTTTAATGACTCCCTGTTTCTAACTGAAATAAATGCTTGTTTAAAAAAGTATCACTCTTCTTTCAGTGATGTAGACCTATGTCGTGGAACACCAGTCTCCAAAGAACTGAAGTTGAAGATCATCCAAAGGACAATGGAGAGGCATATGGTGACTGGAAGCAGGCTGTCATGCGTAACGACAAGCAATTATGAAGATATGGCATAAAAGATGCCTTTAGACAAATATGCAACCAGAAGAAAATACGATCACAGATCATATCTCAGTGGTTTAGTAGTAAACGAACTAGATTCTGAGCCTAGGGGATGTGACTTTAAATTCTGCCCTGGATGCTTACTACTTCTGTAACCATGAACAACTTATTTAAATTCCCTGTGCCTCCATTTTCTCACCTGTAAAAGGAGTTGGGTTTTACACACTCTGAAAGCACTTCTGATTCTAGATCTATGGTCCTTTGAAGAGAGGTAGGGGGCTGTGGGTGTGGAACACTGGTCAGATGGGCTGGGTTATATCACCTAAATGTTTTTGTCATAAGGGAGGGTTCAATTAGGGTGCTGTTATATCAGGAAGTGACTTGCAGTATAAAAAGATAGAACTTAAAAAAATAAGATCAAGATTAGTAATGATGTGTTAAGAGATTTACAAGAAAGAAGGTCCCCAGCAAGTCAGGTAGAATTCCTAGGATGTATTTATTGGAGGACATGGACAAGAGTGGCACAGCATGGGCAGGCATGAATGGACTGTTACTTACATCCTTGATGAGATTGCAGATTCACTTAGCTATTGCTTCTGAAATGGAACATCAGGACGGTGAAAAATGCTCCAGAAAGTGTCTTCACTTGCTATTGCATTTACTATCAAAGCATGGGCAAAATTCTAATCATACTCCCACGAGTCACAAATGCAGCCAGCCAATACAGCTCTAATGCATGATAATGTAATTGTGTATAATGGTTATCTGTGTTGGCATTTTGTGTTGATGTCTTGTTCTATTAGTAACTGACAAGCTCCATGAAGGCAGGGGCCATGTATAAAAGATGCTTAAATCTATCTTCTACTGAAGATGCTAAGGAACTGAGGAAACAATAATTAAAAAAAAAAAAGGAAAGCAATCTCTACCCTCAGGGAGCTTATGTGCTACTATTTACTCAGAGAAGTGGAAGATAATTTCAGGGGGAGGGGACTATAAAAGGATTCTTGTACTAGACAGCACCTGGCCCCCAAGTTGTGTTGTAAGTGCAACAATGGATTCTAAGAAGTGATGGTAAAGAGGGAGTGAATTCCAGACAAGGAAGACAGCTTGTGAAAAGGCATGGAGGAGGGGGATGGCATGCCAAATCTGGGGAACAAGTAGGCCAGTTTGACTCAAATGTAGAATGCATGAAAAGGAGTAACGTGGGATAAATCTGGAAAGGTAGGCTGGAACCAGATGGTGACAAGCTTTAAATGATGAGCTGAATTTATATTTTAACACAGAGGTAAAAGGGAATGAAAAAAGATTCTTTCTTTCTTTTTTTGACATGGAAGTTCATTCCTATACAGGAAGAAATGCTAAACATGGAAGAATTGATGCACTCATTGACAGGATTTAGAGATTCAATAACTGTAGTTACAGCAAGTATGGGAGGCTCATATTTAACTTAGTTATAATAAGTTGGGAGACTGATACATAACTTGTATCACAACATAAACTAGTTTTGTAAGACTACCAAAATGATTTATATTTCATCTTAGCACTGCATTATCCAACCACTTTTGGCATTTTGTTCAATGAAGAAACTTCTCTTGAGATAAACCACTGTTGTTTTTTGGGGAAATGAAGCTGGCCACTCATAGGCCTTTGGGGACCTTCAAACCTTTTGGAATTCACAGTTGCTGCCTTTTAACTCTGTGTTAAAATATAAATTCAGCTTGTCATTTAAAGCAGCCACCCAACAGATTGAAGACCTAGGTCCTGGAGAGTCAAAGTGCTAGATGGAGGGACCAGTACAAGGCAGCCCAATACCCCTCCAGTCCCTGATTATACAGTAGCCACATAAAAAGTAGTTGCTTGTGGGTGGCTAGGTGGTGCAGTGAATAGAGCACTAGCTCTGGAATCAGGAGGACCTGAGTTCAAATCTGGCCTCAGACACTTAACATGTGCTAGCCATGTGACCTTGGGCAAGTCACTTAACCCCAACTGCCCTGCCCTCCCCCCTCCAAAAAGAAAAAAAAAAGCCTATGTAATAAATACTATCTTTGAAAAAAAAAAAGTAGTTGCTTGGAGCTAGGATCTGGGTTGCATGTGGTGAACCAGCTTTCCCGTGACTTTGGGTTAGAAGTGATTGACCAGACTGAACCTTTGGGTGAGGGTCTAAATAATAATAGCTAACGTTTATGTAGGTGGCACAGTGGATAGAGCACCCTTCTTGGAATCAGGAAGATCTGAGTTAAAATCCAACCTCAGACATTTACTAGTTGTGTGACCCCTGGCAAGTCATTTAGCCCTGTTTGCCTCAGTTTCCTTATCTATAAAATGAACTAGAGAGAAAACCCCAAATGAGGTCACAAAGAATCGGACAGTATTGCACAACATTTATGTAGTGACCTATGTGCCAGGCACTGTGCTAAGTACTTGACAATGATTATCTAATTGTATCCTCACGACCCAGAGAGGAAGGGGCTATTATTCCCATTTTACAGATGAGGAACTCAGGCAAACTGAGGTTGTCCATTTGAGTCCATTAATTCTCCATTCCAGCCGAGGCAGTCAGATCAGTACTGGGGTTCCCAAGATGAGAAGGTCAGGACTTGTCTACCTGTCGTAGCTCACGGAACAGAGCGTGGGCCTTCATGTCACTGTTACTCAATGGAGGCAGGAGTATCCCCGGCCACAAACTTCAGAGCTACATCATAGACCACCTTGGGAAGGCTGCCCAGCAAGGCGCCCGGGACCCACGCAGGAGCCTGTCTAACCTGGGCTCGGGACCTACCCCGGACCTCGACACGCCCTCCTTCGAGGTGTCCTGGGACACAGGGTAAGGCCCTGGGGCTAGGTCGGTCGAGGGCCAAGAACTAGTAGTGGCGGGGGTGGGTGGGGAGGGTGTTGGTGTGTCCAGAGCCGCCCGGGACGGACAGCACAGGGGAGGATAGGGAAGAGGAATGGGGCAGAGGGCGATTCCGGGGACCCCTGGCGCTGCTATGGCCGGTGGTCAGACACCTGGACAAAGCAGGGCAGATCCTCGAGGATCCGCCCTTTCTATAGGAAGAGCTGGGAGGACGGGGACAGGGATGGGGAGCGGTGTCGACAAGGTTAAGGACCCGAGGGGAGGTGGCCTCCGCCCGCAGGAGGATGGCTCAGCGGTCCCAGAGCTTCTCCCCCCCATCGCGCTGCCTCCCAGTGGGACCGGGGAAGGAAGGAGGCGGGGCCTCACTCGAGCCCTTAAAGCGACCTCCCAGCCTTCCTCCGAGACAGCCTTCGTCTGGGGGAGCGTCCCGCGCGGTCGCCACGGAGATGGTTCTCAGCTGGAACCGCTGGGCACGTTCTTGAGCGGACCAATGAGCAGGGGAGCCCTAGGCATGGGAACAGTACATACAGGCATAGGGCAAAGGTGCGAGGGAAGGAGACTGGAAGCAGAGACCAATTAGGAGGCTCCTGCCGGAGGGGGTGGAGGGACGACTGACCAGACTTGGAGAGTGGGCTTAGCCAATAGCGCTGAAGACAAGAGCAATCTCATCACATGAACAAAATCAGTGCGGCTAAAATTAGGAAAAAAGTTACCTGGGGAAAAGCTTCGTAGCGTATCTCCAATAAAGGTCTGACTGTGTGTGCGTACAACTAGGTAACAATAAGAGCCTCCAAAAAACTACTTAAAAGACAGGAACTGGCAGGTTCAAAGGAAGAACTGCAAACTATGAACCAAGGCCCCAAAAACTAGTAAGGAAAATACATTTTAAACAGCTCTGTGGCTTCATTTTGCACCCGTCAAACTCCCAAAGGTCACACACACAAAATGGTCAATGTTGGAGAGTCCCTGGGATAGCAGACAAACCAGCACATTGTTGTTGACCTTAACTGATACGTCCACTCTAGAAAAAAGGCCAAAGTCACTGACCTAAGAGCAACACTACTACAGGATCTGTGTAAACCCGCACCAAAAGTCAGGGACATAACAATTCAGAGTTTCCTAGACAATCTTCTTTGTTCTGCTTCTTTATATATTAAAATAGTTGTATTTGTGTTAAGTTTCATAATAAAAAGTAAATTTAACTTTTAAAAGACAAACCAAGGGTGAGAATGTCCAGGCCTATGATCAATAGTGTCAAAAGCTACAAAGAGACTAAGAGGGATAAGGACTCGGAAAAAATGGCCATCATATTTAGCAATCACTGGCAGAGATTTTAGTAGATCTAGTAGATCACTGGTAACCTTGGAGGAAGCCATTTCAGTGGAGTGGTAGAATCAGAAGCCAGATTGCAAGGGGCTGGTGAGTGGGAGGTGAAGAAGCAGAGGCAATGCCTTTAAATGGCTTTTTGTAGCTGTGAAAGGGAAGAAAGATGCAGCATGAAAATGCAAGGTACTGGAAGGTGAAAAGATTTTTAAAGAACTGGAAAGACTTGGGTGTTTATGTATTAGATAAGAGTAGATAGAGACTGAAAATGTGAAGGGATGGGAAGTGGGAAGTGATCTTAAAAGGCAGGATCCTGGGGGAGATGGGAGGAGTGAGGACCAAAGGCAGAACAGGGAGTAGCCTTGGCAAGGAGTTGATCTAGTTTTTCCTCAGAGATAGAAAAGCACAGGAGAGTGAGGGATTATGTAGGAGTTTTGAGGGAAAGAAGAGAAGGGCTCCAGAATATAGCCTCTAGTGTCTCAAAAAAAAAAAAAAAAGTAGAAGGCATGGCAAGGTCCTCTGCTGAGAAGGATCAGGGAATGTTTGTTGAGAGAGCAAATATTTATGCCAAGATTCACTGAGACAGGGGACTCAACTTTTTCCAGAAAATAAATAATTCTTCAGTAAACATGAGACTACCAAAATTCCAATTTAGGAAACTTAGCTCATTTTCCCAATTATTTTCATTCTAAAAAATATATATACAGCTGATATGCTCAATAAACTTCTGTGATTAGTTGTGTCAAGAGTAAGAAAAAACTTGACAAAAGTGAAAAGCGAATGTTTCTCCCATAAAGGATGTAGATGAGACACTAGGAAGCAAGAAATAATTCACCATAAAGTTTAGCAAGGAAAGCTACCAAGTTGTTACTATTCTCTTAAAAATTATTTTCTTTGCCTAAATTAGTTCCTCTTTAAAATACTAATAATTGAGTTTAAAAGAAAATGCATATTGCATATTTTCATAAATGGTGATCTTAGATTTTTATGGAAAAATCAGTGAAAAAATTAAAAAAGGATTCAGATCAAGAAAGTAGAACAAAGAGAATACACACAATAACTAAAATAATGTAAATGAAGAAAGTACTTAACAAGAAAAATTGGATGGAATAGAGTGATCAATGTTTCTTCCCAATGACAATTAAAACACTTTCTTAGCAATTCTGTTAAGAAATGGTAAGGTACAAGGGTGGAATGTTACATGTTCTGTCCTTCCCAATTGCTTTATCAAAAGTTTTGTATTTTTACTTGTTTTTTTCTAAAGGAAGGTACTATTAGGTAAGGGGTTCTACTGGAAAGTGATTGTTGTGTAAAAACAAAATGCAGCAATAAATATTTGATTTTCTTTTTAAAGACTGTTAAAATACTGTTCTATAGCAAGCAATCATCATTCTGTAACAACAATTTCAATGGCAATTTCAAATGGCAGCTGTTGAGGGTTCTGATTCTCACTGCTAAGAATACAAACATAGCTTCTTGCCTGCTGTGCCTCTGGCTTGATTTCAGGCTTTTTTCCTGCAAGCATACTGCCTTTCCAGGACGGAGATGTGGTGGGCAGCATTCTAAAGAAGAGGATGCCATACCAACTGGCATCAATGTACCAATTTCTTTTCTTAAAAATATTTTTATCTTTATCTTTTGTTTTTACATCACCTTCATTTCCAACCATAATGCACCCTCCTCCCTTACCCAGGAAACAGTTTGAGCTGTTTCTTATAACAGAATAAAAACAGGGTAAAAAGGAACCTCAGCAAGAGGAACCAGCACTCCAAGGGTTTCTGACAGGATATGCAACATTCCACAGCCATAATCCCCTTTTGGGACAAAGAAGGGAAGGAAGCAAATTACATTCTCTCTGAGTATGAGTTTGTTCTTCATAATTACATAGTGTTCGTTTTTGTTCTTTCTGTTTATGTTGTTTAAAGTCATTGTATATTTTGTTTTCTTGGTTCTGCTCAGATGCACCATCTTCTTTCCATTTTAATTCCCAGAAACATGAATAAAAAAAGCTGTAAAATTCTGATACTTCCTACTACATACCATGTAGCATTTGTCCCTATTCCAGGTTGAAGAACAGCAATATTACACACTAACTCTACACATGAAGTGATGTCACTGGGACCTGATGAAGAAAGTGTGTTTTTATTTATTCTTTGAGTCAATAAAAGGCCTACAACTGCTAGATACACAAAGCATATAATACATAAGGAACCTCTGTCTATGGGGCTGTCCCCTAGGAAAATGTTCTACAGCTGAGGGACAAGAATCTAAGTGGGAAAAGATACAATGAAATGAGAGAATATGAACTAAACATCAAGGCTGGAGAGTCACATTTGGAATTCTTCATCTTGCAACAACAAAAATCAGTGGAAAAAAAACCCCTTCTATAGCTAAAACAGCCAATACTTTTATTTTTACACATCACAATATAAATGTAAGCTGCATTTCTGTCCCATTGCTCCCTTCCAAACAGTTTCTTCTTTGACAGAAGTAGGAGCAAGTCTTCCTTGCCATGCTGTTGGAAAACACCCCAGAAGGTGCAGCACCATGGTGTCTAGAACAAGGAATAAAAAAATGACACGAATGGATTTCCTTTTATTCTTATCTGTCTGGGCGAGTCATTCCTGGCCGAGTGGGCACCATCATGGGACGGGTAGGAGGTCTCATCATTGGAGGTCCAGGCATCATTGGCATGTGGCCTCCCATGGGCGGCCTCATCCCAGGAGCTACAGGGTTGTACAAAACACACGGTACATTTCAAGTCAGTCATGAGAGACATTCTAGCTTGCCTTTTCCCCTCTCCTTTCCCATTCGCTAGCAGTAATATGCTTAAAAAGCACACTAGAGGAAATGCTACAAAATCATCCTGTCTATAAAGCATGATGACCCTATAGTCAGGGCAAAGTATTAATAGATTACTTTGAAAAAAAAAAAACAGGCTCCTTTTCAGAAGGCACCAGTGACAAGTTCCCCAAATTATCTCCATTTCCCTTACACTAAGGAAATGCACAGTTGAGTCATTTAAATCAGCCCTTTAAGTCTGTCAGGCCTCACATAGCCAGAGGCTATTACACTATCATGAATGTGAGCAGAACACAGTGGGCAATTCTGCCACCAAAAGTCAGTATGCAATTTAGTGGGAATAGCGAGTAGGAGTCATGATAAGAATCTGTTAATAACCATGTACAGCTTATGGCCATACAAGAGAACATGACATAATGAAACTGGAAAGAAAAAAGGTGACTTCTAGGGCCCTCTGGCAACAGGAAGGTTTATAAAATGTTCTATCATTATGCAAACTAAGCAAATTAGCATGCATTTACTGTCTTGAGGTTTGACTATAAAATTGAAAAAATTCACAAGAAATGGGTAGTAGGCAAGTGCCTATAAGGCGTTGTACTATGGCTGATAAAAGTCATGATATTAGAAGGTCAGTATGGTATAAGTGGAAGCACACTGGACCAAAGACCTACATTCAGGTGAAAAGTTGGCCACAACCGGCTATGTAATCCAAAATGAGGCAATACCTCAGGTTCCTCACCAACAACATGTGCCCAGAATACCTACTTCACGAGATGCTTAGAATAAAAAGTGTTTTTAAGCACTAGATAAATGTAAGCTATTTTATCAACACTATGGATTAATTCCACATCGCACCAATGGTGAGTATGCAAACTAGATAAAAAATGACCCTTCAATGTCATTGTCTATAAATGGTTTGATTCTTAATCAGAAAATGACCTTGCCTCTTTAAGTGATGGGAACTGATGAGTTATAGTGAAAAATTCTGCTCCAAAGTTCAGTAACTAAATTGGTTGTGCAACTAACAATCTACCTACCTATTCTCAATGAAATATATCCATAAACTCATTGCAAATAAGGTCAAAAATTGAGGAGAAGGGGGAGCAAAAGGGTGTAATGGCAAGCAAAACAGGATTTTTTCTGCTGTTTTTCTGGATTGAGTTTTAGCTAATCAAGTGCCTTTGAGCCTCACCTTTGATTGTATCAAAAATCTTTGGAAATGGTACACATTGTATTGCCCTTAATAGGCCTATGGGGGTTTGAAGATCTCCCCTGCCCCTTAATAGGCCAAATGTAATCACATGGGAACCTATGGCAGGAGGAGCTTGAAGAAAGGGTGGAACAGGAAGGAGCAGAGCATGAGCAGAGCTGGGAGCAAGCAGAACTGAGAGAATGTTTGTGATGTTGGTGCTTTGTCTGTTAATCTGTGTTACTTTCTCAGACAGAAGTGGATGATGTTTGTATTTTCTGCTACCCCTTAAAGATAACTATAAGATATACTGAATATTGTTTTGTTTAAGACTATGTAACCACGTTAGTATAAAGTTGTTATGTTATATTGTTGTGAATATTATGCTTTGCTTTAACTGAACAATGTTTAGTTTATTGCAGAATAAATAGAGAGCTCCTTATTCTATGTGATTAGACCCTCAAAGTTATTCACAACAGCAGTCCTCAGGAGAGCTGCTCATGATTGGCTTTACAGAGGGTGTGTTGAAGAATCTAAAAAAGAAGCCAGAACCATGGTATGGTGTTGCTTTATTTGCAATGGCAACATAAGGTCATTTGGCATCTTCCTACCTACACTGAGAATCAACAAGCAACAGATTTAATTACTTCTTTGTAAATAGGATTTATTAAAAATTACTTCCCTAGAAAGAAAATTAAGAAAACAAACTAAAGGCCCATTTAATTTCCTTGGGGAAGGAAAAGAGGTTCATACTTACCAGGTCCCAGAGGCATCATTCCAGGAGGAGGGGGGCCCATCATTGGCATCATAGGGGGCCCTCCCATATGGGGTGCTGGCATCATACCAGGTCGAGGAGGTCCCGCTGAAAGAAAGCATCGATCTTGGAATTAGGAATGCTAACATTTAAAAAATATGCACTTCTAAGCCAGAGGGCAAGTAAAATAGGTTCTTATTAATATTCTAACATTCTTCAACAAAAGGCCTATTACAGTTTTTCTCCACCTTTGGTTTCACAGCAATATGTTATAAAATTCATGGTTATGTGGCTAAACACATGAAATGGCCAGTTTGCACACAAGGGTCTAACCCTAGTTAAATCCCTTCAGATCCACAATCTCCAAAGAAGTTTATTCAGAGAAAGCAATAGTGGTTTTTTACAGAATTCAAGGTAAAGAGCTGAATAGTGACTAAAGTGAATAATATTCCTTAGTTCAGGAAAATCATTTTAAGATGTTTTTTGAAAGGCAGTATTTTAAAAATTTATCTTTTAGTTTACAACATTCAGTCCTATAAGCTTTTAAGTTTTGAGTGTTCCCCACTCCCTAAGGCAGTATGCAATTTCATATAGGCTCTACACATATATTTTCACATTCGTCATGTTGTAAAGAAGAATTATAACCAATGGAATGAACCATGAGAAAGAAGGAACAAAAATAAAACAAAAAAGAGAGCAAATAATATACTTCGATTTGCATTAAGACCCTGTAATTCTTTCTCTGCATGTGAATAGCATTTTCCATCATGAGCCTTTTGGAGTTGTCTTAGGGCATTATATTACTGAGAAGAGCCAAGTCTGTCATCACACAATGTGGTTGTAACTATGTACAATATTCTCCTGGTTCTGCTCCCCTCACTCAGCATCAGTTTATACAAGGGTTTCCAGGCTTTTCTGAATTCTACCCGCTTATCATTTCTTTTTTTTTAAGCTAATATATTTATTTTTAGTTTTCAACATTCACTTCCTTAAGTTTTAAATTTTCTCCACCTCCCCCCCTCCCTAAGATGGCAAGCAATCTGATATAGGTTCTACATATACATTTCTATTAAACATATTTTCATGTTGTGTAGAAGAATTAGGGAGAATGAATGGGAGGAACCCTGAGAAAAAAAACAAAAAACAAAAAGAAAATAGTCTGCTTCACTCTGCATTCAGACTCCATAGTTCTTTCTCTGGATGTGGATGTCACTTTCCATTATGAGTCCTTTGGAATTGTTTTAGGTCTTTGCATTGCTGAGAATGGCTAAGTCTATCAAAGTCAATCACTGCATGCTGTGTCTGTTACTGTGTACAATGTTCTCTTGGTTCTGCTCACTTCATTCAGCATCAATTCATATAAGTCTTTGCAGGTTTTTCTGAAGTGTACCTGCTCATCATTTCTTATAACACAATAGTATTTCATTACATTTGTATACCACAGCTTCTTCAGTCATTCCCCAATTGAAGGGCATTCCCTCAATTTCCAATTCTTTGTCACCACAAAAAGAGCTGCTATAAATATTTTTGTACACATGGATCCTTTTCCCACTCGTATGATCTCTTTGGGATATAGTCCTAGAAGTGGGATTTCAGGGCCAAAGGATGTGCACATTTTTATAACCCTTTGGGCATAGTTCCAAATTGCCCTCCAAAATGGTTGGATCAGTTCACAGTTCCACCAATAATGCATTAGTATTCCAATTTTCCCACATTTTCTCCAACATTTATAATATTCCTGTTTTGTCATGTTAGCCAATCTGACAGGTATAATGTGGTACCTAATGGTTGTCTTGATTTGCATTAAAGGCAGTATTTTTAAATTTTTAAAAATACATTAAAAACTGGGGTGGCTGGGTGGCACAATGAATAGAGTGCCAGCCCTAGAGTCAAGAGGACCTGAGTTCAAATCTGACCTCAGACACTTAATACACAGACCAAAAAACTAGCCATGTGACCTTGGCAAGTCACTTAACTCCAATTGCCCCGCCTTTCCCCCCTCCAAAAACCAAAAAAAAAAAAACCCAAAACCCCAAAACATTAAAAACTATATGCAGAATTCTACTTTAGGCAGGTTTAGACTCTTTAAAATCTTACTGTACTGTCCATTAAACATAGCCTAACAAATTCTTATATTGTATTTCTTGACAACCTCCTCTGCTCATTCTATAGCTTTTATCAATCAATGACACTGAACATGATCAAATAGATGAAATGGCACAGGGACACATGCTTAGACCAATTTGAGATATAAAAGTCAGGACCAGCTATATCACATTGCTTTCCCCTACTTTCCTTAATACGTTAAGTTAATGCTGTCTCCCTGGGATTAATTCTTATTTATTCTGTGTTCTTTGCACATTGTCTCTTACTTTCCACAGTTAGCTCTTTGTAAGCAGCAAGTTTTGTTTTGGTCGGTTAAGGTTTGGTTTTTTTTGCCTTTTTTTTTTTGTATTCTCAGTGCTTAGTAGAGTGTGCACATAGTAAGCATTTAATAAATGCTTGCTGATAGACTGACTCACCCAAGAGTCCTGTGTTTGCAGCAACTGTATATAGAAAGCCTATCAGAAAGCACTCCCCAGATGACTGAGCAGTTGTAGACTTCAAATTGTATTACAAAGTGGTCATCATCAAAACAATATGGTACTGGCCAAGAAATAGAGTAGTGGATCAGTAGAAAAGACTAGGTACACAATACCTAGTACCACAATACCAATAAATGACCAATAGTAATCTAGTGTTTGATACATCCAAAGATTTAAGCTTTTGGAATAAGAATTAATCATCTGAGAAAAATTGCTGGGAAAACTAGAAAGCAGTTTGGCAAAAACTAGGCACAGACCAATATCTCACACTATATACCAAGATAAAATAAAAATGGATATATGATTTATACATAAAAGATGATATCAAGTAAATTAGGGGGGTGTGGAAAAATGTATCTTTCAGTTCTATAGATAAGGGAAGAGTTTATGACCAAACAAGAAATATAGAGGATTACAGGAAGTAAAATAGATAATTTTGGTTACATGAAATTAAACAGCTTTTGCACAAACAAAACTAATACAACCAAAATTAGAAGGAAAGCAGTAAAGTGGGGAAATTTTTCAGCAAGTTTTGCTGATAAAAGGCCTCGTTTTTCAAATATATAGGGAACTGAGCCAAATTTATAAAAATAACTCTTTCTCAGTTGACAAAAGGATATAAACAGGTAGTTTTTAAAAGAAGAAATCAAAGCTATCAATAATCACATGAAATCCTTCAAATCACTAAAACTCCGAGATGCTACTTCCCACATGTCAGATTGGCTAACATGACACAAAAAGAAAATGACACATGCTGGAGGCAATGTAGAAAAATTGGGACACTAATTCACTGCTAATGGAATTGGAAACTAGCCCAACCAGTTTGAAGAAAAATTGTAACTATGCCCAAAGGGCCAAAAATCTTTGACTATTCTTTGACCCAGCTATTAACAGAACTACTAGGTATGTGTCCAAAAGAGATAAAAGAATTGGGAAAAGAACCTCTTTGTACAAAAATATAGCAACTCTTTTTGTGGTGACAAAGAATTAGAAATCAAGAGGATGTCCATCAACTGAGGAACAGCTAAACAAGTTGTGGGTATGTGATTGTGATGTAATACTATTATACTATAATAAATGACAAGCAGGATGATTTAGAAAAACCTGAGAAGACTTATATGAACTGATGCAAAGTGAAGTGAGAACCAGAAGAATAGTGTACATGGTAGCAGCAATATTGTAAGGATGATTGACTGTGAAAGACTTACCTTCTTTGATCAAGACAATTATCCAAAACAATTCCAATGATGAAAGATGCTATCCATCTTTAGAGAGAGAACTGATGAACTCTGAATGCAGACTGAAGCATACTTTTTTCTACTTTATTTGTACTATTTTATTTTGTCTGTGTTTTCTTTTGCAACATGGCTAATATAGAAATTTATTTTATTTTATTTTTTTAAGCAATTGGGGTTAAGTAACTTGCTCAAGGTTACACGGCTAGTCATTATTTTTTTGTGTGTGGGTGCTCATTTTCTGAGGCCGGATTCGATCTCGGGTCATCCCAACTCCGAGGCCGGCGCTCTTACTCACTGCGCCACCTAGCCGCCCCTTAATATAGAAATTTTTGCAGAATGTCACATGTATAATCGATGTTAAATTGTTTTCCTTCTCAAAAAAGGAGGGAAGGAGAGAATTTGGAACTCAAAATTTTAAAAAATTAATGTTATTTTTTTTTACATATAATTGGGAAATATTTAACAGAAAAATTAATTTTAAAAAATACTCCCAATTCTGTGTAGATAATAATAGCCAACCTTTATACAGCACATTAATGCTTATAAAGCATTTTATACACACTATCTCATTTGATATTCACAATAATTCTATAAGGTAGATATTAAAAGATTATTATCCTAACTTGTAGGATAGCTGTTCTGAGAACCAGGAAGCCCAGGTGGTTCAAGCACCACCTCTACCACATATTGTAACCTTGGGCAAGTCACTTAAACTAGCAACTTTCTAAGATGAGAAGGCAATGATCTATATTGATAGAGGGACTTCGCTTTCATAGGAATTCATTATACCAATGAAATCAAAGGTCCAATACTTATCCCTATTCTATCATTTGTTTAGCCATTTGCCAACTGATGGGACCCCCTCTGTTTATTGTTCTTTACTATAATAAAAAGAGTTATTATAAATATTTCTGTACTGATGGGTCCTTTTCCTCTTTTTGTGGAAACTTTTCAATTTTACATAATCAAAATTGTCCATTTGATCTTCTAGGATCCTCTGTATCCCCAGGATACATCAAGACATGGCTGAAACAAAGCTGAGAGCTAATTTATATGCTGGATCTCAAAATACCCTGACAAATTATTAGCTCAATCTAACAAGATAAAACTCAATAGGTATAAATGCAAAGTCTTACATGTGAGTTAAAAAATATCAACTATACAAATAGAGAATAGGGGAACCACAGCTAAACAACAGTCCCCCAAAAATTATTTTTAAGTTTTTTAGTGTCCTGCAAATTCAAAATAAATTAACAGTAGTACGTGACAGTTTATGACATAATGAGAAAAACTTAATTTAATTTTAGGCTTTGTTAACAGAAGCTCTGTGCCCAGAATGAGGAAATCTAACATTCTACTGTCCTGGGCCCTAGTCAGATTACTTGAGAGGGTCAGAGCCATGGGCAGGCAGGAAAGGTGTCCAGATGCAAATTATCAGAAACCATACCCTATAGAAATCTGTTGAAGGAACTGGAAATGTTTAACTGAAGAAAAGATTCAGCCAAGGCACACAAGCTTATCTTCAAGTATTTGAAAGACTATGATGATCAGTTGTCATGTGATTGTGATGGAGTACTACTGTGTTATAAGAAACGATGAGGGGGGTTGTTTCAGAAAAAAAAAAAACCATACAAGACTTATATAAACTGATGTAAAGTGAAGTGAGAAGATCATTGTACATAGTAATAGCAATGTTCTAATGATGATCAACTGTGAAAGACTTGGCTACTCTGATCAATATAGTGAGCCAAGATAATTCCAAAGGGTTCACATGATAAAAAAATCCTATCCACCTCCAAAGAGAGAACTGATGAACTCTGAGTCCAAACTGAAGTGTAATTTTCTCACTTTTTGTGTGATATGGATAATACGGAAATGTTTTTCATGATTTCACATGTATACTTGATATTTTGTTTGTCTTCTCAGTGGGTAGATGTGGTAGGAGGGAGAGAATTTGGAACTCAAAATTTGAAAAGAAAAAAATGTTAAAAAAAAAAATAAACCATATGTTTACGTACTTTTTTTTAAAGGCTATCAAGTGGAAGAGGAATTAAACTAGTTCTGATCAGCCCTAGAAGGCAGAAGAAGAGTGAAGGGTAGAAACTTCAGAGACAGAACTGTTTAAGATCTGTTGACAGGATCAACAAAAGGAAAAGCTTCCCAATAATTAGTTGCAGAAAAGCCCACTTTAGAAGGTAGAAGATTCCCCATCACTGGAAATTTTCAAGCACAGAACAAGTTTCCTCCCTCAGTTTCTTCATCTATAAAATGGGGGTAATAACAGCATCTACCTCCTAGGTTTGTTGAGAGGATAAAATGAGATAATATTTATAAAACATTTAAATGCTGACTGTGATTATGAAAAAAAAAATTACAAATGTTGGAGTGGTTATGAAAAAAAGATACATTAAGAAGGAAAGGATCTCATGTAGAAGAGGCAAGGGGAAGTAGTTGCAGAGGAGGGGAAGAACAGGCAAAAAGGCAAAATCCATATTCTCATTGAATTTGGCTCAGGGAGAGAATGACATACATACTAAAGAGCATTTTTCACCCTGCAGGAGAGTAGGGGGAAGGGGGATGAAAGGGGGGATGATGGAGGGGAAGGTATGCTGGGGGGAGGGGAGGTTGGAGGCACCCATTTTTGAAGAGGGACAGGATCAAAGTAGGGAATGGATGCTGAAGAAGGAGAAGCAGACACATAATTAGGGTCTAAAGGACAAATTTGAACTTCCTGACTCTAGGCCCAGCACTTTATCCACTGAGCCACTTGGTTGCATAACTGTAGAGTTGTGAATTAGTCCAAGCAGTCTAGAATACCTGGCACTTAATAAATGTTTGTTCACTTGACAAAACTGTTTATACACTTTGATTCAATGATAGTACTACTAGAGCTCTACCCCAAAAAGATATAAGAAATGGAAATCAATGATCATAAAAAAGGGAAAAGGACCCACATGTACAAAAATATTTATAGAAACACTTTTTGTGGTGGCAAAGAATTGGAAATTGAGAGGATGTCCATTATTTGGGGAATGACTTGAACAAGGTGTGGTAAATGTGTGTAATGGAATACACAATGAAATGATGAAATGATGAGCAGGCAGACTTGAGAAAAATCTAGAAAGATTTATATGAACTGATGATGAGTAAAATGAGCAGAACCAGGAAAACATACACAGTAACAGCCACAGTGTGTAATAACTGACTTTGACAGACTTAGCTCTTCTCAGCAATGCAATGATCTATGGCAATTCCAAAAGACTAATGAGAGAAAATACTACCCAAATCCAGAGAAAGAACTATGGGGTCTGAATACAGATCAAAGCAAATTATTTTCTCTTTGTAAAAATTTTTTCTTTCTCATGTTTTTTCCCTTTTGCTCTGCTACTTCTTTAACAACATGACTAATGTGGACATATGTTTGATTGTACATGCATAACCCATATCAGATTGCATCTTGGGGAGGGAGATGGGGAAGGAAGGAGGAAAATTTTAGAACTCAAAATCATATAAAAGTAAATGTTGAAAACTAATAATAAATTAATTTTTAAAAAGAAATGGAAATCAAAGGGGTACCCATCAATTCAGGAATGGCTGAGCAAACATCTGAGAAGTCTGGATTTGTTTGACTGTTTTCAGAGTGACGTAAGCAGAACCAGAAGAACAAAGTATACAATAACAAATGTAAAGACATAACTTTGAAAGAATTAAGAACGTTGATCACTGAAACGACCAACCACAATTTCAGAGGATCAGTGATAAAGCATGGTACCCGTCTCATGATGGAGAGGTGATAAACTCAAGATGAAGAATGAGTCAAACATTTCTGGACAGAGTTAATATGAGATCTGTTTTCAGTTGACTATGCATATTTGTTATAAGGGAAGAGGGAGGGAGAGAAAAATAATCCTTGTTAATTGGCAAAGAAAAGGAAAAGAAAAAAATTTTTTAAATGACAAGCATGTGCTAAGTTAAGTCACCTACTGGTGGTCTGTTTCAGCTACGGCCTGGCTCAGATGACCTCTAAGTCCTTTACCCCTATGAAATTTTGTACGAATTACTGAAAGTACTAAATAATCTCATCATTTCATTACTTGGATTCTTAACCCTTTTTGTGTCCTGGCCCCTTCTCAGATGTTTTTAAATACATACAATAAAATACATAGAAATATAAAAGAAACCAATTATATTGAAAGTTGTCAAAATATTTTAAAAAAATAAGTTCATAGACCCCAAGTTAAGAACCCCTGGTTTAAGTTCTAAAATTTTTCTCCACATAATATATTGGTAAGGCCAAAGCCCCTAAAAGCCATGTATTCTGGTTTATGTGAGTGTCGTGGGAAAATAAAAATTCTTCTCTGAGAAAGAATATCCTTTGATCTACTCTAGTTGTGGTAGGGAAAGCAGGTCTGATATCTGTCCAGGTAGTCTTAAGTTGCAATGACTAAGTTTCTAGCAGTGGTGTAACTAAGTGTTAACAGTGACAACACGTGCTGCCTTTTGTCTTTGAATTAGCCTAAAGATAGAGCCCCTGGTGGTATATATGTTCAGTAATCAAAAGCTAACTGTTGAAATAGTCATAAAAGGGGTGGCGAGGTGGCACAGTGAATAGAGCACTGGCCCTGGAGTCAGGACGACCTGAGTTCAAATCGGGTTTCAGACACAACACAAAATAACTAGCTGTGTGACCTTGGGCAAGTCACTTAACCCCAATTGCCCTATCTTCCCCCCTCTAAAAAGCAAAAAAAAAAAATAGTCACAAGAAACATTACCCTATCAAAGCCATTTTCTATTGTTATCCATCCATTCACCAAGCATTTATTGAACACTAATTTTAAGTTAAGGGTCATTTTGAATAAAATCTAAGAGAATAATGCCCAAAATTCCAAACAAAAAACAACAAAATAAAAAATTTTTAAACTTACGGAGACCAGGAGGAGGTGGGATCATAGCCCCTCCTGGTGGAGGAGCAGAGAAAGGAGTGGGAGGGATTTTTCCTTGCTGAAATGCAGCCGCTTTGAAAGGAAAAAAAACAGAAACACAAATAAGAATCTTAGGTGATCATAATTTTTCTGCTGTTTTTTAAAAATAAATACATTAAAAATATTTCAGTGACCATCCTCTATACCAGTCAACAATCATTTATTAAGTGTTTACATAGTTCTCAACCCTGGGGATGTAAGAAAGGCAAAAGACAACCCTGTAAATACCTAGGCACACACAAGATCTATAATGAGTGATTACAGCTAATGTGAAAGAGGAAAGCTTTAGTGGTTGGGGAGGATCAACCAGGAAAAGCCACCTGCTGAAAGTGGGGTTTGAGCTGGGCCTTAAAGGAATTCAGGGGAGAAGTGAGGAGGGAAAGCACTCAAGGTGTGGACAGCCACAGGAGTGAAATGATACATTGTTTTCGAGAAGCTTCTAAGTTGGTCAGTGACACTGGATACCAGAGGACGGGGAGGGGAGCAGTGTATTAAGTGGGAGAGGTAAGGAGGAGCCAGGTTATGAAGCTTTGAATGCCGAAGAGAGAAACTTATGCTTGATTCTGAAGGTAAAAGGGAAACACTGAAAATTCTTGAGCAGAGGGTGACGTGGCCAGACCTACTCTTTAAGGAAACCACCTTAGAAGCTAAGTGAAGGATAGCCTGGAGCCAGGAGAGACTTCATGCAGGGAGACCAGTTAGGAGGCTAATGCAATAGTCTCCTTGAGGGGTGATACACTTGGTGAGGGCGTGAACTAGAGCTGTGGGTGATCCTCCGAGATGTACAGATGCTGGGGAGGTAGAAAAGACAGCAAGGTCACAGGCTGGGGTGTCTCAGAGGATGATAGCACCCTCAACAGTTACAGGGAAACCTGGAAGGATCTTGGAAGTGAGATGAGTTCTGTTTTGAAAATGCTGAACATGAGATACCTGTGGCAATCCACTTGAGAAGTCCAAAAGGTGGCAGCAGATGCATGACTATAGCTCAGTACAGACATGAGGATTGGATATATAGATTTGAGAATCATCAATAAAGAGATGATGCGGGGGGTGGAGCCAAGATGGTGGTGTAGAAACAGGAAAACTCCATGTGCTCCCCCCATAACCACCTCAAATACCTATAAAAAATGACTCTAAAGAAACTGTAGGGCTACAGAACCCACAGAGTGACAGAGAGAAACAAATCTCCCACTGAAGACAGCCTGGCAGGCATACAGGAAGGATCCAAAACAGCCCACTGTGAGCAGAGCCCAGCCCAGTGTAAGCCCACAGTTTTAGCCTCAGGGTGGCCCAAACAGCACAGCTGGAGAGACTCTGGGGGAGTGGATCACCAGCAGCTGTGGCAGTTTCCAGAACTGGAAGGTGTGAGACAGCCAAAGACACGGAGAGGTCGTGGACTTTGAGAACAGGGGCCCTGGGAGTGAGGTCCAGCCTCTGCCCCTGGAGGGAGAAGCAGCTGAGACGCAGCAGCCACCATCATATGGCTGCTTCAAAGCTCCTGGCCTACAGATGGCAGGGGGACCAAGCAACCATTCAGAGGCTAATGGCTCTTGCTTTAACCTACCTGGATCTGGATTGTGGTCTAGGGTGGAGGTCCTGGGGTTTGTGACCAGGTGCCAGAGCTGGTGGAGGCTTCTAAGAGGGCACCCAACTAATCGCTCCGGCAGCTGAGAAAACACCTGCAATTTGGGACAAAGCTCTCTTCTTTGGAAGCAGATTTCTACAATGGCAAAAAGCTCACAAGTCAAGTAATTGAGTGGCAACATGAGCAAGCAAAGGAAGCACAGCAATCTGACTTTAGATTCCTATTTTGGGGGCAAAAAGGATCAAAGCATGGAACAGTAAGAAGACAACGAAGTCAGAACTCCTGTACCAAAACCTTCCATGAAAAATATGAACTGGTTACAGGCCACAGAGGAGCTTAAGGATTTTGAAAATCAAGTAAGAGAAGTGGAGAAAAATTGGGAAGAGAAATGAGAATGATGCAAGAAAATCACGAAAAGAGAATCAACAATCTGACTGAAGAAAATAACACCTTAAAAAATAGACTAACTCAAATGGTAAAAGAGGCTCAGAAAGCCAATGAAGAGAGGAATGTCTTAAAAAACCAAATTTGCCAGATGGAAAAAGAATCTCAAAATCTCACTGAAGAGAATAATTCCTTCAGAATTAGACTGGAGCAAATAGAAACTAGTGATTTTATGAGAAATCAAGATACTATTAAACAGATCCAAACAAATGAAAAAATAGAAGGCAATGTGAAATATCTCATTGGAAAAACCACTGACCTTGAAAATAGATCCAGGGGAGATAATTTAAAAATTATTGGACTATCTGAAAGCCATGATCAAAAAAAGGAACTTAGAAATCATCCTCCAAGAAATTCTCAAGGAAAATTGCCCTGATATTTTAGAGCCAGAGGGCAAAACAGAAATTGAAAGAATCCAATAATCACCTCTTGAAAAAGATCCCAAAAAGAAAACTCCTAGGAATAGTACAGCCAGGTTCCAGAGTTCCCAGATCAAGGAGAAAATATTACAAGCAGCCAGGAAGAAACAATTTGAATATCATGGAAACATAATCAGGATAACACAGGATCTGGCAGCTTCTAAACTGAGGAATCAAAGGGCTTAGAATATGATATTCCAGAGGTCAAAGGAGCTGGGATTAAAACCAAGAATCACCTACCCAGCAAAACTGAGTATCATATTTCAGGGGAAAATATGGTCATTCAGTGGAATAGAGGACTTTCAAGCATTCTTGAGGAAAAAACCAGAGTTGAATAGAAAATCTGACATTCAGATACAAGAAGCAAGAGAAGCATGAGAAGGTAAACAGGGAAAAGAAATCATAAAGAACTTATCAAAGTTGAACTATTTACATTCCTACATGGAAAAACAATAATTGTAACTTATGAAACTTTTCTCAGTATGAGAATAGTTGAAGGGAATATAAATGTGTGCATATATAGATATAGATATAGATATGTATACATACATATCTATGTCTATATAGGAAGGTATATGGGTGTATGAATACATATGTCACTGTGTGTATATATGTGTACAGGTGTACATAGAAGGCACAGGACCAGTTGCATAGGCAGGGATGATACTTACAAGGTGAAATTGAGAGGTGAGAGAGGAATATAATGAGAGGAGATAGGGAGAGACAGAATGGGATAAACTATCTTATATAGAAGAGGTAAGGGAAAACTGTTACAATGGAGGGGAAGAGTAGGAAGGCAAAGGGAATGGGTCAACCTTACTCTCATTGAATTTGGCTTATGGAGGGAATTACATTACACTAAATAGGGTATCTCACGTTACAGGAAAGTAGGGGGGAAGGGGATAAGAGGGGGGATGATGGAGCAGAGGGCAGGTTGGGGTGGGATGGGGGAGGGAAGTTAGAAGTACACACTTTTGAAAAGGGACAGGGTTGGGGTGGCTAGGTGGTGCAGTGAGTAGAGCGTCGGCCCTAGAGTCAGAAGGACCTGAGTTCGGATCCGGCCTCAGACACTTAACACACACACAAACAAAAACCTAGCCATGTGACCTTGGGCAAGTTACTTAACCCCAATTGCCCTCCAAAAAAGCAAAAAAAAAAAAAAAAAGGGACAGGGTCAAAGTAGAGAATAAAACAAGTAGGGGTCGGGATAAGATGGAGGGAAATATAGTCAGTCTTTCACAATATATCCATTACGGAAATGTTTTGCGTAGCTACACTTGTACAACCTATACTGAATTACCTATCTTCCCAGTAAAGGTGCGTGACAAGGGAGGAAGGGAAAGAATCTGGAATTCAAAGTTTTAAAATAAAATGTTTAAAAAAAATTGATCACTCTTTTGGGGTGGTGGGTGGGGGAAAGACAGGGAGAAAATTTGTAACTCAAAATCTTGTGGAAATGAATGATGTAAACTAAAAATAAACATAAAATTTAGTTTAAAAAAATTAAGAGATGATGCATGGGAGCTAATGAGAGTACCAAGCAAGAAAGAATAGGGAGCCCAGGACAGAGCTATGGGAGATACCCATGGTTAGTGAGTGATTTAGAAGACAAAGCAGCAAAGGAGACTGAGAAGTAACAGTTGGACAGAAAGGAAGAAAAATAAGAAAGAACAGTGTCACAAAAACCTAGAAAAGCGGGTACAGAAGGAGTTGATCAACTGTGTCAAATGCTGTAGAGAGGGCAAGGAGGATTAGGACTGAGAAAGGGTCATTAGATTTGGCAATGAAAAGATCACTAGTAACTTTGAAGAGAGTAGTTTCAGTTGAATGAAGAGTTTGGAAGCCAGACTGCAGAGTTAAATAAAAAATGTGTGTGTATGTGTGTGTGTGGGGGGAGGGGGGGCAGTGATGTAGAGGTATCTATTGTCAACTGATTTCTCAAGGAGTTTAGCCACAAAAGGGAAGAGAGCTAAAGGAGGATCAATGGATCAAGTAAAGAGTTTTTTAAGGGTGGAGGAAACATTGTTATGTTTGTAGGCTATGTAGGGAAGAAGACATTAGATAGGGAGAGATGATTAGTGACAGTGTGGAAGATAAGATGCTAGAGAAGCAAGGATGAAATGAGACAGAGTAACGTCGGGAGGTTTGCCTTGGCTGAAAGAAGGACCATCTTGTCATCTGAGACTAGAGTGAAGTAGAAGAAAATGATGGAAGGTATCTGAGTGATGTGGGATGAGGCTGAGAAGTTTGGGGGGAACTCTCCAGTTCAAATTTGAAGGATACTCATTTAACACACATCAGGCTTTCTAGGGCTCAACTGGTTCCATTTTACCAGCAAAATCGCAATCAAATTTAAACTCTTGTATTTGGCATTCAAAGCTTTATATAGCCTAGTCCCTCCTTACCTTTCCTACTTAATACCCTGCTCTCCTCCCTACCCTCTTCCATCTAATTTTACTGACCAACTTACAAGCTTTTTGAAAACAATATACCATCTCACCCTGTTGGCTGTCCCACACCTTGAGTACTTTCCCTCCTTATCTCTTCCCTGGCTTCCTTCAAGACTCAGCTCAGCCTCTACCTTCTGCAGAAGGTTTTTCCTAGTTGATCTTCAACTGGTTTGCTGGTTCATCTTCACCAGCAAAAACATCTATCAAGCTTATGACTCATTTGTCACTTCAATAGTTGAATTATATTATATATCCAATACTCAAATTGATCTGCAATCTCATCAAGTTAGCTATTCCTTTCAATGGTGATGTTCTACTCTTGTCCATGGTCTCTTCTAAGTTCACTACAGGGGGTTCACCCAATGTACTAGAGGACATCATAGCTCCAGGATACCAGACCCAAAAAGTATCCATTAACTATAACCCACCATCTCTAAACATATCTGGGATTGTGATGTTAGCAGTCCAAGTGTCATGTCTCTGTTGTTTTTGATGGTGAAAACAGTCTGTTATAAAATAATCATAGATTTTAAAATAACTTTGCTGGGTTGGAAGCAGATTAAAGCAAAGGATTTTGTTTGATACTGGAAAGAAGTCATTCTTAAAACACATACTCAGTTTATAGCAGGTTTAGACTTTAATGCATTTTCAACAAATAGTATTACATGAAGCAAATTTATCAGCCCTCCTATGTTTTCCTTAACCTTCCTACTTAACAGTTCCCTACTGCAAACCAATATCTACCACATGATACGAATGGCTCCAGGGCAGTCATTTCTACAATTTAGCAAAAGCAGATGAAACATAAACAGGATGAAAGAACACAAACAAACTAGAAAATGTTTCTATTTGTTTTTTTAATATAGTCAGCTATGATCTTGCTCAGATACATATTCATCTAACTCAGTCCCTGAATCAAAACTCCAAATCCTACTGTCAATGCCCCAAGACAATCTGACCAGTGCAATGGAAAATGATTGGAGTCATTCCAATTCAGCTAAAACGAGCATCTATCCGCGCAAGTGTCCATATGCCAAGCAGAAATTACAAGGGTAAATAAATGACAGGTTCTGTCCTCAAAAATCTTACAATCCAACGGGGTGAGAGAGTTCTAAGAGAGGAAGTTATGGTGTGCACACAAATGAGTATGATATATGGAAAGGTTAATGAAGACAAAGGGGAGTTCCCAAGAGCTCCAAGAAAATCAAGAGGAAGAGATTACTTTTAGCTGAAAAGAACTGACTCCATGAAGAAGGTGGTGCTTAAGCTGAGTTTTGAAGGAAGAAAAGTATTTCAACAGAGAGAGATGTGGATGTGGGGTCTCTGCCAAAATGGAGGTCAATGAGGATAAGATGAGATCAGGTATTAGTTAATAGTCCAGTCTAGCTACAACAAGAAGTACTAGAAGGGGAGAAGAGAAATAAGACTGGAAAGATAGAGTGAAGACATATAGTGGTGGGCTTTAAATGCCACACAGACGAGTTAATGTTTATCGTAATAGTAGTATGGAGCTATAGAAAGTGCTCGGGCAATGGGCTACGAGGGTAAGACTTGTACATGTACTCTGGTGCCCAGATGAGAGGCTAATCAAGTCAGGCATGAATTCTGATGATGTATATTTTATACAATTACTGTATGGATTTCAACTAAAGATATAAATACGGCATATGTTTTTTATTTGGGTGTATTTATATGGGCATTCACTCCTACATTTATAGGTGTGTATATACATGTACGCATGTATATGTGATTATATACACATCCATTCACAATCCATACCTGTATATGTATTTACATATACATTGTATAAACATGGGTATATACACATGTACATATATACACATACATATATGGATATATACATTTTATAAATTTGAATACCATGCCTATATGGAGCATTGCTCATAAGCCCTTGTGGGAATCTAAATGAGGCTTCTCATAAAGCATCTGAATAATAGGCAAATGCATATGTACCTACACATGCATGTAAGTGTATATATACTAGTAAACATTTAACAAGCAGATAAAAGCATGTGTATATGTATGTCACACACATACATTCACAACCCATGTCTGTAGATATACATTTACACATATACATAGATGTACATTTACATACATGTGTGTATATACACATGTACTTTTGTGTGTTTAATGTTTACTAGCATATATACATTTATATGCACATATATACACAAATGCATCTGTCGGCCACCAACTGCATTCTGATGTTTTATGAGAAGCCTCTTTGAGATTCCAGCAAAACCATATAAGCAATGCTCAATATAGGCATGATACACATATTTGTCCATGGGGGTCCTTTGCCAAGAATGACAAAGACCTAATAAATGAGCCCTAAACAAGATTGTAGATAACCAGGAAGAAATGGGATTTGTTGCTATGGGAGTATACCTTTCATCTATTTCAAGAAGTAAACCAAGTGTGTGGAATGCTTCTTTTCCAGGTCAAGGGGAACACAGTGTTTTTCCCTAAAGTACAGAATTCAGAGGTGGGAGGAGACTCACAGATCATTCCGCACTAACCATGGCAAAGGTTAAGTATAGTGCCTGATCACTTTTGTTCAGTGTAACCAATACAGTACTGTGAATAATTCATAAAGGGAATGGCCCACTTATGGATCCAAAATTGACTGCAAATCACTGGAGATTTTGTGCCAAGCAGAGTAAGACAGAGTATAAAGTGACAAAGAGGTGGACCTACAAAAATGATCCCTAAAGGAGTAGTCTCTTGAATGTATTCTCTTACAAGGTGGGGTGAGGAAGACGGATGGTATACCTTAACATCAAAAGAGCTTCCAAATCAAGATTCATTTATGTACAAGGGTGAACTCCTTGAGGACAGGAATCATTCCTGAGTCATTTTTGTAATTTCAATTGCTATCACAGTGCCTTGCACACAACAAGCCTCAACCAACTTTTATTGAAGGGTAGATGATAATATTAGATGAAGGAAGAAATAAGGACTCAGGGTCAGCAAGGTTAGTGTCCATTTGAGTGTGAGCATCACCGATTAGTAGGCAAGTATCCTGTGATTCTCTTTCCCTCCAAAATAACTCTTAACTTTTATTAGTTTGCCTTTAGCTCAGACTTAATTCTTTCTTAATTCATATAAGATGACAAACTGATAATGCCTATAATGATAAACTGCAATTTTCAAACAATTCAAAGTGCAAGGAGAAAGGGAATGAGGAAGGAAAAGTTAACATTCAAGTCAGAAAAATGTTCTCAGCTGTGTGTAGAGAGACCGGTCACTAAAAGCCAGGGAGCTTCCAAGTGCTAACTTACTAACCAGCTCTTCTCATGCTTTAATGGTGTATATATGTGCACATATGTAGGCCTTATAGATACTACACAAACATAACACATACACACAGTACACAGCACATGTCCGTCCATCCATCTGTCCATCCGTCCACCTGTCCCTTAAAAGTTTACCAAGCATTTTTCTACCAAGAAGCTGTGCATTTGCTATTATCATCATTTTACTGATGAGAAAACTGAAGCTCTGAAAAATGAAGCAACAATTGCCATTACAAGCTAGTTTCTGTTGAAGCCCAGATTTGAACCCAAGTTTTGGCACTAGAAATGGCCACTATTTTCTGATATGACAACCCTGAAGTCATCAGATGTGTCCAAAACCAACAAACTCACAAATATAGACCTTCAAGCATTCAAAACATAATTTGGAGTACTTGATGCTTCTGTTACTTCCCTTCTGATCAATTTCTTATAGTTTTGATAATTCAATGAGTAAATCCAAATGAAATCTTTCAATTATTCTATTTGGATGAAATTACAAATTTCTCTTCTCTTTTGTGTTTTAGCCATGAAAGATCTCAGCATGTTTTATTGTTAATAACTAACTATCCAATTTATTTCCAAAACCTTAGGAATGAGAGAGATACCCTCTTCATCTATTCAACAATTTTTTCAATGCTACCTCTACATCTTTCCCACCATCCCATTCCTCTCATGTACATGGCTATACTATTTCTGGCCCTTTAGCCTTAACTATTGCAATAACCTCCTAATTGGTCTCCCTGTCTCAAATATCTCCCTTTTCCAATCTCATCCTCTACAGAGCTGCCAAACTGATATTCCTAAAGCAAAAGTCTAGACATGTCACTCTCCTGCTTTATAAAACTTGCTACTACCACTAGGATCATAGCTTGGCATTTAAAGACCTTACAAAGTGGCTTCAACCTACCTTTGCAAGTTTATTACATATTACTTCCCTCACTTATCCTTTATCTCAATCAAAATGACTTTCTTACTCTTCCTATTCCTATCTCCATTCTCTGCACAGGCTTCTCCCCAAGTCTTTCTCCCTTCTCATCGCTACACCTTAGAATTCCCAGCTTCCTTCCAAGCTTAAACTCAACTTTGGACATGAGGCCTTTTGGCACCCCTTAACCCCCATTGCTAGTTCTGTTCTCTTCTCCACAAAAATTACCTTGTATTTATTTATATATGTACATATTACTTTCCTCAACAGAAAACAAGCCCCTTGAACCTTATTTCATCCCCAGGACTTAGAATGGTGCCTGGAACATAGTAGGTGCTTAATATATGCTTACTAATTGAATCAAGATGTAACTACCCCCAATAGCGCAGATGCAGCCAGGTGTAGCTGGCAGAAGGAAGTACCAGCTGACCAGAGGAAACGAGGGATGGGTCCTTACTCGTTTTATCGATCAGGCTCTGAGCTTGCTCTTCCATCCATTTTTGATAGTAATCTTTCACATTCTCTTTGTGTTTCCTACCGCTGCAGTGTGTCTTTCGTACAGATGGCTGCAAAATAAAAGAGATGCCAGGTTGAAATTTGCCACACCCTGATTTTAACAAAAGCAAAACCAAAAATCATATAAAGTCCGACCATTTCAAGACACCTATGCTGGGAGCACCTCTCCCAAGGGATTGCTTACATAGTTCATGTAAATGTGGCACAGCAGCCTACTGCCAAAAGCTTCTGTGCCCAACATATTCTCTAAGGACCAAGTCTGTTATCTTAAATATCTGTCAGAAATCCTAAAAGGTCACAGAGCCTATAAGAATGCACTGCACCAAATATTCCCACCATCCTTTTGCATTTATGGAACAAAATCAACTACTATAAGCACTGCTCCCCAATTTGCCTTCCTAGTTCACACAGAGTTAGCACAACAGAAACAGATAAAGCTGTCACAGAATCTCAAAATGCAAAAATAACCCTGATGTCTTTTCAGTAATGCTAAGCCATTAAAACCACTGTTCATATAAATACAAGTTACACTAGATGCCACAAGGTAATAGAAAAGATTACCCTAAGTAAGAAAAGCAAGCCTATGGAAATGTCCCCAAAGTCAGAAGATAAAAATGTTACAGTGCTAAACTGCTTTAAGGTGCTCTAAGCCCACCTGAGGAAGCTGCTCTTCCAATCACCTTAGTAATTGTTCAGTATCCCAAACGGACCATTTAAAAATAACAATATTACAAAAGTCTCTAACCCTTTTCTGGAGAGCCACTTTTTATTTCCCTGAAGGCTTGGGATCACTGGAAGGTGAGTAGATATGTGCAACAATAAAGGCCTGGTAGGAGAAAATGTCACTATTGAGTTCTCCTACCCTCTGGAAATGCAGATCATGAAAGCATGAAAGAAAGAATACTGCCAGCTGCAGCCAGCCTGAAGATCTACCAGGTATGGTTTAAGATCTATTGGCAGAGCTTAATCTTCTCAGTGGGGATCCCTATACTACAATATTATAAGAATATTTACAACTAGAGTCTCTACAGGAATAACCACTGCACTATATTTCCCAATGCCATCAGTAATGTAATATAACACAATATATTTGACCAGAAGCATTTCCAAAACTATAGGATTAGAACAGCAAGTGAAGAACAACAATACAGAAATGGTTAGATGTGTTCTGGTGTCTTACTGAAAAAGGTATTCACTTTATGTCACATCTCAGCTGGGAGGAAGACAAGATAAAGATTTCTCTGATTTGATTAGAGTTTTATAATATACAAACTAGGGTCCCTGGCTTCATTATTTCTAAAACAGGTAAGTTACAAGGCAACTGCTATAGCTCTAAGTTTGTAGAATCAAACAAAAACATGGTTGAGAGTTCAAAGCAACTGCTATACCATTCACAAAACGACTTCTTAGTTTCTGCCAATTTTTACTTGTCACAAAACCATACTTGCTAAATCCAACTTTTGGTCTCACACAAGAAAATTCTGCCTATTTTAGCTGCACAAACATTGAAGTAAATGCTTATAGGAAATAAAATCACTAAAGGAAAATCCAGAATGATTTCCTCCAAATCAACAACCATAGTTTACATCTCTATAACATTTTACAGTTTACAAAGCACTTTCCTCACAACTCTGTGAGATGAGTAGTGCAAGTGAATTTAATGAATGAGGAAACTGAGGCACCCAAAGGGGAAAATGCCTTGCCCACATCCTCACAGTTACTAATTGGCATGAACTAGGACTTACGAATCTAGGTCTCCTATCTCCAAGTTCAGTGCAACTTCTTGAGCAACGCTGTAACTCAAAGGCCTAAACAGTGCAGGGATACCTAAGTATACAACATGGTGGGGAGGACAGCACACTTTGTGCAAAAAGAATTTACTTTGCATCATCCCATGGTGTACAAACTACAGCACACGAGCAACACTACTTACAGAGTCATGGGTGAGGTACGTATCGCAGTAGTCACAGTAAAATCTGTGGGGGAGAAGGAGAGAGATGGCCACCACCATGTTAACAATGAGAAGTGCTTTAACTCAGCTACAGGGGTCAGAGCTGGTACAATCACCTGAACAGTAACGCCAGGCAGCTCAGCAATTCAGACTGAAAGCAAAACCTTTGAAACAAACTTGTTTTCTTTTTCCTTTGTCTAGTTCAATTCAAGAAAACACTGATTAAGCACCTCCTATGAGTAAACTCTTACAGATACAAAGAGGAAACAACAAGACAGTCCCTGCCTATGAGGAGTTTATAGTATAGTGCGGGGAGAGGGAGCCCTGTGGAGATGTAATGTTCGCTCATAAAGACTACACAAGGTAAATTGTGATGGGGACAAAGGAAAGACCTAGACAAAGAATCTCAGAAAAAAAATTATAGGGGAAAAGGACACTTCCAGCCGAGGGAGGTCATGGCAGATGTGTAATCTGACCTCAGCCCTGAAGAGGACCTTAATTCCCTACCTGAGAAGTAGCACTCTTCTTCTTGCCTTCTGTGAAGCAAAGGGGAAGAAGAAAAAGGACAAGGAGGAGGGGGATGAGAAGAGGAAGGAAGAAGGATGTAAAAGATAAAGAGGGAAAAGGAAGGAAGGAAAGAAGGCGGTGGGAGGAAGAGCGGCAGGAAGGGAAGGAAACCTCATTTCCTTTTTTGACACCGTTATTAAACTGACAGATCAGGAAACATTGTAGGTAAGTTTGGCAAAGCATTTGACAAAACCTCCTGTAGTGTTCTTGTGGAAAGCTGGAGATGTGAGTTAGACCAATATGCTCCAAAGTGGGAGTTATGGTTTGACTACCAAGGAGAATGGGATCAATTAGAGGGTGGGAAAAGGGGTTGGATCCCACCCTCCCAGCTATAATCAACATGGGCATCTATGCAACACAGCCACACCTGTCACCCATAGCAATCCAATACTTCCCTCACTCCCCTGATTTCCACAGCTGTGCAAGCTCCCAACCGTCTCCATTGCAAATCCATCATCAGCTTTTCAGGGTAGTTATAACCTAACTCAGACCTGGGCACCCACAACTGCAGCTAAGGTTGCAGAAGTCCCATCTCTCCCAGCACAGGTTCACTACCCCCTCCTCCTCCCTCACATACTTAGAAAATAATTTTACTGATAGGGGTGCACAATCAAAAACTTTAGAGACCACTTGACTACACAATAGTACAATAGATTCCGAACAAGTGAATGGTTATATCCAAAGAACAGTCATTAATGAAGGGTTCAATAACCTGGAAAGAGGTTTTATTTATTCATAAATTCAACAAGCATTTATTAAGTGCCTAATATATGCAAGGTTCTGGGACACAACGACATAAACAACATAGCCCTTGCCCTTGAGGAGCTTACATTCTATTGGGTGAAAATAACATGTATATAAAAAAATTAAATACAATACATATACAAAGTAATTTCCTGGGAAAGTACTAGCAATGAAAAGCATCGGGATAGTCTTCCTGTAGGAGGTGGCATCTGAGCTGAGTTTTGAATCAAGTGAAGAACTCTGAGAGGCATAGGTGAGGGAGGGTGGTAGTGATTTCCAGGCAAGGGTGACAGTCCATTTAAAAGCAAAGATGTGAGAAACGGAATGCCATGAACCAGAAACAGCAAGTGGGTCAGTTTACCTTGATATAGGGTATGTAAAATAATGTTCAATAGGCCTGAAAAGATGGACAGAAGCCAAACAAAGGAGTCTTTATTTTGTCTTAGAACCAAGTGTTCCCAACTTTTTTTATGTTGTGGATATCTTTTGACAGTTTGGTGAAACATATGGACCCATTCTCAGAATGATATCTGTTGCTTAAATTCACAATTGAAGCAAATGTTAAATTTTAGTTAGAGGTTAATGAAAGCAAAAGTGTAATTTCTTTCCAGTCCAACTTTACAGAACCCCCGAAATCTAGCCACACACTTGTGTTAAGAACCCCTGTCCTAGAAGCAAGAAAGAATAACTGGAGCTTTTGAGCAAGGGAGTGACATGTTTAGATTTGTCTGTGCACTGAAAACATTAATTTATTAGCCATATAGAGGATGGATTGGAGAGGAAAGAGACTAGAGGATAGGGAGATCAATTAGAAGGACCAATCTAGAGGACATGATATGATCTGAAAGAGGTAACAGCTTTTTAAGTAGAGAAAAGGGGACTGATACATGATATATTGTGGAGACAGAATAAGCAATTTTTAGCAACTGATTTGGATATGAAGGGTAAATGGCATGGGGCCACTTAGAGATGGCACCAAGGTTTCAAACCTGGTTAGCATGAAGAATAATACTATTTTAAGTAGAAAGAGGGAAATTATAGAGAAATGTGGGATTTGGTCAGGGGTGGGGGACATGACTCCGTTTCTGGACATGTTGCTTTTGAAAAACCTGTAAGATAGCCAATTAGAGAGGTCAGGTAGGCAGTAGGTCATATGGGACTGGAGTTTAAAAAAGACTGGGGCTAGATATATAAATTTCAGAATCATCTGCATAGAGGTGGTTTAATCCAGGAGAGCTAAAAAACCACAAAAAGAAGAATGTAGAAAGAAAAGGAACCAAGATAGAGCCCTCATATACATCTACTCATAGTGGGTAGGCTGAGGATGATGATTCGTCAAAGGAGACTAAGAAGGAGCATTCAAAGGATAAGAACCAGGAGATAGCAGTGCTATAAAAACCAAAGGGAGGGAAGACGTGGTCAGCAATGTCAAAGTAAGGTCAACAAAGATAAGTGCTAATAAAAGGCCACTGCATATAGAAATTAATAGGTCATTGGTAACGTTGGAAATAGAAATTTTCCCTAGTGTTGAAAAGTGAATCCAAGATGAGAAAATAGAGGTAATGAATATAAGGCAACTTTTTACTAGAAGCTTAGCTGTGAAAAACGAAAGATGTATAAGGCTGTAATTCTACCATTCTACTAGAATTCACTGACTTTTTTTTTTTTTGCTTTTTGCTTTTTTTGGGGGGGGAGGGAGGCAGGGCAATTAGGGTTAAGTGACTTGCCCAAGGTACATGGCTGGTAAGTGTTAAGTGTCTGAGGTCATATTTGAACTCAGGTCATCCTGACTCCTGGGCTGGTGCTTTATTCACTGCACTACCTAGCTGTCCCTCAGTGAAGTTTTTTTAAGGATGGGAGAAGATTTGACCATCTTTGAAGACAACAGAAAGGGAGTCAATGGATAAGAGAGAAATTATGGAGAGAGAGGGCAGAATGATTAAAGTGCAAACTTCTAAAGGAGAAGTGGAGTTTGAGGGCTCAGCTGAGACTATATATATTTGTAACAGAGCCATTCAGAATAGCCATGTAATTTCCTCTGTCGAAGTTAAGGAATTCATGCACAGAAGCAAAGATGGATGGTAGCAATAATCCAGAGTTGGCATTTGGAAAAGGATGAGCAGCAGTAAAATAAGGGTAGAATACAATATAAAGTTGAATTGGTTAACTTAAGAGTTATGATTTTGAAGGAAGCTAAGATTGATGGTGTAGGAAAACAGAAAGGAATGGAGTGACAGGTGGTTGAAGGGAAAACAAAAAAAGATTTAAGGGGGGTTAAGTAGGGGAAGAGATGGAATGAGGTTATGGTGAGAAAAATACCAGGATTATACACAGTTGGCAGTGGAACACTTGTGAGTGATGATGACATCAATAACTTTCCCCATGTACTTCATTCAGATCATGCAAACTGAGGTCTCCAGAGGGGTATGCTAGTATCCTTGGTCCTGTGCTATTTAACACTTTAATCAGTGACTTGGACAAAAGTATAAATGGCATGCTTACAAATTTTGCAGATTGTATCATCTGCAAACTATCCTCCAAAGGGAGGAAGGATAGTTTAAAGCAAAGAAAGGCTGAGTTATGATACAAAAATATTTTTATCTAGAATGTGAAGCCAAATCAAACAAAATTAAATTTTGTAATGAAAAAATGTAGTCTTATACTCCTTATTCACCTCTGCCTCTTAGAATCCCTATATTCCTTCAAGACTCAGCTCAAGCACCTAATTAACTTTGTTTCTAGTGCCTTCCCCCCAAAAAACACCTTCTATCTACTTTGTATATACCCATCTATGTACATATGTCTGCTCAATAGAATGTAAACTCCTTGAAGTCAGGGACAGCTTTACTTTTGTCTTTAGATCCCCAAATGCCTAGCATAGTACCTGGCATGTAGCAGGCACTTAAAATGTTCACTGATGGATTGAAAAATCTAGCTTCACAAGTAAGATGGGAGAGGCATAATTGATCAGGAGTTCCTCTGAAAAAGACCTGGGTTTGGGGGAGGCTTAGGGGTCAGCCAATAAGTGAAATCTGAGCCCACATTAAGGGGTAGTGTCCAAGTCTACAGCGTCTAAAGTCCAAGTCTTTTTCACAGTACTTGTTTAGAATACACATGTACTCAGGCTCTAGCACCACATTTTGGGAAAGCTAAGTTCCTCGGGCGAAAAAGGGAAACCAGGATGGTGACAGGTTGAGACCTAGGAAGTTCAGTTCAAGGAAGTGGGGAATTACTTAACAAAGTACGTGACGGCCATCTTCAAGTCCATGAAGGACTGTCAAGAGGGATTTGTTATCCTTGGCCCCCGGGGTCAGAAATGGGACGGATGGGTAGAATTTTCAAAGAAATGCATTTATCCTCGATTGGGAATAAAATAAAATAGATAAAATAAAATAAAATCTTCCTAACAATTATAGAGCTGGCCAGAGAAACTGAATGGACCGCCTCAGGAGTTCTTTCGCATTTGGTCTTCAAAGCAAGAATGTCCGAAGGTTGTGAGTCCGATGTAACTGGGATTTCTGGTCACGTCTGGGCCGGAGGTTTCCTGCCAATTCTCAGACAGGCCGGAGAGAAGCTGGGGGAGGGGGTGGCGCGCCCAGTGACAAGGAGGGGAAGAGAGGGATGCGGGAGAGATGGAAGGATTAAAAGAAGGGAGGGGAGAGGGAATGAAGGAGGGTGGAGGGCCTTTCTTTGGAGCAAGCCCTACCTCTCCCTTTCCCCCACCGTCTCCCGAACAAACCCGGGAGCCCCACCCCCGTCCAAGCCCACCCCTGCCCCCGCACGGAGCCCCGGCGCGCCCTCCTCTCAGCCTCCCCCTCACTTGGGCATGGTGCTCCGCGGTCCGTTGGTCGTACTGATCCGCGCCGAGCCACCGGAAGTGACGTCTGGAGTAGCGCCGAAAGTGATGCTCTAAGGCTGCGTCTTCTCCCCACCTCTCCAGCGGCCTCCGTGCCGCCGTCCAATCGCTGGCCGATGCGGCTGGAACTGCCTTCCCATTGGCTGTTGTCTTTTCGGTCCCGCGAGGAGGGAGAGAGAGAAAGAAGAGAGACGGGGACGCCAATGACTCCTCTCTATCTCAATCCCAGGCTACGGGTACGTGAAGAGTTCAAAATGGCTTCGTTCTAGACCTTTGACTGCCCCTGTTTAAAAATGTGTCATTATTTCCCATTTATTTAAATTGATTATTTATTTTCATTTAATATTTAATTTCTTGGTAAGACATTATAGACCCCAGGATATTAGAGCCTTTGTAAACACATACACACCCAACGGATTGAATAGGCCCTATTTTTCATTGCAGGTGAGGAATTCCCTAAACCTAAACAGCACTGGCTCCTCAACTTAGCGAAGCACCTAGCGTTTTTTGGTGGGAGATCCCCAGAAAAGGATGAGGAGCAGAAGTCGGACAGGCGAGAAGAGAGCCGAGAGAGAGTACTGAGCAAGTCAGCATTGTCCAGTGCTGCGGAGACATTGAGAACGAAGATTAAAGCGGGGTCTCAGACTTGGCAATTATCGGATCATTGGTCATTATGGAGAGAAGTCTCCGTTGAATCATGACGTCAGAAGCCAAGTCGCCCAGAGTTGAGAAGTGAGTTGGAAGCGGAGGTGGAAGCAACGACTGTAACCAGCCTTTTCTGGGAATTTTGCAGCAAAAAGAAGAGATAGAGGACGAAGGTTCGGAGGGATTGTTTCTGGGACGGCGGACACAGGTCTTTGTAAGCGACACTGAAAGAACCAGTAGTTTGGGGGGGTTGGAGAATGAAGGGGCAATACGCCGGGAGAGATAAGCATGGACAGGATGATAGGCACACGTAGAGGGCTTTGCTTTGTGATGACAAAAACACCTCTTCATCAGAAACTGGAGTAAAGAAGGAGAGAGTGGGGGGCAGCGTTAAAGGGCTTTTGAGAAGTAGAGACAGATAAAAGAGGGAGTTCCTGGAAAATCGCCTCTGTTGTGTCAATACACTGTGAGGCCCTCAACTAAGAAAGCAGAAGGAGGGGGTTTCGTGGAAGGCTTGTGGAGAAAAGAAAAGGGCTGTAATAGCCTTTGTGGGGAGTGTGATGTCATCAGTTAGGAAAGAGTAAACAGGTTGCCTTGGGCTTTAAGAGCCCAATTGGGATTAATAACATAAATAAATTCTGGATACAATTGAATTGCTTCTTCCAACTCCATTCAGTAGATCATTCCTACAGTGATAACCTCTCCCATTTCATCTCCAGTTCATCCTCCACACACTGCCAAAGTGGTTTTCCTAAAGCATAGATCTGTTGATGTCATTCCACTCTGCCCCCACTCCATAAACTCCAGTGGCTCCCGGAACCAAACACAAAACCCTTTGTTTTACTTTCACACTCCTTACAAGCTGGTCCCAACCTACTTTTCAACCTTATATATTACTCCCCTCCTCACATTCTTCAGACTAGGAAAACTGACTTTCTCGCTACTCATAACACGACACCATTCCGTCTTCCTCCTCTGTACCTTTGAATTGTCCCCTTTCATGGCATGCGTTCCGTCCTCAGTTTTGCCTCCTAGAATCTAATTTCCTTGAAATCTCAATTTGAGGGTCGTCTTCTATATGGTTCCCTCTAGCTACTACCGCCTCTTTTCCTTGATTGTCCCCATCAGTAATCTTCTTCCCCACTCCTACCCTACACATATATACCTTAAATAACATTTTGTATGTACTTCATTGATGCTCTTATTCTGTTGAAATCCCCCTTTGCTAAAGTATAAGCTCCACGAGGGCAGGAATATGTCTAGCTCATGCTACACATACTGTAACAATGATGACATACTTATAAAGCTATATCAAGTTTTAAATGTTACAAAGTCATGTTAAGTATTAAGCTTGAACACGTTTAGGAAAAAATTAGATTGGTGAGGGAACTCAAATCCATGTCATACATGGATATGGAAAAGATTTAGGGGTTTCCTGAGAATATTCAACTATGAGAAAAGCTATGCCAGGAGAAAGAACAAAGGCCAAAAGGTGGAAGTTAGGGGGCAATTTTTTAAATTTTTCTTGTATATAGCACTTCATGCTTTTAAACAAGGACTTTTTTTTAAGCAATTGGGGTTAAGTAACTTGCCCAAGGTTACACTGCCAGTTATTTTTGTGTGGGTGTTAAGTATGAGGCCAGAACCAGTCTCTGGCCAGTGCTCCTACTCACTGCACCACCTAGCTGCCCCTAAACAAGGACTTTTTAAAAAAAACAAATATGTAAACTAGGAAGTTTGGGCTATTACAGTTGAGGAAATTGAGGCATAGGACAGTTAAGTGACCTGTCCAAGATAATAATTTAGCAAATGAAAGAGCTAGTATTCAAACATAACCTCATGACTTTAAATTCATTGCTTTTTCCACTAGGTCATGTCAAGGATCAAAACAACCAATGGGGCAGCTGTGAGTAGAGTGCCAGCCCTGAAGTCGGAAGGACTTGAATTCGGATTTGGCCTTAACACTTAACACTTAACACACACAAACAAAAACCTAGCCGTGTGACCTTGGGCAAGTTACTTAACCCCAATTGCCCTCCAAAAAAAAAAAAAAGGATTAAAATAACCAGAGCTTCCAGTGGTTGCCAATCATATGGTGCTCTCTGGAGATAGCATTTTGTACTAAATAGCAGCACTTAGCTAGAATACAAACACAACAGTCAAAGTTTAGGAGACTTTATTTAAAGGATAATTTTCTTTTTTTTTAATCTTTTTTTTTTTTTTTGCTTTTTGGAGGGGGGAGGGCAGGGAAATTAGGGTTAAGTGACTTGACCAAGGTCACACGGCTAGTAAGTGTTAAGTGTCTGAGGTCAGATTTGAATTCACATCCTCCTGACTTCAAGGTCTTATGCTCTATTCATTTTGCCACCTAGCCACCCCAAGGATCATTTTCAAGTACATAAAAAACGTTTGCAAATTTAAGAGGTTTAATAAAGAAAGAATGCTACATGCTACATATACTATAGAAGTTGCCATGCATTTATATAAAACAGTGGAAAGCTCTCTACAAATGTGCTTTTTTTTTGGAGGGTGTAAGGTAGTACAATTGGGGTTAAGTAACTTGCCCAAGGTCACAAGGTTAGTTTGGTGTTAAGTGTCTGAGGTCAGATTTGAACTCTGGTCCTCCTGACTCCAGGGCTGGTGCTCTATTCACTGCATCACCTAGCTTCCCCAACTTTCTATAAATATGGCAGTAAAAAATACCCAAGGCAGAAGGTAAAATTAAAATAGAAAGAAACATTCAACATCCATTCAGACTAATGACCTTCCATTCAGCACATTCTCCTAGCAACAGAGCTCACTGATTCAAAGGGCTGAGCAAAGATGCTCAGTGTTACTCAGAAGGCAGGTTCCTGCTACTGTTGGAGCAGCCTCTTTGGAAGTATGAGCAGGTGGTAGAATATTATGGATATAAAGGAATGTTGACCTCACATTGAGGCATTAAAGGATGAAGAGTTTAGAGGTTTATTGTCCCACTGGTATCATTATAGTTTATAATTTAGCCTTTACAGCCCTATGCCAAATTCCTAAAGATATCATTTGTAGGTATCAAACACCCTCACTTCACATTCTCCATTTCCTTGGTCCTCTCCATTCCAACTGCAAAGGATGCTCAAGATAGTTCCAGAGTCTCAGATGATTCCATTTCCATTTTCTGTATATTGTTAAAACTACTTAGCTCTTTATTTGAAAGCAAACAAAGTTCTAGATGCTAAGATGCAGGAAAGTAATAGGTAGAAAATGCTTTTCTTCTTATGATCTTGAGCTTGTTTGATGTTTTGCCTTCCATCAATGACCTATCCCCCATTCTCTCTCATCCAGAGTGAGCATATTGACTTGATGTAATCCTTTAGACTCTAAATGCCCCTGGGACCTTCCATCAGAAGAGATTTAGAGATGTTGTTGTTCAGTCATGTACAACTCATAAGACTATATAGTCAATGGGGTTTTCTTGGTAAAGATATTGGGGTAGTTTGCTATTTCTTTCTTCAGTGTGTAAAAAGTAGCAAAGGGTTAAGTTCCCACAGGACTGCAAAATTGCTGCAATAAGGCTACTGATAAGAGTGAGGTTAGTAGACTAGACAATAGCCTTGGGAGGTATTGGGCTCCCAATTTCCACAGAATTGCTAGACAACACTAAAATAAAATAAAAAGAAGCTGGCAATAGCAGGTGGATTTGACCACTTAGAAAGAAGACAACAGCCTTGGGACTCTCAGGCCCAGATAAGGACTACTCTAGGTTAAACCAGTGAGGGGTCAGTATTCCAGGGTTATTACTACACTTGCTTAATGAACCTTATATATTATGTATGTTATCCAACATGCCTAGTATAGAATTAGAACCTCATAAACAATAACTCTGATAATATGTGATAATGGGAGAGGCATACCCAAAAAAGAACCAACCAGTCCATTCTCTGAGGGGAGTGTCTGCACAGAACTAATGCATAAAACTTGCTCTGCTAGGGGCGGCTAGGTGGCGCAGTGAATAGAGCACTGGCCCTGGAGTCAGAAGGACTTGAGTTCAGAGCCGGCCTCCGCCGTGTGACCTTGGGCAAGTTACTTAACCCCAATTGCCCTAAAGGGGCGGCTAGGTGGCGCAGTGAGTAAGAGCATCGGCCTCGGAGTTGGGATGACCCGAGATCAGATCCGGCCTCAGAAAATGAGCACCCACGCATAAATAATAATGACTAGCCGTGTAACCTTGAGCAAGTTACTTAACCCCAATTGCTTTAAAAAAAAAAAACCAAAACTTGCTCTGCTTTTGTCTCTGGCACTCTTCCTTCCAAAAGAAGGGTGGAGTCCACTTCTGGCCAGAGGTGTACAATTTCTCTGGATTTCTTCTTAATAAACTTTTTCATATCAGATTTTTGGTATTAATTGTGTTTTGCATTTCCAACAAATGGATTAAGGCAAACAGGTTAAGTGACTTGCCCAGGGTCGCAAAGTAAGTGTCTAAGGCTGGATTTGAACTCAGGTCTTCCTGTCCAGGCCCAGTACTCTGTCTGCTGTACCACTAAGTTCCCTCTTTAGATTCTTAGGGCCTTAGATTCTTAGAGTCTAGAGACTTCTAATCCAAAAGAAAAATCTATTCCGGAGAAAAATAAAGTAGATAGAGAGAAATGACAATGGAATTGGCACACAACTGCTCTAGAAATTAAAGAAGTACATCCAAGAGGCCCTTTCATTCTTCAAATGTAACACCATTTCTATATAATAGGGTCATACAGAATGAATGATTGGTTTATCCAAGCACAACCAGATTGCCCAACATGGAGAGACCCTGCTTTTGTGAGAAGACATTCTGTATTTCCCTAACACATGGGTGGGAGTACCCTCTTTCAATTGGCTGAATAGCTGGGACAGGCTGCCTCTTTCAACACTTTGAGACATGGATACTTGTTCTCTTTTTTCCTTTGCTTGGGGCACAGAGAGGGTGAAAGTTCATCCACAATGCAGGCATCATGAACTGAACCAGTGAGAGATGGGGGAAGGGCTACGTCTGCCTTTCACCTTTTAGACCCCAATGGCCTCAAGAAATGAGCCTGGGATTTTTGTTTGTTCTGATTCATTTTGATCTTCTCTATCTCAGGCATAGGTTGTAGAATTCTCTCTAGATTGAGAATCATAGAGTTATAATAGCCTCAGAACCAGGATTCCAGAATAGATGTTACAGCCAGCCAACCACCCCATGAGTGAAATATGGAGAAACTAGGAGACCTGGAACTCAAGCCCTAGGGAGATTGGTCTGGGAACTTGTGCCTGTGCTATATAGGAACTGAGTTAAACTGTAAGCCCAATGCCCCTCTCCTCCCTAGACTATGAGATGACACATTGTGAAGATATTAAGAGGTAGGGATGAGGAGGGAATCATGAAGCTGAGAGTTAGGGTAGGAAAAAAATCAGTTTAGGCAAGAGGCAAAGTAGATAGAATGGGGCAGGGGAGGCTTTAGTCATTCCACCCGAATCCCACTGAATCTGAACTTGAGCTCCATAGGTCTAAAAATGGGAAAGGAAGGGGATTTTTCTTAAATGGCAGGGGATTTTTATTTTAATTTTTTATATTCTGAATTTTAAAATACCAAAATACAAAAAATACAAAAAACCCCAAAAATACCCAAAAAGAGAATAGTTCTATATACAAAGAACAGAACAAAGGATTGTGGATGTATGTTAAATCATGAATCTCTATTAAATAGTTTGCATATTTAAAAAATTTTATGATAAATTCAGTATCTATATCCTTCTGTTCTTTTCTATGCATTTAAAAAGATGTTTCATTGACCTTCTTTTATTTCTTTTTTTGGCAGTACTATTGCTAGCTCCCCTTTCTTTCCTTCTTACATTGAAAAAAAGAAAAAGAAAAACGCAAACTGATAAACTGTCCCACTTATCATAGCATCATTCCCAAACCCTTTTTAGCTCTCCTTCAGATTTTCTATTACTCCCTCTACCTTGATCCTCTCACCTAGGATCCTTGTTTCATATTTCACTGACAATATTGAAACTGTTTGTTCTTTTCTCCTCATCTCATTATACCCAGATGCCTTCTGTCACTATCTCTTCTTTCATCCCAGTCTCACACAAAGAGGTGCCCCTTCTCCTTGCTAAGGCAAACCCTTTAACATCACCCTTCATCTCATTTAACATCACCCTTGCTTCTCTTCTCCAGTATCCTATCATCCACATTCTTCAATCTCTCCCTATCTACTGGTTCTTTTCCTGCTTTGCCTACAAACATGCCCATGTCTTTCCACGTCCTTTAAAAAAATAACAACCCTCACCTGATCCAACCATCCTGACTATCTTATTCTATACTCCTCTCTTTCATAGCTAAGCTCTTTTTCTGAACTCTCTTTAGTCTGGCTTCTGACATTATTCTATTGAAACTGCCATCTCCAAAGTTACCAATGGTCTCTATTTGTCTGTCTCTCTGAGATGTATTTGATGAGAATGATCAAATATTAATAAATCAAGGAAATTTCTAGTTCAGTAATGACTATACAGATCCATCAAAATAAGTTCTATAATTTGATAATATAATTAACAATAGCCCTAAATATATGACATACATGGACTATGGAAAATGGAGTATAAATTCCAAGCCAGTCTATCATGGGATCTTCCATGCAACCAATAGGAATGTCAGAGTATTTGATTAAGAAATTAGAACATACAGATAATGGTGAGATCTATGGAGTGACCATCCTTGTGTGACTAGAGTGTAACAAAACTATAGATTATGGGACTTAATGAGATAAGAGTAATTTGAAGTCTTTTGGCTTTGACCCTCCTCACTTCTACCTGGTGAGCAAAAAAGCACTCTTGGCTCATTTATCTCAAGGCTTCCCCAAGTTCCCTAATCTTCTAAAGACATATGCCTTTCCAACCCACCTACTATTACAATCAAATGACATCATACATCACATTCTGATGCCAGCTCTTCTACTGTCTTGAGAAGCATAAACATTGTACATTCAGTCCAACCTAGTCCTAGCTATATAGACTAGACCTGAAAATCAGTAGATGCCATTTTTAAACACATAAATCAAAATGGAAATTAAGGAAGTCTACCCTATTAAGAACAAAGAGACACCCGATCAATCCTCCCATATAATTTGTTGAGGGCTTGTTTGTTCTTTCTAGATCCAAGTCAAAAAGTAGTATTTAGACATATGGTAATCAAGATATATAGTAATGAGTACCTGTTATCTTTGTGATAAATATAAATATAAATTGACTTTATTGATTCTCCTGTGTATGTATACATATGTACATACATACATACATACATATGCCTATGCATAAGTACACACACATTTTAGTATACCAATTGATTGTGTGTAGGGGTGGGGAGGACAGCTAGGTGGTGCAGTAGATAGAATGTTGTACCTGGAGTCAGGAAGATTCATCTTCCTGAGTTCAAATCTGGCCTCAGACATTTACTAGCTGTGCAACTCTTGGTCAATCATTTCACTTGGTTTGCCCCAGTTTCTTCATCTATAAAATGAGCTGGAGAAGGAAATGGAAACCACCGCAGTATCTTTGCCAGGAAACCTCCAAATGGGATCACAAAGAGTTGGACACGACTGAACAAAGGACTGCGTTCAGAGAATGAATGGAAAAAGAGCTGGTTCATGCTCTGGGTGACACTTCTCCCTGACCAGAGCTCCATGGATTTGCTGTACCAGGTGTCTACATATGTTCTTAGAACTCTGGAGGGATTCTACCCAGAACTGTGTGTGATCAGCCCATGCTTCCAGACTCCTAAGGTCTTGGGGTCAGAATGGAGACCTCTTATCCCTGGACTAATGTCTTTCCATGAATGATTGCCAAATTGCCAAATCCAAAGGCCTTTTTTCAGTTTTCTTTTTCTGTGTTTGTATCTTAAGCATCTCTGCCACCATAATAGCTCATTATGTTAGGATTCTTTTTTGTTTTCACATTCTTCTAGTCTACTTCCTGACTTTGGACTTGATGTTAGGACTGGGATTATGGCACTTCTGGAGGAAAGGTCTGGGCTAGTCCTGTTACTGCTTTCTTGTGTCTATAGACCAGTTCCTAGTGTCTGTAGACCTCCCTGTTTGTTTGGGCCAGACAAATGACTAACTGTGACTTTTTCTGAATTTCCCTATAAGAATTTGGTCTGATCAGTTTTCTAGGTCTGTTTGGAGGAGTTTGTGGAAGGAAGCTTACCATACTGCTATGCATCATTCTGCTGTCCACCTCCATCTCCATCCCGTAGACATTTTAAATTCAACACGTCCAAAGCTAAACTCATTATCTTTCTTCCAAAACACTTCCCTCTTCTCAACTTTCTTACTTCTTTCTTTTTTAAAAAATGTATTGATATATTTTGTTTTTATATTGCCCAAGTTTCTCCTAATATGTCTCCCCCTCCTCCTATATAATAAACAATACACTTTAAAGAAAAAGAAGAAGAGAAAGAAAACAGCAAAGTAAATACATTGAAAAAGTCTGGAAGTATATGCAATGGATCTCTTCTGCAGAATGGGAAAAGTGTCCTTTCATATGTCTTCTCGAGGGCCATGCTTATAATTCTGCAACATTAACTTTCAATGGTGGTGTAGTAGTTCTTTACATTTACATTGTTAATTTCTTGGCTCTTACTTTACTCTTCACTAGTTCATATGGTTTCATGCTTCTCTCTATCATCATATTCATTGTTTCTTACAGCACAATAATATTCTATTACATTCATGTACTTCAATTTGTTTAGCCTTTCTTTAATTGATAGTTATCTACTTTGATTTTTTAGTTCCATGGTGCCACAAAAAGTGCTATTATAAGTATTTCTGTGCATATGTGGACTTTCTTCTTATGAATGACCTCCTTGGGGTAGATGACTAGCTGTGGAATTTCTGGGTCACAAGATACAAATATTTTAGCCACTTTATTTGCATGATTCTGAATTGCTTTTCAGAATTATTGTACTGACTCACAGCTTCACCAAAAATACACAAGTATGCCTATTTTTCCACAAACACTCCAGCATTCACTATTCTCATCTTTGCGAATTTACCTCATGTGAAATGACACCTCAGGCTTGTTTTTCTTATTTTTGATGATGCTTTTTACTTTTTCATGTGCATTATTTCATATGGTTATAATAATTTGTAATTCTCTTGAGAATGGCTCATATCTGTTGACCATTTCTCTATTGGGGTTTTGGGTTTTGCTCTTATGTGTTTCAATTTGTTGTTGTTGAGTCTTTTTCAGTTGTGTCCATTCTTTGTCATCCCATTTGGGGTTTTCTGGGCAAAGATAAAAGAATGGTTTGCCATTTCCTTCTCTGGCTCATTTTATAAATGAGGAAACTCAGGCAAACAGGGTGAAGTGGTTTGCTCAGGGTCACACAGTAAGTGTCTGAGGTAAGATTGTGAATGCAGGATGAATGCAGTCTCCCTGATGTCAGGTTAGCACTCTCTCCACCATGCCACCTCGCTGCCCCTGGCACATAGGAAGCACTTGATAAATGTTTGTTGACTAACAAATAAACATAGTCAAGCAAAACAAATACATATATATGTTCTGTCCAAAAATATGTTTCTCATTCAGCATCTTTGGTCCATTACCCCCTGTCAGAAAGCTAGAATGTTATACAGCTAAGTTAATTTTTATAATAGATATTTTGTGGTGGGTTTAAAAATGTTTGTTGGTCATAAGCAAAAAAAGACCTTTCTCCCCAAAATTAATCCCAAGGATAGAAATATTGATAAGTTTGTCATATTTCAATTGGTAAATACTTTTGTCATTGCACCCTCTTTGGAAATTAGTTTGAAAATAAGCAAATTTAGAATTAGACTTGAGGGGTGCAGAGCCAAGATGGTAGAGTAAAAGCAGGAACTTGCTTCAGCTCCTGCTCTAACCACCTCTAATACTAGTTTAAAAAATGACTCTAAACAAATTTTAGAGCTACAGAACCCACAAAGTGACAGAGAGAAACAAATCTCATGCTGAAGGCAACTTGGCAGGCTGACAGGAAGGGTCTATCTTACCAGACTGGGAGTCAAGCACAGTCCTGCATGAGCCATCTGGGCCCAGACTCAAGGCAGCCCCAAACAGTAGCCCAGACCATCCAGAGTAGACTTCGGGAGAGTGAATCACCAGCAGCTGTGGTGAATTCCAGACTTCTCAACCCATAAATGCCAAAGGCAAAGTAAAAGGTCAGTGGGGAACCTTGTTGGAACCGAGTGATAGAAGAGTGTGGTCCAGCCCCTGCTGCCAGGTGGCTGCCTCCAGAGCTCCTGGCCTGTAGATGGCGGGGGGACCAAGTGACCATTCAGAGGGTAATCCCTCTTGCTTTGACCTGCTTGCATCTGGGTTACAGTCTTGGGTGGTGGTCCTGTAGTATGTGGCCAGTGTGGCAGAGCTTGTGGGGGCTATAGAAAGGGCCCCCTCCTCATACCTCTGGTAACTGTGAAAACCCCAGCAATTTGGGACACAGCTCTCTCCACTCTGGAAGCAGAGTTCTACCAGGGCAAAGAGCTCAAAAGTCAAGTAATTGACTTGGCAAGATGAGCAAGCAGAGGAAGCACAATCAGACCATAGAATCCTTTTTTGGGGACAAAAAGGATCAACACATGGAACCAGAAGAAGAGAACAAAGTCAAAACTCCTGCATCAAAAGCCTCCAAGAAAAATGTGAACTGATTACAGGCCATGGAGGAGCTCAAGAAGGATTTTGAAAATCAAGTAAGAGAAGTGGAGGAAAAATTGGGAAGAGAAATGAGAATGATGCAGGAAAATCATGAAAAGTGAGTCAGCCCCTCCCCCCTCTGTCTCCTCTGTTCTGCCAGCAGCTCTTCAGCTTTGCGCCTCACCCCCTGAGAATGTATGCCTGCACCAAGTTCATCTCTACCCCTGCCCTTGTGAGGAGCAGCTCTCAGCTGCTGAGTAGACCGCTGTCTGCAGTGGTGCTTAAACGGCCAGAGGTTCGGACAGATGAGAACCTCAGCATTTTGGCAGCATCAAGTCCCTTGACCTCTCTTGTCCCTAAATGTGGATTCCAAACTAGTGCCGTCTCAAGGGACATTGACACAGCAGCCAAGTTTATTGGATCTGGGGCTGCCACTATGGGGGTGGCCGGCTCTGGAGCTGGGATTGGGACTGTGTTTGGAAGTCTCATCATAGGTTATGCCAGGAACCCCTCCCTGAAGCAGCAGCTTTTTTCCTACAACATCCTGGGCTTTGCCCTGTCTGAAGCCATGGGGCTCTTTTGCCTGATAGTGGCCTTCCTCATCCTCTTCACCATGTGATGGAGCCATTTCTATCCCCCTACATTTCTGAATGTTCCTTCTCATCCTCCTGGTTCTTCCATGTCTCTTCCAGCCTGTGTATACCTCCACCTCCATCTTACCAGGCAGCCCTGGGGAAAGCCATGGGCTCAGGGTTTGACAGAGGGAGGACAAATAAATACTGTATTAATAAGCAAAAAAAAAGTGAGTCAACAGCCTGCTAAAGGAGACCCCAAAAATACTGAAGAACATAACACCTTAAAAATAGAATTGGATTTGAAGTTTTTCAGAGACTGTCCAATCTAGTCCAAAAATATCTGTTGTATTGTAGTTGTGGTAATTTTTAAAAGTTAGGACCAAAACTGAAACCCTTTTAGTCCTGTTTTTTAGATTTGAGGTGTCAAATTCTGTTAGGATCTTCAAGAAGTTAAAAACAGAAATCTCTTGGCTGAAAATTACACTTTTTATAAAACTTTTCCCTAGCCTTCAAAAACTATAGTTTATCAAGAGATTCATTAACATCTCTAACATATAGAATATTTTCAAAATACTTTGAATTTGTTATCTATGATAAATAACTGGATGTGAAGAACTCATACTGTTGCTCTTCTCACAGCCAAACTTTGATGCAGAAAGATACATCATTTTTTTTTCTGAATTTGAATATAAAATGGGAGGAAAATATTTTGGTGATTTAGAAACAACCCTCACTAGCTAAACTTACTGTGCTTTGTTTTGTGCTGTGGATTTCTACTGAGTGCTATTTTTTTTCCAGCTTAAATCAGGGCTTCACAACTTGTAGCCCAAGGCTGCTTGAGGCATGCCAAAGGATTTCAGGGAGCCCCCTTGAAAAACATAGAGGAAAACATCCTTTGAATGTAGAGGAAATCCTTTGACCAGCTACAAGTAGCTGAGGGCTGTAAGCCGGCCATGGATTGTACAGGCCTGGCTTAAATCCTATGGTAACACAATACAAAGCTATACCAGAAATTTCTATTTTGACAAAAAGTATGTTGGCATTTTTTTTCTGGTGTTGACATAAGCATTTTTTAAATGATAAGATTCAAATCTCATAAGGGTTCCTATTCCCTCATGTTTCCACTATATACATAAAAATGTACTTCTAGCCATAGAGAGAAGTATCTCTCTACTCTCCAAATTTTTCAAGGTGGCTGGGTTTATGTTTGGTTGCCTCCAGATAATCATTTAGTCACAGCCATACTCCCGGTAGCCAAGAAAACCTCTTTTATTTGCACTGAAAATTAGCACTTTAAAAAGGCCAGTTCTTGAGTATTGTAGAGGAGCCAGAGAAAGCCATGACAAAATTGTTCTGGTGTCCCTGGTGCTAACCCATCCCACCCTCTTTGTGTACCCTAGGTCAAATACTCACTTTTTTATGAGACCCATGTTTCTTTGTGGTCACAAGCCCTGTACACAGAACCACTCAACTACAGGGATGGAAAAAATACTCATTCTTTCTTCCCCATGCTTCCCTCCAAAACCTACAATAGGATTTCTTCCATGATTTTCGCATTGCCAATTCCTTGCTAACATTCACAGCGTAGGGTCAAACTTGGCTTTATACAAATTTATGCCTATATGATCATAATCTTTAAACTTGTATTATTTGTGTTAATTTATATTACTTTGATTACAAAATGAATACCTTCTATTTACAAATACTTTGTATTTATATATCTATTAAAAATGGCAAAGTTAAAAAGTTGAAGTTTTTGGTAAATTTTTGTTTTAAATGAGTAAAAATAAAGTTAAACTGTCCAAAAAAAGGGAAAATAAAAGAAGAAAAGAAAGCATAGAACAGTTATCCATAGAACTGTAGAATTCTAGGGCTAAAAAGGACCTTAGAATCATCCAATCCCATCCATTCATTTTAAATATGAGAAAACTGAGAATGGAACTCAAAGAATAAGATCAATTCTCTGGGAAAATAGATTCAGCTTCTCATATTTTATATCTCAAAAATACAATATTTCATTGTAGTGTATAAATCATCCCAGGGGTACTTCCAATGGTACTTCCAACTTTATCTGATCCTAGTAAGCTTGAAGTGCCTGCCCAGGCTAGCTAAATTTGGAGAGACTCCATCACCTAAAGGTCAAATCTAGTCAACAAACATTTATTAAGGGCATATGATGTGCCAGGTGCTGGAGATACAGAGAAAGGCCAAAAAAAACCAAAAACGAAACAAAACAAAACAAACAAACAAAAAAATCCAAGCTGCTCCTCTCAAGTAGCTCAGAGTCTAATGGGAAAAAGAACATGTAAACAACTATGTACAAACACAATATATAGACAGGATAAAATGGAGGTGATTTTAGAGGAAAGTCATTAGCATTAAGGGGGCTCTTTGGAGATGATGATGCTTCAGCTGAGCTCCACTGAAGGATCATGTGCTCCTGAGGCAACCTGTTATTGTTGCTTGGTTAGGAATAAGGGAGAGAAATCTCCTTCACCAATCTAATTGTTGCAACGCACAAGAGAAATGTGAAAGAACTGACAACCAGCTTTGACAACCAAAGTCCAGCCAGCTTGCCTTTATAGGCCATAAAGAGGCAGCTGTTATTCAGTCCACCAGTCAGAAGAAATTCCCTATATCCTCTCACTTTGCCTAGGAATTTTCCTGATCCATTCCTCTGATATTCTTAACAAATCAAACAAAGGTGCTTTGGATCACATTGGTCCATGTTCTTAATCCTGGACAACTTTCTTGTGGCTGGGAAAGGATACAGTAGTCCATTAGACAAAGTTCTTAATTGCCTCTCCCATGGTCATACACAGAGTCTCAACAATGCCTTTGATGCACAGTTCTCAGACACTCCCAGATTTAAGTTTTTTTGTGAAGGAGAAGACTTCCAATAGCAGGGAATGCCTAGAGCTTTGATCACTCCCAAACATATAATCATAAATATCCCACACAAAGTTCTATGGAGTTCTCACATCCTGTCTTGGTGCTTATTAAAGGCTTGCCCCAACCCAGGTAGGTGTCGAAGTAGATAGTGTGCTAGACCTGGAGTCAGGAGTACCTGAGTTCAAATTTGACCGCAGACACTTCCTAGCTGTGTGACTGGGCAAGTCACTTAACCCCATCTGCCTCAGTTTCCTCATTTGTAAAATGAATTGGAGAAGGAAATGGCAAACCACTCAATATCTTTGCCAGGAAAACCCCATATGGGGTCACAAAGAGTCAAACACAACTGAAAAATGACTGAACAACCACCCAAAGTCACAGTTGCCTGCTAAGTGATAAATTATTTTTTGTCTGTAGCAACTCATGAAACTGTCTAAGGCACGGAGAGATTGTAATCTATTTACTCTACATTAGTGAGAGGAGTAATGCAATATAGTGAATACTACCTTTGGAGTCAGAAGACTTTGGTTTCAAATTCTCTCTCTCCCACTTGATATCTTCATGACCTAGGACAAATCATTTGAGAAGTATCTTAGAAGAATGAAAACAATGCAGAATTTGGAGTCAGATGACCTGAAGTAAAATTCTTGAGCAAGTCACTGAGCCTCTGTGGGCTTCAGTTTCCTCAATTTTAAAGTGAACAAAATTTTAAAAAATAAATTTAATTAATTTATAAAGTATCATTAGACTAGATGACCTTTGAGGTCCTAAATCACAGCTCTAAATCTGTGATTCTGTGGGCAATTATAATAAAAAAAAAACCCCACAGATTTTTCTAAAGTATAGTATATCATAAAATTTTTCATTTTCTTATGAAAATAAGATTTAATGGTATGATAAGCCTTTCTACTGCCAACTTCAGCTTTTTTCTTTCAAGATCGGACAAGATCCTTTATGAGTGACTAAGAAAAGGGTGATCTCAGGGCTACTACATGGTGCAGTGAATAGAGCACCAGCCCTGTAGTCAGGAGAACCTGGGTTCAAATCTGGCCTCAGACACTTAACACTTACTAGCCACATGACCTTGGGCAAGTCAATTAACTCCAATTGCCATGCCCTTCCCACTCCAAAAAAATAAATAAATAAAAGGTGATCTCTCTTGAATAGTTTTTCATGTTGGATCTATTCTTGTGATACTGATGGAATCCTAATAAAGCTGCCCCCAGACCAATATTCTTCCTTATGGACTTCACTGAACAGCAGGCTTGTCCTGATTTAACCACACCACTGCCCCCAGTCTTAATCATAAGCCTTATTGAATAGCAAGCCCACTGCCCCTAGTTAACCACTGCCTCCAGACTTAAGAGAGCCCTTGCCCCTACCAAGCCACTGCCCCTGCCACTCAATATCCTAATATATGTCTGACTGCCTCACTAGAATAGCAGGCATGTCCATGAACTCATGCCCCACTCAACAGGAGGTATGTCCATGTGATGAAATCCTAGTCACTGCCTCTAGCAAGCCATTGCCCCCAGACCCATTCCTCATATGTCTCACAGAAACAGCAGGTGTGTTCATGTACTCAACCACAATCACATCCATCCAAATCTCAGACAGGACCACAAAAGTCAACCAATAAGAAAGCAGCACCACCAGGATACCCAAGCAGGATGTGGACCCCAAAACAATAGAAGGGACTAAGTAGGCAGCTGCAGAGTAATAGCAAAAGCTGTCCTTTAAAACTTATGACATAGAGAGGTTTATTATAATATCATTATCATACATACATGCCCCCCAAAGGGTTTTTCTGTATGCATTGTGGGTAGCACAGTTCCACTGAAGTTGGGACCCCTCTTTTATTACCTAAACCCTTGACAAACCCCTGCTACCTTTTTAATATTCATAATTTCTGTTGCATAATCAGCATCATTACACTATAAAACTGTCTGTCTTGTCTTACTGAAGTTGCTGGTTCCTCTAAGAAACCCAGCCCACAGGAGGGCATAACCCTCAATAAATACCTTTGCTTAGGTTGGAGATGGTCTGAGTCTGTGAATTCTTTTGAGATGATCCCCATAACACACCATGAAACTGCAACAATACAATCAAGCAATTCTTAGACTTCAAATATCAAGAGAACAAATTCTACTGCCCTAACTTTTAAATATGGCAAGACTTGGGAAATTTGCTCAGTTTGAAGAAACAACAAAAACCCCTACAAATTCTAGGAGAGGGTGCAAAGTCCTGCTGATATAGGAGATAGAAAGAGAGATTAGAGAAATCTGGCACATATAGGAAAAACAGACTAAATGGGAGAGGAAGGAAAGCAAAACCCAGATTGAACCAAAGCAAATAAGTTAAGTAATATAAAAAATTCTATCTCCCAATTCAAAAGAAAATCTTAGAAAAGGATCATAAAGAGTGGCAACTAGAGTATGGACCCACCCTGAACCCAAGGCATGGGAAAAAGGATCTTGGAGTTCTATCCTAGTTCTCATCATGGTCCTAAAAGTTCCCCAGTTCAGTCTGAGGTGTAGAGCCAGGATCTGGAGCTCCTAGGAGGAGGAGAGATGGGAAGGGAAAAGGAGGGGGAGGGGGATGGATCATTGTCATTGCAGGTTATGCTATGAGTGGGTGACAGCAATTACTGCATGAATCATAGCAGATCAACTGCTTTGGGAGTTCTTACTCTTTTTTTGTATTATAGACCGAGGGATAATGCTGCTAAATGTTTAAAAACTGGGCCCTCTGGGGGAAAATGTATACATACCTGCATTATTAACATATTCATAAGTCTAGACAATCTGCAAAATAATAAATCAAGGGGGCAGTTAGGTGATGCAGTGAATAGAGCACCACCCTGAGTCAGGAGGACCTAAGTTCAAATCCAGCCTTAAACATTTAACACAAAAACTAGCCTGTGACCTTGGGCAAGTCACTTAACCCTAATTGCCCTCTAAAAAGCAAAAATCAATCAATCAATCAATCAAGCCCTGGTTTGTAGTAACTGCCAGGTTGACTCTGTCAGTTAGGGCTAGACCCAGCACACACCTGAATGCACCCCTTTGACAGTCTGGGTGAAGCCTATGAGTCCTGTCTCAGAATAATGTTTTTAAATAATTGAAGGAAATGCTAATTACTTCAATTGTTAGTGAAAATCAAGATTTAAGTTTTTTTTTTTCCTCAGTTGAGTGTGTGGACCCCCTGAAATCTTTCCACAGATCACTGGTCTAAGGACTGTATGGTAGAATCCCAGTACTAGATTAAGTCCCTGGTGGGGAAGAGGTCCAAGCAGAAAACCTTGAGGGTTTGTAGAGGCAAGATGTGGGGCTTCTCCCCAGGCTGCCTTCAGCTCTGGAGAGTTTGGGACTAGCAGATAAGACCTAACCAGGTGGTCCTGCCCTGCTCCTGCTGATGGGGTGCTTGGGTTCATAACATCAGTTTGTAAAATCACATTCCTTCCCCACCCCATCCTCAGAGCATTAACTCTGCCCCTCCCCGCTGCCAGCACTCTGCCTATCAAAAATTCATGAATTGTTTATCTCCCCCTAGTATAATGGCCAGCTGCACCTATGAATCTTTCAATGCACTATCTGTAAGTTAACTCCTCAGCCAATTATACACATTCTGAATCCCCATTAACCTTGGTTCCCAACATCTATCTTGTCAAACATGAACAGGTGGCAGACTAGGCACTTCTCAGTCAGCCCTGACCTCTAGCTGACTTAGTGACTTTTGAAGCCTAAAACCACACCTCCACATAGCCCCCACCTTGGGCTATTTCCCAGTGAATTATGGGCAATACACCTGTGCAATTGATATTAAAAGTGCATGTTCCTTTAAGCATTGACCATGACTTAACTCCTCCCTAATAACACCCTTACTCACCTAGTTAGCATAATTGGCATCTGATTTACTATTTTTTTTCCAAATGCTTTATTAACTTCTAGTTTACATCATTCAATTCTGCCAGATTATGAGTTACAAATTTTCTCCCTGTTTTTCCCCTACCCACCACACCAAAATAATGATCCCACTGGATATCCCCTCCTTCAATCTGCTCTCTCCCATATCTTCTCCCATACCCGCTTCGACTTTTCCAGTAGGGCATGATGGATCTCTATGCCCCAGTGCTTATATATCTTATTTCCCAGTTACATGTAAAATAATGTTAATGATAGTATATGTATACATATATATATATATATATATATACATATATATGTATATATATAAACATTTGATTTTAAAACTTTGAATTCCAGATTCATTCCCTTCCTCCCTTGTCACCCACCCTTACTGGGAAGATAAGCAATTCAGTATAGACTGTGCATGTGTACCTATGCAAAACATTATCATAGTAGATATATTGTAAAAGACTGATTATATTTCCCTCCCTGCTATCCCACCTCCCACTCATTCTATTCTCTACTTTGATCCTGTCCCTTTTCAAAAGTGCACCCACTTCCAACTTCCCTCTCCCCCAGTCTGCCCTCCCTTCCATCATCCCCCCTCTCATCCCCTTCCCCCCTACTCTCCTGTAGGGTGAGATACCCTATTTAGTGTGTATGTCATTCCTTCCCTGAGCCAAATTCAATGAGAATTAAGTTGACCCATTCCCTTTTGCCTTCCTGTTCTTTCCCTCCATTGTAACCATTTTGCCTTGCCTCTTCTATATGAGATAGTTTATTCCATTCTGTCTCTCCCTATCTCCTCTCATTATATTCCTCTCTTACCTCTCAATTTCACCTTGTAAGTATCATCCCTTTCTATTAAATTGGTCCTGTGCCCTCTATCTATGCATACCTGTAAACATATATACAGACATTCACATATGTATTCATAAGCTCATATACCCTCTTATATATGTATATTTTTTTCTATTCCCTTCAACTATTTTCATACTGAGAAAAGTTTCATCAGTTATAATGATCGTTTTTCTATGAAGGAATATAAATAGTTCAACTTTGATAAGTTCCTTATGATTTCTTTTTTCTGTTTACCTTCTCATGCTTCTCTTGCTTCTTGTATCTGAATGTCAAATTTTCTATTCAACTCTGTTTTTTTCTTCAAGAATACTTGAAAGTTCTCTATTCCACTGAATGACCATATTTTCCTCTGAAACATGAACTCAGTTTTGCTGGGTAGGTGATTCTTGATTTTAATCCCAGCTCCTTTGCCCTCCAGAATATCATATTCCAAGCCCTTTGATCCCTCATGTAGAAGCTGCCAGATCCTGTGTTATCCTGATTGTGTTTCCACAATATTCAAATTGTTTCTTCCTTGATCTGGGAATTCTGGAACCTGGCTATAATATTCCTAGTAGTTTTCTTTTGGGGAACTTTTTCAGGAGGTGATCGGTAGATTCTTTCAACCTCTATTTTGCCCTCTGGTTCTAAGACATCAGGGCAATTTTCCTTGAGAATTTCTTGGAGGATGATTTCTAGGTTCTTTCTTTGATCATGGCTTTCAGGTAGTCTAATAATTTTTAAATTATTTCTCCTGAATCTATTTTCCAGGTCAGTGGTTTTTCCCATGAGATAATATCACATTGCCTTCTATTTTTTCATTTGTTTGGATCTGTTTAACAGCCTCTTGATTTCTCATAAAGTCACTAGCTTCCATTTGCTCCAATCTAATTCTGAAGGAATGATTCTCCTGAGTGAGTTTTTTGGATTCTTTTTCCATCTGGCAAATTCAGCTTTTTAACGCATTCTTCTCCTCATTGCCTTTTTGGGCCTCTTTTGCCATTTGAGTTAGTCTATTTTTTAAGGTATTATTTTCCTCAGTCAGACTGTTGACTCTCATTTCATAATTTTCTTGCAGCATTCTCATTTCTCTTCCCAATTTTTCCTCCACTTCTCTTATCTGTTTCTTAAGGTTCTTTATGGCCTGTAACCAGCTTGTATTTTCCTTTGAAGCTTTTGGTGCAAGAGTTCTGCCTTCACTTTCTTCCTCTTGTTCCATGCTTTGATCCTTTTTGTCCCCAAAATAGGAGTGTAAAGTTGGTTTGCTCTGTTTGTTTTGTTTTCTTTGCCTGCTCATGTTGCCACTCAATTACTTGACTTTTGAGCTTTTTGCCACAGTAGAACTCTGCCACCAGACAGGGGAGCTTCATCCCAAATGCTGGGGTTTTCTCAGCCACTTGAAGGTATTAGTTGTGTGCCCTCTCTGAAGCCCCCATACATTCTGGCAAGCTGGTCGCACACCCTAGGACCTCCACCCTAGACTACAATCCAGATCCAGGCAGATTAAAGCAAGAGTGACTACCCCTCAGACTGGTCGTTTGGTCCCCCTACACACTGCAGGCCAGGAGCTGAAGCTGCCACATGGGGCAGCTGCACAGCCACAGCGCCTCAGTGGCTTCTCACCCTGGGGGCAAAGGCTGACGGTACTCCCAACTACTGGATCCCAAAGTCCACACTGAACTGACCTCTCACTTTGTCCTTAGCATCTATGTGTTGATAATTCTGGAAACCACCATAGCTGCTGGTGATCTGAAGTCCTTTCAGCTGTGATATTCTTCAGGTTGGTCAGGACCACCCGGGCTAAAACTTCTGGCTTATGTGGGTTTAGGCTTGGCTCCCAGAGCACTGAGCTGGCCGATTTCTGCCGGCCTGCCAGGCTTTCCTCAGTGGGAGGTTAGCTTCTCTGTGTCATTTTGTGGGTTCTGTAGCTCCAAAGTTTGTTCAGAGTCTCCTTTCACATGAATTGGGGGAGGTGTAAGCCAGAGTCCCATGGAAGTACTGTTTATACTCTGCCATCTTGACTAACCATCTGATTTACTATTGTAACTCTTTATAAGCCTCTTTTACATACCTATGACTTCTTTAAGTTTGCAGGTTCCCTAAGAACCCCTGCCTGCTGTAAAGCGTAACAATAAACTTTTACAATCCTGACTTAAAAGATTGCTTGGGTTCTGTGAATCAACTCCAGACTGCCCATTCAGGGACTCTGGTCATTGGAGCCCCTGAAACACCTATCACTGTTTCATCACTGCCATGGGATGCGTGTCTTGCATATTATGTCACTTGCTTGAGAAAGTTTCTCCATTGTCCCAAAAGTATAGTCATGCCTTTTTTTTTTTTTTTTTTGCTTTTTGGAGGGCAATTGGGGTTAAGTAACTTGCCCAAGGTCACATGGCTAGGTTTTTGTTTGTGTGTGCGTTAAGTGTCTGAGGCCGGATCTGAACTCAAGTCCTTCTGACTCCAGGGCCGACGCTGTACTCACTGCGCCAAAGGCATGCCTTTTTAAAAAAAAATTATTTGATCGGGTTTTTTTACTCATTGCTGCTCTTGGCCTATCCAATCAGATAGATACCTATTTCCCTTCCCTGTCTCCAATAGGACTGAGCAGAGAAGACCAGGCTAGAATCTCTGCTTTCTAGGCCCTCTGAGTTATCAGATATGAGATGGAGTGGGGCTGGGGAGGAGGCATGTATTAACTAATGCCAACATAGTAACTGAAGCTAGGGCATTCAATTCACTTCAATTCATCTCTAGGAATACAAAGACATAAATGAACAGTCCCTGCTTACATTTTCTAGGGTGTGAGGGAGTGGAAGAAGAGGCAAATAACAGCTACCTGGATAAATAAATACAAGCTATATGTTCCAAATACTGACCTAATATCCTATTACAAGTATGGAAAGCATTAACTACTAGAGGAAACATGAAAGGGCTTTTGAGGTGGATGGCATTAGAGCAGAAACTTTAAGGGAGTTATTGATTCCAAGAGGTAGCAATGCAGAATCAATGCATTTCAGAAATGCAAAGGTACAGAGGTAGAGCTGGATTAATCCCTCAAGGTAAAGAACAAGTAGGTCAGTTGGACTGAAAAATAAAGTACATAAGTGGAAATAATATGCAGCCTGGAAAAGAGAAGTTGGAACCAGATTATAAAGGACTTTTAAATGGATTTTTTTCTACTGTGATACTCTTCATAATATATTCTTCTAAAAGTCAACCAGGAGCACCTAGATGGCACAGTTGGATAGAGTACTGGCCCTGGAGTCAGAAGGACCTGAGTTCAAATTTGACCTCAGACAGTTACTAGCTATGTGACCCTGGGCAAGTCATTTAACCCTGATTGTCACTCTACCATCCCCCAAAAAGAAAAAAAGCCAGTCAATAAGCATTTTAGGTGCCTACCACTGTGCTAAGTGCTGGGGATCCAAAGACAGAAAACAGTTCTTGCTCTCAAAGAGTCTAAGGGGAGAGACAACAGAAAACAACTTAATATAAATAAGATATTTATAGGATAAATTGAAGGTAATTCCACAGGAAAGGCACTAGAATTAAAAGCTGCTATCATGGGTATTTACAATTTATAGTTGATTTACTATAGTGTTTTTCTTTTTTAAAAATAAACTTTAATTGGTATTTTTAATTTTTACATGGCCTGTATTGCCAGTGTATTGCTGCTCCCTCCCACAGAGCCATGCCTTATAACAAAGAATAAAAAAGAGGGGAAGAAGTTGAGCAAAACTTATCAACACATAGAAAAATATCATATTCCATGCAGTGTTCCATTGCTAGAAGATAAGGTTAGATGTAGGTCTATTGAAGATGACTTCCATGTTTGCTAATGCTATGGGATGAAGAATACCACCCATTTTCCTGCCCTTTGACTGGTTGATCAAATACCCCTAGAGCTGAGGTCTTGGGACTCCTGGGAATCAATTCATGACCCCTTCTGGAGTCTTAGAACTCACCCTGGAAACCATTGCTCAGGTCTATCACCTCTCTGCAAATTTGGAATTACGAGAATTATGCTTCATTTACGATCTTCTGAAGTCATGATTGGTCACAGCTCTAAGTTCTTTAAGAATTGTTTCCCTTCATATTGTGATTGTGATTGTGATTATCAAGTAAACTCTTCTGCTTCTGCTTATTTCATTCTGTGTCTCTTTATAAAAGTCTGTCCAGGTTTCTCTGAATCTGTCACATTATACATTTTTTATGGTACAATTAAGTTTTATTTTTCTTGCTCTATTCCTCAGTTGTTGGGTACTCATTTTGTTTCCTGTTCTTTGCTAAAACAGAAAGTGCTACTATAAATATTCTTCTACATGTGGGTTCTTTTCTTCTGTCCTTGACCCCATTTGGGTCCATACCTAATAATATCATTACTGGGCCACTGGGTATATGTGTAGCTTAGTGATGTTTATAGCTCCCAATTGTTTTCCAGAATGGTTGTACCAATTTACAGCTTCACTCCCACGTCTTCCAAAACGTTCCTCTTTTGTTTCCTTTGCCAAACTGATAGGAATGAGGTAAAACCTGAATTATTTTAGTTTACATTTCTCTTAGTAGTGTTAATTTGGAGCATTTTCTCATATAGTTATTGATAACTTTTTCAATTGAATAAACATTGATTAAGAGCCTACTATGTGCCAGGCACAATACTAAGTGTTGAGGATACAAATTAAGAAAAAAGAAAGGCAGATGCTGCCCTCAAGAAGCTTACATTCTAATGGGGGAAGATAACATTCAAAAGGAAAGAGGAAACAGAAATGGAGGGGGGATTCTTGTGGGCACCTAGCCAAGGGGCCTCTGGTTCAATGGAAGTGAAACCAGACAAAGCTACAGATACAAAGTAGCGTGAGCAGAAGTCCAGTTTCTGCCCTCTCTAAAGGAAAGCTTTGGGAGGAGTTTAGTGATCCACCCTTCGTCCCCTCCAGTGAAAAAGGAGAGGAGCCTGCCTGTGGTGGAATAATAAAGAATAATTGAGGAAGCAGTGTGAGCCATAGATTTTATTAATAAAACAGGTATGATAAATGAGTCAAAGGACTCCCCAGTCAGTCCAAAGACCCTGAATACAAAGTGAGACAGATTTTTTATGCATTAAAAACAATCAAATAAGACCAATTAATTAACCAGGATACAAAATTAGGTAATTTGATTTCTAATTGGAGGAAAGATTAGGGACTTTCCAAGTTGGGAGGGACAAAGTGAACAGATACAATTCCCTGAAATCAGAAAGAGACATGTCTCCTCCTTCCCCCAACAAGTGTCTGTGTTCAATTAAAGAAACCTGGAAACAATATCTGATTCACCAGTATAGAGCCAGTTTTTGGATAATACATATGGGTTGCTTGAGAAGTATAATTGTGGGAAAACTCCTTGCATCAATCTTTAGATCTGACTGGGTTTCTGGTCCATATACTCTAAGTTCTCAGTTAAGAGTCTCTAAAGCAGAGGGTAGAGGTGATCTGATTTTCCAGATAGGTTCAAACAATGAAATAAGGTTTTTCCCTTAAATAAATAAAAATTTCTTACAAGACAGAAATTAGACTAGCAGAGGTGGGGAACCTGTAGCCTCAAGGCCACATATGCCACTCTAGGTCCTCAAGTGTGGCCCTTTGACTGAATCCAAATTTCACAGAACAAATCCTTTTAATATGGTAATATAGTTTTAACAATAATTTTTTTTAATTTCAAATGCTTTATTAACTTCTGGTTTACATAATTCATTTCTGCCAGATTTTGAGTTACAAATTTTGTCCCCATTTTCCCCTACCCACTGCCCCAAAATAGTGGTCCCACAGGATATCCCCTCCCCTAATCTGCTCTCTCCCCTATCTTCCCCTGCCCATGGTAGATCTCCATGCCCCAGGGCCTGTACATCTTATTTCCCAATTACATGTAAGATAGTATTAATAATAGTATATATATATTTAAACATTTGGTTTTAAAACTTTGAATTCCAGATTCATTCCCTTCCTCCCTTGTCACCCACCTTACTGGGAAGGTAAGCAATTCAATATAGGTTGTACATGTGTAGCTAATGCAAACCATTACCATAGTAGATATATTGTAAAAGACTGATTATATTTCCCTCCCTCCTATCCCACCTCCCACTCATTCTATTCTCTACTTTGATCCTGTCCCTTTTCAAAAGTGCACCCACTTCCAACTTCCCTATAACCATGGGAGTGCTTTTTTTTATACGAAAGGAAGAGGCTAAGAATCTCTAGATTGATTATAGGTAATAGTTTAATCAATCATTATGAATACTTACAAACAGGGATAATCTGGCATGACTGTCAGTTCAGTAGATCCCCACACAGAACCCCCAAAATCCCTGTAGTAATTATAGAGAACAGACAAAGGCAGGAGGAGATAGAGAGTATACATAACTGCTTAGTGGTGGACATTTTTGGTTTTCTGGTTAATAATGAGCTTGGGAGTTAAGCCAATGTCATGCCCAAACATAAGTTTGTGTATGGATCGTGTACTAGAAACATATGGGTAACAATATTTTTTTGGCTTTCATTTCTTAAGTTATGACTCAATGTCTAAAATATAATTCAGTATCTAAGTCATGATTGTAAATAGGTCACCATGTTCAGATTTCCACCTTTCACTTGGCTGTGGGAATGTCATCATGGATTTGAAGAAACCATCTAGTCTGTGTGATAGCTCTATGTAGAGTCATTTGAAAAATGACCCGAGAAAGACAATTATGTTTACTTTTCTTAAGAATCTCCAAAGAAAGATATTCTTTCCTTGCCAAAATCACTGAAGGGAAAAAGTACAGGACAGGAGAAAAAATGTTATTTCTCCATAAAGCAGCAAAGCAACTCAATTTAATGAAAAGCCTATCAAGAATGAAGAGTGGAAAAGCTGAAAAATAAAAAGGCTTTGTATCTAAACTTTAATGTGATAAATTTCAATGGTTTCAGTTGATCCTAATAAAAGAGAATATAAAAAGAAAGATTTTTCTGAACTAATAATGAGTTATTTATATCAGTTCAACAGTAAACTGGAACAGATTGAGTAGCATGCTTAACAGCATCAAAGACAGACAGGGAGGGAGGCACATATCTCAAGAAACAGCCATCAAGCAAATGATGGATTATGAGTGGAAACTCTGTGAAGGATTGTAATGGAAATGCAAATTTAAAGATCTTCCCTGCCCCTAGCTTAAGTGCACCTGGAGCCTGTGGTTGGAGGCTTGTTTTTCAGGAAAGCCCACACCTTGATACTTTGTGATTGGGCAGTGGGTCTAGGAGGTTGTTACAATCTTTGAGCCAGGAGAAGGCTATATAAACTCTGATGAGGGGCTTTGCTTTGGGGTTCACTTTGAGAAGTGTTGTGTGATTTGACCAGATGAGACTCTGGGAAGCCGTTGTTGAGAGCCCCCCGGCTTTGAAAACCCAGATGTTGATGCTTCCCTCTCTGGTAACTGTGATTTGGTATTGATATAATGGTTGGACAGTTTGGAAGCCTGTCTGTTTGATCTGTAAGTTCTGTAACTCTGAAGTTCGGGGTGCTGACCTTTTCCCCCTGAACTAGGTAATGTATGTTTGTTTGATTAAAGTAAGCTTGTTAACTGATTTTGAGTTGCTTTCCTTTTGAAAAGCAGATCTAAGGGGCGGCTAGGTGGCGCAGAATAGAGCGCCGGCCCTGGAATCAGAAGGACCTGAGTTCGGAGCCGGCCTCCGACACTTAATCCGCACAAACAAAAACCTAGCCGTGTAACCTTGGGCAAGTTACTTAACCCCAACTGCCCTAAAGGGGCGGCTAGGTGGCGCGCAGTGAGTAAGAGCGCCGGCCTCGGAGTTTGGATGACCCGAGATCAGATCCGGCCTCAGAAAATGAGCACCCACGCATAAATCAAAAAATGACTAGCCGTGTAACCTTGAGCAAGTTACTTAACCCCAATTGCTTAAAAAAAAAATAAAAAAATAAAAAAAAAAAGAAAAGCAGATCTAAGAACCTGTGTTGGCAGCTACCCTGGGGATATTGGGGTGCTTGCTGCTACAAGGATACAGCATAGAAGTTCCTGATGTTGTGAAGGGAAAACATTCCATTAGGTAATAGGATGGTGATCTGAAGAAATTGCTAAAAATTAGGTTGAGGAAACTTGATACTAATGGTGGAGTTTCTGACAAGGATAGGAAGAAAAATATGTCGTAGAGTAGTGGCTAGGGAGAATAGATGACTCAGATGATGCAATGCTTGAGGGAACTAGTTCTAACTGATTTGATTGAAGAAGTATATACATTATAGTACTTTCAAGCATTGTGGGTAGCTAGGTGGCACAATGGATAGGGTCCTAGGCCTAGAGTCAGGAAGATTCCTCTTCGAGTTCATATCTGGTTTCAGACACTTACTAGCTGTGTGACTCTGGGCAAGTCACAAAACCCTGTTATTATATCTTAATGTAAGCTACAAAAAAAGAAATGAATGCGGGTGATTTTACTTAAGTGTATCTGGTTGAGGAAAAAGGAATTGGCATATTAGTTCAATTCCTGTGATTACACAAGATATCAGAATTGGAAAAGACCTCTAAGTTCTTCTAGCTCAAACCCTAAATACAGAAGGACCTCTTCTACAATATACCCTTCAAGTGGCCATCCTGTCTGTGCTAGATGGCAAGGGGAGCCAGTTGTTCTCACAGGCAGCCCGTCCATTTTGGTAGAACTCTAATTGGTGGGAAGTTTTTCCTTACCTCAGTTTGCTTGTTTGCAACCTTCACCCCCATTTCTCCTGGTTCTGGTTCTGTCTTTATTAGCAACAGAAGACCACTCCCTTTTATCTTGATAGTTCTTAAGAGAGTCCTGAGGTTTTATGCCCTTCCCTTTATTAAGTTTTTGGGGTGGTGCAAAACTTGTTTCCCTAACATGTTTATATAGAATTCAATTATTACACACACATATAATTTAAATATAATTCAGTTGTATTGCTGATAGCACTGCTTCATTAAAACCAACACAAATCCTACCCTTTAATGATCACACCACCCTTCTTTTATTGGAAAGTAGGAAAAAGTATGTTGTATAGAATGAAAATATTCATCACTGATATAGTGTTGCCTTCACAACCAAAAAGGGTAAAAAAAAATAAGAAGGGGCGGCTAGGTGGCGCAGTGAGTAGAGCGTTGGCCCTGGAGTCAGAAGGACCTGAGTTCGGATCTGACCTCAGACACTTAACACAAACAAAAACCTAGCCATGTGACCTTGGGCAAGTTACTTAACCCCAATTGCCCTCCAAAAAAAAAAGGCAAAAAAAAAAAAAGAATCTATACTAGTGTCTTGTGTTACTCACTCCCTTGCTAAATCAATCTGTCTTTTAAGTGGGACATAAGTGAAATCAGATTACCTTCTTTTGGTGATATATGATTTTCTCATATCCCATTATGAAGTATGATTGATCTTCTTGTAGCAAAAGCATAATTAATTTATTTAATTTTAGTTCTCAGCATTCACTTCCATAAGCTTTTGAGTTTTAAATTTTCTCTGCATCCCTCCTCTCCCCTCTCCCCAAGATGGCATGCAATCTGATAAACATTCTTATTAAACACATTTTTACATTAGTTATGTTGTAAAGAAGAATTAGAATGAATGGGAGGAACCAAGAGAAAGAAGAAACAAAACAAACAAAAAAGAAAGAGAAAGGGAAGAGTCTGCTTCCATTCACATTCAGATTACATAGTTCTTTCTCTGGATGTGGACAGCCTTTTCCATCATGAGTCTTTTGGTGTTTTCTTAGATCCTTGCATTGCTGAGAAGAGTGCAGTCTATCAAAGTTAGTCGTTACACAATGTGGCTGTTACTGTGTACAATGTTCTCTTGGTTCTGCTCATTTTACTCAGCATTATTTTGTATAAATCTTTCCAGGTTTTTCTGAAGTCTGCCTGCTTATTGTTTCTTATGTATAATAGTATTCCATTACATTCATATACCACAATTTGTTCAGCCATTCCTCAGTTGATGGGCATCCCCTCATTTTCCAATTCTTGGCCACCACAAAAAGAGCTCCTATAAATATTTTTTTGTATATGTGGATCCTTTTCCCATTTTTATGGTATCTTTGGGATACAGTCCTAGAAATGGTATTGCTGGGTCAAAGGATATGCACATTTTTATAACCCTTTAGGCACAGTTCCAAATTGCTCTTCAGAATAGTTGGATCAGTTTACAACAACCACCAACAATGCATTACTGTTCCACTTTATAATTTTCCATTTATAATTTTCTTCTCCAGTAATCATAATTTAAAAGCATTCTTAAGATAGAAGAATACGCATATTCTTTTTTCCAAGGGATGGGATAAATTGACAGTATGCCTTCTTTAAAAATTAAGAGAAACAAGGCAGGTGATTTCTAAACTTCCAGGCTGGGGGCTGATAGCCTCAGGAGAAGCTTCTGTCTCTACCTCTCTTACCTGGCTCGAGTGATTCCTCCCATCCTATGGTGAGATGCTGGTTCATAGGATTTCTAATGAAAGGCAACATAGTGTAGCAGATACAGAGCCAGAGAGAATCAAGAAGACCTGAGTTCAGATGCTAACTCTGATGATGATAACAACAACAACTTTAAGATTTGTAGGTATCAGAGGGCAGAGTCAAGATGGTGGAGTAGAAACAGGACTTCCGGGGGGCTCTGGCTTCCACCTTCCCCAATTCATGTAAAAGGAGACTCTGAATAAACTTTGGAGCTACAAAACCCACAAAATGACACAGAGAAGCTCACCTCCCACTGAGGACAGCCCGGCAGGCTTGTAGGAATCGGCCAGCGCAGTGCTCTGGGAGCCAAACCCAGACCTGCGTGAGCCATAGGTTTTAGTCTCAGTGTGGGCCTGACCACCAGCAGTGGTGGCAATTTCCAGAATTATCAACACATAGATGCCAAGGACAAAGTGAGAGGTCAGTGCAGTGTGGACTTTGGGACCCAGTAGTTGGGAGTGCGTCGGCTTTTTCCCCTGGGGCAAGAAGCAGCTGAGATGCCCAGCCCTGCAGCCTTAGCCACACCTGGCTGCTTCAGCTCCTGGCCTGCAGAGTGTAGAGTGACCAAACGACCAGTCTGAGGGGTAATCACTCTTGCTTTAGCCTGCTTGGATCTGGATTGTGGTTGAGGGTGGAGGTCCTAGGGTGTGTGACCAGCTTGCCAGAGTGTGTGGAGGCTTCAGAAAGGGTACCCAACTAATACCTTCAGCGACTGAAAAACCCTAGCATAACTGATGAAACTTTTCTCAGTATGAAAATAGTTGAAGGGAATAGAAATACATATACATACATATATATAGTCTATATCAGTGGGTATATGGGCATATGAATACATATGTGAATGTGTGTATATATGTTTACAGGTATACATAGATAGAGGGCACAGGATCAATTTAATAGAAAGGGATGGTATTTTGCAGGTGAAATTAAGAGGTGAGAGAGGAATATAATGAGAGGAGATAGGGAGAGACAGAATGGGATAAACTATCTCATATAGAAGAGGCAAAGGAAAATGGTTACAATGGAGGGGAAGAACAGGAAGGCAAAAGGGAATGGGTCAACTTAATTCTCATTGAATTTGGCTCAGGGAGGGAATGACATATACACTAAATAGGGTATCTCACCCTACAGGAGAGTAGGGAGGAAGGGGATGAGAGGGGGTATGATGGAAGGGAGGGCAGGCTGGGGCAGAGGGATGTTGGAAGCACCCACTTTTGAAAAGGGACAGGATCAAAGTAGGGAATAGACCAAGTGGGTGGTGGGATAGGAGGAAGGGAAATATAATCAGTCTTTTACAATATATCTACTCTGGTAATGTTTTGCACTAGCTACACATGTACAACCTATATTGAATTGCTTACCTTCCCAGTAAGGGTGGGTGACAAGGGAGGAAGGGAATGAATCTGGAACTCAAAGTTTTAAAACCAAATGTTTAAATATATATATGCTGTTATCAATACTATTTTACATGTAATTGAGATATAAGATATACAGGCACCGAGGCATAGAAATCCACCATGCCCTACTGGAAAAGTCGAAAGGGGTATGGGGGAAGATATGGGAGAGAGCAGATTGGAGGAGGGGATATCCTGTGGGACTGCTATTTTGGGGAGGTGGGTAGGGGAAAAACGCGGAGAAAATCTATAACTCAAAATCTGGCAGAAATGAATGATGTAGACCAGAAGGTAATAAAGCATTTGGGAAAAAAATAAGAGAAACTCAAACATTTGCTAGTAATATTGGGTTGTTCACAAAGTTGCTATTTACAATGTACTTTCAAATTTTGTGTCATATATTCATAACAACAGTGTATTATACAGGGAAAGCCAGACTTTGTTAACTGTTAAAACAATTTGTCAGTGCTTAAAATGTATGCATCCATTATGAAGGCTAAAATTTTATTTTTATATTGGCAAAAAAAAAAACCCCACCAGGAGTAAAGGTAGAAGAGGCCCCCGGGATCATTTCTTGAACATGTAAGGCAAAGGTAGAGTCTCAATAATCCTGTTCATTCTGTGGCATAGAGTGGGATTTACCTCTGGATAATATATCAGAGACCTTACTTTATCTGAAGTCCTGACAATTTTTACAATAATAACAATATTTTGAAAACAATCAAATTTGAAAAGACTTAAGATCTCCGATCATTCCAGAGGACTTATGATGAAACTCATTTTCTAATAGAAAGGTACAGACTGAGACACACACACATACATATACATATATGTATATATACATATATATACATCTATACATATTTTGGACATGGTCAAGGTGGGAATTTGTTTTGCTTGATACATATTTGTTACAAATATTTTATTTTTCTTGCTTTCTCAATTGGAATTGGAGGAGAGGCATAAAAGAGAGAAGGTGGATCTTTGTGAAAATAAAATTTAAAATTTAAAAATATGAATAATTTGGAAGACAGTAGGGTTTGGGGGAAAATAATGAGTTTACTTTTGAACATGTTTAGTTTGAAGAATCTATGGAGTATATCCAGTTGGAGAGGTCCAAGAGATGGTTTGAAATGATTGACTGTAGCTCAGAAGTGAGAGGACTAGACATATAGATCTGGAAACTATCTCACAAAGATGAACACATGGGAACTGATGACATCACCAAGTGAGATGTGCAGAACAAACAGAAAAGGAGACCCAGATGGTTAAGGGAACTGACGCAAAGAAAGATAAAGCAAAGTTGGACAAAAAGGAAGAGAATCAGGAGAGAGAAGTGTTAGGAAAACTTAGACAAGAAGAGTTGTTCAGTTGTGGCCAACTCTTTACGAACCATTGGGGTCAGAGATGCTTAGAGGGGGTCGTCATTTCCTTCTCCAGTTCATTTTATAGATGAGGAAACTGAGGCAAACAGGGTGAAGTGACTTTCCCAGGATCACACATCTTGTAAGTGTCTTCCAGACTCCAAGTCAGGCCTCTATCCACTGCACCACCTACCTGCCCTGAAGGGGAGAATATCCCGAAGGAAAGGATGACCAACGGTGTCAAATGCTGGAGATGATCAAGGAGGATAAGGACTGAGATTCATTGGTGACTTTGGAGAGAAAAATTTCAGGTGAATAGTGAAGCCAGAAAACAAATATACTAATTTGTTTATTAACAAACTAATTTGTTTATTAACAATTAAAGTCAATTATACTAATTGACTTTGTCAACTTCAGCCATGAAGGGAAGGAAAGCTAGAGCTTACTGTGGAGCTGTTCCTCATACACAACATTCTGCCTCCTGCCTTTGATCTTCACACAGGTGTGCCTCCTGTCTGTAATGCGCTTCCCCTTTATCCATGTTTCATAGAATTTCTTGCTTCCTTCAAAACATAGTTTAGGTGCTGCCTTCTTTGAGAGGTCATTCCTGTTCCCCCATAATTGTTAGAATTCTGTCCCTCTTGAAATTACTTTAATGATTTGCCTACCTCCAATTTATCCTGTATGTAGTCTGATTGTACACAGTTGCTTGCATGTTATCTACCACTAGACTGAACTCCTTGAGGACAAGGATTATTTATGCCTTTGTGTGCCCAGCATTTAGTGCAGTGTGGCATATAGTACTAAATGTTTATGGACTGACTGACTACATGTTGCAAATCCCACCTTCCTCACTACCACTATTACCTGGGAGGATGTAAACTACTTGAAGGCAGAGGCTGGAGTAGACTACTTTGGTTTTTGTTCTTGTTCTCCTAGCTTATTTATTGAAAGAGACTGCTTCAAATATGGAAATGGGATTATATTTATTCTTTTGGGCCCTGTTCTCTGAGATTTCCTGAGATTCTATGATTCAAATATCTCTTTCTGTTATCAATTCTTTAAATATGAAGAAAACTTACTTTATGATCCTCACATCTTCCCTTTTTTTTCTTTTTAGAGGGGGGGAAGGTAGGGCAATTGGGGTTAAGTGACTTGCCCAAGGTCACACGGCTAGTTTTTGTGTTAAGTATCTGAGGCCGGATTTGAACTCAGGTCCTCCTGACTCCAGGGTTGGCACTCTCTATTCACTGCACCACTTTGCCGCCTTACCTTCCCTTCTCTTAAGCCAAACATACTCATTGCCATTTTCAGTCTTCTTACCACCCAGTTCACCCTTCTGTGGATACCTTAGAGTTTGTATTCTTCCCAAAACATAGTGCCCACAACTAAACATAATATTCTAGATGTAATCTGACAAAAGCAAAATACAATGGAACCTTCTGAGTCCTGGGCCCCATATTAAATGCTGTCTGATTTCACGGGGTCTTTTTTTATGGCTGCTTCTCACTGATGATTCACATATGCATGTTTACTCCACTAAAACCCCTATGATGTCTTCTTCAGTCAAATTACTGTCTAACTATACTTCCATCATGTCATTGTATAGTTGACTTTTAAACTTAAGTGTGAAATCTGACATTTATCCTGACCATCATCTTTTCTTCTCACGCCCCTTCTCTGGATACCCCAACACACAATCACGTGCTCGCGCGCCGCACACACACACACACACACACACACACACACACACACACACACAAGAATCTTGGGCCCTGCCCCTGGAACTACCTTGGGTTCTGGTAGGGTAAGCTTTTTATTTTATCATACCAGGCCTTAGGCCTTCACATCCTTTCTGTTTTTCAAAATAATTTTTATTTCACTAATATTTTCTATTACAGGTAAAAAATTAACATCATTTTAAAATATTTTGAGTTCCAAATTCTCTCCCTCCTTCAAATTCTCTCCTTCCTTCCCTCTCCTTGAGAAGGTAAGCAATTTGATACTGATTATGTGTGAAGTCATATAAAATCTGTTTCCACATTGTTGCTATTTGTCCCTCATTTTTTTTTTATTTTGGAGGGCAATTGGGGTTAAGCAACTTGCCCAAGGTCACGTGGCTACTAAGTGTCAAGTGTCTGAGGCTGGATTTGAACTCAGGTCCTCCTGACTCCAGGGCCAGTGCTCTATTCACTGCACCACTTAGTGGCCCCCAACATCACTTCTTAACCAACATTTCCAAACCATGATCTCATTAGTGTTCTGTTCCTCCCCATTTTAGCCTGTCTTTGTATATTGTCTTTTCCCATTAGAACATAAGCTTCTTACAGACCATCTTGCTTGTATTTATAAACCCAGAACTTAGTTCAGTTATTGGCATACAGTAAGCATTTAATAACTGCATCTATCTATCTATCTAATTTCATTTCATACATTTTAACCCATTGTTCTAATCTGTCGGAATCTTTTTGGGTCTAGACTCACTCATGCTACACCTTTGTTACCCCTCCCAGATTTGAATCCTATCATCATTCCTGTCACAGGCCCAGCTGCAGAAGCAGATGCTTTTAGAACAATCTAGACATGTGTACTTACTCCTCAGGCAGGGGGAAATGGCACTGGGCTGGGGGATGGAGGTAGTAGAATCAAAATCACAGAGGAGTCAATTAGGAAATGACCATCACTCATAGAAACTTAGAAGCCAGGTAAACAGTAGCACAGGTAGGAAGCCTGGGAATTCTATGCTCTCCTCCCAGGCATCTTACACTTATTCATATCTCACAGACAAAAAGATTATGGTGAGCTAATATACCAGCAGCATAGCCCATGTTGAGGATGGGTCGGGCATTCCCCACAGTCCCATTCCCATAGTATTCAGGCTCAGGGAGACCTTAGCTCCACATCCACATCTAAGCTTTTGGGGCAGCTAGGTGGCACAATGAATAGAGCACCGACTCTAGAGTCAGGAGGACCTGAGTTCAAATCCAGCCTCAGACACTTAACACTTACTAGCTGTGTGACCTTGGGCAAGTCACTTAACCCCAATTGCCCTGCATTCCCTCTCTCCAAAAAGACCAAAAAACAAAAAAAGGAACAGTAAGCTCAATCCTCCCTTGTCAGCCTGAAGGTCCTCTGGAGCTTCTCTGGTTCAGCTTAGCCCAGTCTCAAGCTAGAAAGCTATAATAATTTCTACCACAAGGACTCATGTAAGGTATTGAAGTCAGGGAGATACTTTCTTCATGTGTCTAGTGAATTAGGAGCTCCTGAAGGTACATTCTAGGGCAATTAGGTGGCAAAATGGATAGAGGGCTGGACCTAGAGTCAGCAAGACTCATTTTCCTAAGTTTGAATTTGGTCTCAGACACTTAGTAGGTGTGTGACCCTGGGCAAGTCACTTAACCCTATTTGCCTCAGTCCCTCAACTGTAAAATGACTGGAGAAGGAAATGGCAAACCACTCTGGTATCTTTGCCAAGAAAACCTCAAATGAGGTCACAAAGACTCAGACGACTGGAAACAACTGAACAAAAAGAAGGTACATTCCAGAAAAAAATATTCTCTGATTCAAAGCTACAACAAAGGTTGTTGCAATAGTTTGTTTTGTTTTTTGTTGTTGTTGTTGTTTTTGCTTCTGTGGATTTTTTTTTTAACTGACTTGGAATGTTGTGTTATCCCATCTGACCTCTTAGGTCAGAGCAGGCAACTATAAATAACCAGAACCCTTGGGGTCTTGGAGTGGCAAAGGTAATCTCATCTCCCTAGGGAACTTACTACATTACTGCATTGCTCAAGTTGAAATCAGCTGTAGTTAGTTATGTGATCTCATGGGGTTTCCCAGGATGGAATCTGGTGAAATTCAACTTCTCTTAAAAAAAAAAGTCTTTCATTATAATAAACTTGACAAATATTGGAAAACACAAACATTTCCATATACAAATAACAGAAAAAGAGGATTGTACATGAAAGCATGAATTTTCATTACTTCCTGCTTTTTTAAAAAATGAAAAATATATATTAAAAATGTTGGATACAACTCAACCTCCCCTTCCCCTAATTGATCTGTAAGCAGACAACTCCTCCCTTCCCTCCCCCAACTGATCAGTGAGCAGGAATTTCAGGCTAGGGTAAATTCTCCATCATCCCTAGTCCCCCTGCCCCGCTCCTAATCACCTGATCCGGATGCTCCCTGCCCCTCCTAATCATCATCTGATCTTGATATGTCTCCATCCCCTGGCCCATCCTAATCACCCCATCCTAGGGGAACTTCACACTGGCGGGAAATTCAAATGTACACTGACCAATCACTGATTGTAGTTTTGGCTTATGTAACCTGGCTGTTGAATCTCTTTAAAAACCGGCACAAGGTATGTGCCAACCCACTCTATGATTTGGGTGTTACCCCGACAACCTTGCTGTAATAAAAAAATCCACTTCAAATTTAATCTCGGGGATCTTCTGTCTCGGTCCTTTGTGCACAACAAAATGAACATGGCAAAACCAACAAAGCCCTGCTCAGCTGTGTCCCCTTCTGAACTTCCTTCTGTGTAATTTTCAAATGTTTCTTAGATGTTCTTTTCCTTTTTTATATCATTATCACTACTCCAGCTCCTTTAATCTCTCTCTCTCCAAAAGCTTTCACTTATAACAAGTAAGCATGATCAAGCAGAAAAGATCCAGGTTAGCTGTGTCTGCACCCCACCTCTGCCAAGGGGGAGGGAGCACAAGGTTTATCAGCTGACTTCTAGAGTGTTTGGTCACTGAATTGATCTGAGTTCAACTTCTTTCTACAAACAATGCTAAGGACTCTCAGGGACATAACTGGATTTTTGTTGCTGTTTAGTCATTTTCAGTTGTTTTCAGTCATGTCCAACTCTTTGTGACGTCATTTTGGGACTTTCTTAGCAAAAATACTAGAGTGGCTTGCCATTTCCTTCTCCAGCTCATTTTACAAATGAGGAAACTGAGACAAATAGGGTTAGATGACTTGTCCAGGGTCACACAGCTAGTGCCTGAGGTCAGAGTTGAACTTGTCTTCCTGACTACAGACTGTATATCTACCCACTGCTCTTTTACTAGATTTAGCTCTCCCTTTATGAAAGAATTCAATCTAATATAAGAAATTAATCTAAAGCTGTCCCTTCACAAAGAAGCTAAATTTTTTAGAGAACAATTTACAAAAACTCCTGTTTAAACATTTCTCAAATGACATTCAGAAACATGTCTGTCAGTAAGAATGCTAGGCAATAGCTGTCTCATGTACCTTTAGTTTCCCCTCTGACCTGCCATTTATACTTGTCACTATCCTTTCTATAAGTCTGTGAGAGATATCAGTGATTTAGTCCTATTAGGTGAGATAAGTGCTGTTCTTATCTGCATTGACCTTTGACCTATATCCATGGAATTACAAAGGATTGCCTTTTTTTTTTTTGAGGCAATCCAGGTTAAGTGACTTGCCCAGGATCACACAGCTGAGGCCAAATTTGAACTCAGGTCCTCCTGACTCCAGGGCTGGTATTGTATCCATTACCTAGCTGCCCCGTGGAGAACTTTCAACGTTGAAACTTCACTTATCTATCCATCTCTATCAATAAAAAAGTACTAACACCCTGAACAAGTCATTTAATTTCTGTTTTCCTCAGTTTCCTCACCATAAAATGGAGATAATAATAGCACCTCCTTCCCAAGTTTGAGGTGAAGATAAAATGAGACAGACACACACACAGATGCATCTTCTCTTCACCTTGTTGTCTTTGAAAGGTGCTTGGGACACTGACAGGTTAAGGTACTCCACAGCATGCTGCCTCTGATTCTTATCAGGTTACAGTTTATATAGATCCTATAATATTACTATCATGGTCTAGACAACATTGTAAATGAGATGATATATGGTATTATTTAATACATTTAATACATCATCTATAACATTTAGCTTCTGGGCAGTCCTAGCTTTGTTTTCATGCCCTCTGATAACAATAAATCATACAGCATACAATTTTTGTACGTACACATATTTATACAGAGTACAGTTCACAAAATGCTTTCACATACATTCTCTTTTGTGAGTTTTATAACAACCCTATGAGACCAGTAAGTCAGGTTTTAAAACTCATTTCAGAGAAGGAAAATGAGGCTCCAGAGAGCTAATTGTGTTGCCCGATCAAGATCATACATCTAGTCATGAGAAAATGGGAAGGCAGGGCAATTGAGGTTAAGTTACTTGCTCAAGGTCACACAGCTAGTAAGTGTCTGAGATTGGATTTGAACTCAGATCCTCCTGACTACAGGACCGGTGTTCTATTCACTTTGCTACCTAGTTGCCCCAATACTTACTTTTCAGAGTATTTCAAAGTCACAAAGAAAACTCCCCAAAGTTTCAGTTCATCAAAATAACATATCAGCATGCCAATATTTCATCTATTCTTTTTAGCATAAGCTAAAGATAAATAATAATCATTAGCTTCACATTTATTTGTGTAAGGCTTTAAGCACTTTCCTCATAATAACTCTTTAAGATAACTAGGATGTATTATCCTCCCAATTTCTGTTTTGTTTTGAATGGACCTGTGTTTTCACAGGTCTTAAGGATTGCTGAGGAGGAAACTCCCTCTACCAAGTGCAGGTCTGCACCTGCTTTACAACTTTCGTCATAGTGCCCTGTGGCTCTGATAGGTTAGCTTCCTTTCCCATTTTACAGGTGAGCAAAATAGGGTCAGGAGAGGTTAAGTGAATTGTCCAAACTCTAATGTCAGAACCTAGGCTGGAAGTCAGGTCTTCTAATCCCTAGGTCTCTCCCCATTTAAATTTGTTAATAATGACAATGATTCAAAGCATGTCAACACTCAGTTAGTTGTGAAGGCTTCTAAAAAATTCTCAAGAGTTGATCAAGATTTTTTGTCATTTGTTGTTGGTAAGCATAGGAATGGTACCTGTTTTCTGAAAGCTCATTGAGAATAGTGATTTTTTTTTCATTCTTTGTACTTGTGTATACAGAACTTAGTATAAGACCTAGAACATAATAGGCAGAAAATGTTTGTTGATTGACTTATTAATGGTCTGGGTTGGTTTACCTTTCAGGGTGTGGGATCATCCTTTGCTTATTTCCTTGCCACCTGAGGTATAAAAGGCCCAGCCTATGTGGAGTTAGTGCCAAAGATTTTTGTGGAATTCCCATTGCCCTACAGCAGTGGTTCTCAAACTTCCTTATGTTCTTAAAAATTATTTAACTTCTCGCCCCACCACCCACCCCCCACCCCCCTGGAGGGCACAGTGGATAGAGTCAGAAAAACTCATCTTCATGAGTTCAAATCTAGTCTCGTTTACTATCTGTGTGACCCTGGGCAAGTCACTTAACCCTATTTGCCTCAGTCAGGCATCTGTAACATGAGCTGGAGAAAGAAATGGCAAATCATTTCAAGTATCTTTTCCAAGAAAACCTCAAATGAGGTCACAAAGAGTTGGACATGACTGAAAAACTGATCAACAGCCAGCCAGAGTTATTTATTGATATTTAGTGTATTAGAAATGAAAATATCAGTATAATAATACCAATAATATTAATATTTTGACCTCTTAGACCCTCTGAAAGGATCTGGGGACCACGCTTTGAGAACCAATACCCTACAGGGATGCTTTTCTGATTCAGCATTGCTGATCACTCTGGTGGGGGAGGAGAGTAGTATTTTATCTAAATGTGTATATTTTATAACTTTAAGAATTGTATCCTTTTAGGGGTGGCGAGGTGGCACAGTGAGTAGAGCGCTGGCCCTGGAGTCAGAAGGACCTGAGTCCAGATGTGACCTCAGACACTTAACACACACAAACAAAAACCTAGCCGTGTGACCTTGGGCAAGTTACTTAACCCCAACTGCCCTCCAAAAGGCAAAAAAAGAATTGTATCCTTTTAAACCTTATTCTAAGTAACGTTGCTTTTTATTGCGTGCCTCATTGCATTCCACTGCTAAGCCTAAATCACTGGAAGCATGTCCTTAGTTTGGGCCTGGCCCTGAGTACAAGTAGATTTGCAAATAAGGAAAGGGGTACATGAAGTGTGGTAGTAGCTCCACCGTGAGAGCTTATTAGAAAACCTGAATCAAGAAGAATGGGTTCATCTTAGTAGGCAAGTCATATAACCTGCCCATTTCACCTTTAAAATGGAGATATAAACATACATCACTTCCTAAGAACTTTGTGTAGATAAATTGTCTGTAAACTGCTTTGGGCTCTGGGAAGAAGGTAGTGAAGAAATGTTTTAGCATCAATTATGGGTTGTGTTATTGAGTGTCCAGTATGCTTATGATAATCCACTAAGGACTCTGAATAGCTTTAAAGAATGTAGAGGATAATCTTTATAAAATTGCTTGCTTTCTCAGGGTGGGGGGAGAGGAAAAGGGAGGAAGGCAGAGAATTTGGAACTCAAAGTTTTAAAACAAATGTTCAAAATGGCTTTTACACATAACTGGGGAAAATAATATACTAAATAAAAAATAATTTAAAAATAAGTGACAAAGTAGAGTGGTTTCAGAAAAACATGTCAAGACCTATATGAACTCATGCAAAGTGAAGTGAAAAGTCATTGTGCACAGTGCCAGCAATGTTAAAATGATCAACTGCAAAGACTTGGCTATTCTGGTCAGTTCAATGTTCCAATGCAGTTCCAAACGACTCCTAATTTAAAAATACTATCAACCTTCAGAGAGAAAACTGATTAACTCTGAGTACAAATTGAAGCATAGTTTTCTCATTTTATTTATCTTGCTTTTTTATATGTGGCTAATATGAAAATATGTTTTTCATTATTTCACATGTTTAAAGAGTAGAGTAGCCACGTCTATTGCTGTCTAGGACAGATAAAATAGCTGGAAAAACTAAAAATAAGATCTTGTATATATCATAGAATCATACATAAAATATTAAATCTGGAAGCTTCTCAAGATATCTTGTCCAAACCCCTATCATTTTACAGTTAGGTAATGGGAGTACCAGAGAGAGTCCCAGGGATTTGCCCATGGTTTCATGGCATCATTTCAATGATTTGTTGCATCTGTGATCTCACTGAATTAAATACTCTATCCTATAGTTCATTCTATGGACCAGCCTTTTCAACCCTTCCTCTGTGATTCTTATTCATCATTCATTCAGTTTGCTCAAAAAGCATTTATAAGCACTATGGGCAAAGCACATTGTTAGCTTAAAAAAAAAACCAATTCTTATATTCAAGGTGCATTACATTCTACTGGGGCAATACAAAATATAGCCAGAAAAGTAAATATACATGATAAATCTGAAGTAAATTTTTGGGGTGTGGGGTTAATTAAGAGAGCTTAGGAAAGACCTACCAAGCTGGTGGCACCTGAGCTGAACCCTAGAAATAAGAATTTCCAAGAGGTGGAGGTGAGAATAGAGTTTATCAAACTTGGGGTGTAGCCAGTGAAAATGAATAGGGGTAGGAGACAAGCTTGAATGGAATGTGAGGTTAGCAGAGTATGAGCTGGGAAGCAGGCTGGAGCCAGGCTAGAGCTTTGTTTTCTCACTCTTTCTTTCGATTAAGTGACTTGCCCATTGGTAGTAAGTGTCTGAGGCCTGATTTGAGCTCAGCTCCTCCAGACTCTATGGTTGGTGCTCTACTTACACTGCACCACCCAGCTTACCCCCTGTGAGGGGTTTTTAATGGCCGCCCTCCAAAAAGAGAATTTCTATTTTATCTTAGGGGTAATAGCAAACCATTAAGACTCCCTGAACAGAATGATGTTGTCAGATGCATGTTGAATATCAATCTAATAATGTCTGGGTGGAGGATCTATTGGAGAGACGAGAGGCTTGAAGGCAAAGAGGCTACTAGGAGATTATTTCAGTAGTACAAGCAAGAGGTGATGAGGGTCTGAATTACATTGTGTGAATGGAGAGAGGTTCCCTACTACATCTGGGATCAAAGTTCTCTGTCATTCAAAACTCTTCACAATGGGGCCCTTCTCTTTCTAGACTTCTTGCTCCCCACTCCAGCCTCTACAGTCCTGTGTAGAATGTAGAGTACATCAGAGTGCATACAGGCCTGTTTGCTAGTGATGAGGCACAGCAGATGCTCACGCATTCCCTCCCATCTCTTCCTGACTGTACTGGTTGCCCCATGTTTGAGAAGCTCTCTCTCTTCTCAAGATTCAGTTTAAGCACCATCTTCCTCAGGGGGCTGTTCCTGGTCGCCTCAGGTGCTAGTGCCTTCCCCCTAAGGTTGTAGATGTATTCTGTACAACATGGGGGTGGGGGTGGGGAGAGAGAACGTGCGGCCTCCTGGATTGGATTGAGTCAAAAAGCCACACTTAAGAACCTAGAAGACCACATGTGACCTGAAGGCCTCATGGTGCCCATGCCTGTTATATAACTATATATGAACATGTTGTCCTTTTTAGGATGTGAGCTCCCTGAGAAAAGGGACTGTTTTGTTTTTGTCTTTGAGTCTAGCATAGTTCCTGGTGCCTAGGAGGTGCTTAGTAAATATTTTTTAATTGATTGATCAACATGAGATATTGGGAGTTAGAACTGACAAGAAAGAAATTGATTTGCTATGGGGAATGAAGGACAGGGGAGAGTAAAAGGGGATTTTAAAGCTGCAAACTTGAATTGCTAGAAACTTGATGGTGCCTTGGACAGAAATAAGAAATTTAGCAAGAGTATGATGTCTTGAAACAAAGATTTGAACAAGAGTTCCGAAATTTCATGCTGAGGTCTGCAACAAGGAAAATCAACAGGAAATCTGTGAAATATTTTTTTGATTATTTTTTGATTATCTCCAAAAGTTAAATGTAAATAACAGCTTGCTTTTACAAATACATTATATCAGAGCCTTAACTAGTGTGGATCAACTGGGTTTTGCATAGAAACATGAAATTTACATTTATATTTTGATTTTTTTGGTCTTTGTCACATCTATTTTCCAATTAATAAAAAATATGATTAAAAAAACCCTCATCTGATAATGTCTGCCATATTAAAATTCTGTCAGCTAGGTGACTAGCTGGATTAGTCACCTGACTTCTCTCTGCCTCAATTTCCTCATCTGTAAAATTGAGAATAACTGTGCCTACCCCACAGCATTAGGGAAAGCCGAGGGCCAGTTCGCTGGGGGGAGGGTAGATTGGTTCAGGGGTAGAGGCGGGATCTGTGATTGGCCACAAGCTGCTGCGGGGGTTTGGTTGGCAGATTTGACTTTAAAAGGGTCAGGTGACTAAATGTGCAGGAACCTGGAATCGGTGGAGATACTCTTGGGGGGTCTTTCGGGTGTGTTTTCAGTGTTTTTCGGGTGGTTGAAGGAGGAATCCTCTCCGCTTCGCCCCGCCTCCCCCCCCTCTCCCCGCCGGTGCCTTCCCTTCCCCCACCTTGGGACTTGACGGAACCGAAGTAGGAGCATCTGGTGAGTGAATGGGCCCGCGACTCCCAGGCTGGGGGAGGGGTGTCCAGGGGGGCTGGTGGAAGCCCGCGCTGCGGACCTGCCCTGGGCAGATCAGCCCGTTCCTTTCTTCACCCTTCCCGTCCTGCCCCGCCGGCCGAGACGTCCTGGCGTGCGTGCGTGTGCGTGCGTGTGTGTGTGTGTAAGGGGGGGGTTGGGTCTCAGCTGTCAGTTGCACCCCCCCACGACATGGCGTGTACACAGGTACACTCGGTGTCCGTGGTAGAAAGGGAAGACATCTCTTGTTCTTTCCGTGACAGGCCGCTTCTCGTTTGGGAGAAGACAGCTGAAACTGGAATTGGAGAAATGATTTTTTTTAATTTAAAAATAGGGCGTGGGGGTGCGCGGCTTTCTTTCCGTCTCCAGGCTTTACCAGCACAGAATCCCCAGGTTGAACCAGGTGAGCTGAGGCTGAACTCGGGATCGGGAGGGCGCGAGGACTTTTTCTGAGTGGCCTGTAGACCCTGTAGGAACTCGGTGAGGGAAGAGTTAGTGATTTCAGCTTTTAGGTCTTCCAAATAGATGTTAGGGGATGGTCTGGACCTTCTCAGCCTCGAGTTCTGAGCTCTGAGAATTTCAGATGCGGCTGCTCAGGGAAGTCAAAGCTGAGAGTTCTCATGGGGAAGCCAAACCTTCTTACCTGCTTTGTTCAGCTTTTCATAAAGACAGTTTGAATGAACCTGGTGTTAAAAATGGCATCTTTCTTTTCTCTCAACTAAAGTATCTCTGATTAGACTAAACATCAGGCACCCAAGCACCTGATCATTCCCCCCTTAAACAGCTGGGACCCAAAATCATTTGATAGGCGGCTGGGTCTGTATTCACTCTGGAAGAAAGAGATAATTCAGAAATACATGTTCTAATTCTAGACGAGAAATAACATGATAAACAATAAGATTATCCACTAAGCTGACCAAAAAAACCTCACAAATGTAGAGATTCTTTTCTTAGGGGTGTGGCTGGAAGTCAGGGCCAGATCAAGGACCAGAGGGCAATCGGAGACAGCTGGGGAGAAAAAGCCAGCGGGTCTCCACAGAATGAGGGGTGGAGATGGAAAGGGGCAGACCCAAGAAAAGCTTTTGGGCTTCCTTAAGGAGGAGGGCCTTAGCAGCAGTGGGCAGGAGGCAAAGGGCCAGCCAGCAGCCACTGAATCTAGAGGCTCAGGGTTTTTTTTTTTTTTTTTTTTTTGCTTTTTTGACTAGCTGTAATAGTATTCCTCCTTCAAAAATGTTTAAGTTCACTTAGCTAAATAGATCTTTAGATACACAATACAGTCTCAGAAAGATGGTAACAAAATTAACAATGAGTATCAAATGACTTTTATCAATTGATATTAATTGACCTTATCAATTCTGGCATGGATTCAAAGTTAGAGAGATACCAACATATTTTACAATCACTATACAATTCTGATTACAAGTATTTCACAAATACTATTAATTTTCCTTTTACTAATTCAAGGAACAAGTCAAGCTGATAGCAAAAAGCTTGTTTGTTTTTTTAAGCAATCCCAAAATCCTATTTCCAATTTCTTGAAGATTTAATTCTCTGTTAATTTGACCAGGACTTGTAAATTGTAAATTTTCCAAATTAAAATTTCAAAATATTACAACAACGGGGAGAATTTTGGTGGACCTTTTGAACGTGAGCTTTGAATCTGCCCATCTCAAAGCTCCACACTTAATTGGCTTTAATTGGTCAGGCAGGAGAGATATTTTTTAATTTGACTGGGAGGGGTTCCCAAAGAGGGGCCGCCTCCCTACCTCCCACAATGCTCACAAGGAGGGCTCTGCAGGGCCTTCACCTTCTCTAGCCTGAGCCAGCTGAAGCTCAGGATGGGGGTGGGTCAGACAAGCCCTTAGTCTGACCCGGGAACCAGGCTGGCCCGCCCCTCCCCCCCAGCCAAGGCCAAGAGCCATGTGGCCACCCAAGCCAGGCTCAATAAGGCCAGTTAGGCTGGGTTAATGGATTTCCTGAGGGGAAGGATGGCTGACTCAGAAGAGGGTTCTTCTGGAAACAAATATATCTTCCCAGTGGAAATCAGAAAAGCTCCCTTGAAGGTGCTCTTCTGATAGCCACTCAAATACCTACTTTGCAGAAATAAAAACTTTCAAAGGAGACTTTAAACAACTGAGCTCAGGACAATACTTTACGAACACTCAAACACACTTGATTGCTGCCCACAGATTCTGAACAAGAAGCAAATGGGTTCCAGTGAATAGGACACAGATAACAGACAAACAAAGGTCCATACCCCCACTAGTTTGCTTCCCTAAGATTCTGAACAGGAAGCAAATGGGCTCAAGTGAGCATAGGACACGTTCAGACAAACAAACATATAACCAGACCAGAAACAGGCAAGAGGGTCTGGCTCTCTTCCCTCCAGAACAACAGATTTTTAACCAGAAATACCAGAACGGTATTTAACTGGAATATACCAGAACAATATTTAACTCACCCCCAAACTGGAGGTCCTGGATCCATGAAAGGCTGAATGAGGAGCAAGTCGGAGGCAGGCTCAATCTTCCCTCCTCGGGACCTGGGGCCCAGGAACGTCATCAGGGGCTAGCTGACAGGATACATGCCCAAATCAGACAGTGCTTTGGCACAGACATTGTGCCAGTTTTATAGAGGTTCCATAGCCAGGTTACGTAAGCTGAAATTACAGTGATTGGTCAGTGTACATTCGAAACTACAATCAGTGATTGGTCAGTACACATTTGAATTTACTGCCTGCCAGAAACCCTAGGCTGGGACTCCCGCCCACAGATCAATCAAGGGAAAGGAAGGGGTGGGGGTCGTGCTTGTTTACAGATCAATTAAGGGAGAGGAAGGTGGAGTTCTCTGCTTTAGAAATCAATGAAGGGAAGGGCAAAGTGGAGTAGTGTCCAACCCAAGGTGTCCTTAAGCACCATACAACTCAGGTTTTAGCCTGTGGGCTTAATTTGTGTTGTGGAGAATATGAGGTAGTAGGTGATCAAAACAGGTGTCCAACTTGACATCCATTAACGAAATCCCTAATGTCCATAGTCTGTTTTAACTGTAGCAGCACATTTCATTGTTGGGCAGCTTCAGTTGCTCCCAATTTAAGCTGAAGTCTGCCTTCCTATAATTTTTGCAGGGAATTTCTTCCCCTAATCAGCCTTTCATATATTTGAAAAGTGTCCTATCTCCCCATTATCTTCTTTTCTTCAGGTAAAACACATCAAATTACTTCAAATGGAACTCATATAATACAATTTCTAGACTTCTAAAAATCTGATTCTCCTCCTAGTTTTTACTAATAGCCCTAGCAAGCAACAAGTACTGTCTGGTAGAGGCCCTCGGAAATCTAAAGGAAAAAGACTACATGAAGGGTTTCTTAAAGATCCTTTTCCAAGTTAAGGGAAATTGGGAATGGGGTGGGGGGAGGAGTCACTGTATCCTCAGTTTATAGTTGGAAGAATACTCTTTAACTCCTTTATAACAGCATCATTTCTTTTTTTTTTTTTTTTTTTTAAAGCAATTGGGGTTAAGTAACTTGCTCAAGGTTACATGGCTAGTCATTTGATTTATGCTTGGGTGCTCATTTTCTGAGGCCGGATCTGATCTCGGGTCATCCAAACTCCGAGGCCGGCGCTCTTACTCACTGCGCCACCTAGCCGCCCCTTTAGGGCAATTGGGGTTAAGTAACTTGCCCAAGGTCACACGGCTAGGTTTTGTTTGTGCGGATTAAGTGTCGGAGGCCGGCTCCGAACTCAGGTCCTTCTGATTCCAGGGCCGGCGCTCTATTCACTGCGCCACCTAGCCGCCCCAACAGCATCATTTCTAATATAGACTTTATCATCTACAAAGTACTTTATATCTATATCTATCCATCTGTCTGTCTATTCACACACATGCAAAATAAACCTGTTAACTATTCAGTTTAAATTTGGTTTATATTGAAACCTTCATTGAGCACACTGCTGTGGACTGAAGCAAGCTGGATGCTTTGCAGAAGTCATCTATGTATGGATTACAAATTTGTTCCAGTTTGCTCAAAGAATGAGAAGTTGATGATGTTAATATTCCTGAGAAGGTCATTAGTCCTTCTCTTCATTATCATGATGGAGTAGGATGATGTAGGCATCTTGCCCTGTGATCTTTTTCTCAACCAACTGTCCTTTTTCTATGAGCACTGAATCCAGAAAGGATTGGAGGAAGAAGAGTCATTCAAATGAGATATGTGTTAATCAGCACAGTCTCAGTGCATAGTAGGGGCTTAATGAATATGGTTGTTTCCTTCCCCTTCTCCATTCCTATTGCCAACAACCCTAGGTCTAGCATATTCATTTTATACCCAAATTATTACAGTTGGTTCCTAACAGTCTTCTCTCCCTCTAATCCATGTTACTATTAAGTTAACCTTCCTAGCATATTCTTTGGTAAATGTTGGCTTCTACTTAGAAACCTCTAGTAGATTCCCTTTGTCTGCAGGATAAAACCCCAACTCTTTAACCTCATATTCAATGTCTTCCATATAATCTGGTTCCTACCTGCCTCGATGTTTTAGCAGCCTACCAGTTCAATGGTATTTACAGTGTAGTATTACAGGAGAAAGAAGACTAATGTGAATTTAGACTGTATCAATAGATGTACAACATTAAGAACAAGTGAATTAATTGTTAGGGAACTCAGAGGTCATATTGTCCAATACATACCTAAACAGGAATTTTTACTATCAAGCCTCTGCTCTGCTTTCCCCAATGAGGGGAATCTACCACCCAAGGCAGCCCATTTTAGTGAGAATTGTTAGGAAGCTTTGTCTTCTATCAAGCATGAATCTACTCCTGCACTTTTAGCCATTGCTTTCACATATGTACTCTGCCTTGTATTTGGAATTTTGTATCTAGTTAGGAGTGCCACATTTGGGGACTTGACAAATTTAAGTTTGCCCAAAGTGGGACAACCAGGGTGCTGAAAATATTGGAGGCCATTCCATGTAATGATTAGTTGAAAGAAACAGGAATGTTTAACTTGGAGAAGAAAAGACTTGGGGATGGACATGAGAGCTGACTTAATTTAATAACCACTTAATTCTTTGTGAAGGAATGTCACACAGAAGAGGGATTAAGCTTTTGTTTGTTTTGTTTTGTTTTTTAAACCCCAGAGGACAGCAATAAGAGTGGTAGATAAACATTATAAAAGTAAGTTCATTTTGGCTTAGTGTAAGGAAAAGCTTTCTTAACCTTTAAAATATTAAAAAAAAAAATTAGAACAGGCTGCCCAAGGAGGTAGTTTCTCTTCATCTATCCCATCCCTTGAAATGGTTGAGTGAAGGACCACTTGCTAGGGAGTTCCTGTTCATGTGTTAGATTGGCCTACATAAAGTCAAGTGCCTTCCAACTCTGGAGATTCTGCTTTTATCATATCTCAACTATCTTATTTAAAGCTACTACCCTGCATCTCAGCTCCAGTCATTTCCCCTGTGTGATGTTTGTTTTTACTTCCTACATTTGCCCCTTACCTGGAATGCTCTCCAAGGCCCAATCCAAGTCCTATTTCCTTCATTAGGCCTTAAGTGCCCTCAAGTTTGATGATTCTTCTGAACTCTTAAAACACTTCTCTATGTTGTTCATTTAATACAGGATGTGAAGGTATGTGTTATGATATCTAGGGAGAACAGAGTACCTGAATTAAGGAGAATACGTATCTAAAAAGAGAAAGAATACTAGAATACGCTTCAGTATATTTGTTCTACTTCCCTAAGTAAATCATAAGCTCTTGGAAGACAGAGTCTCATAATTTTTGTGTCCAGGGTGCCCAGTACACTGTTCTGTGTATCGTAAGCTTTCAATAGGTATTTGCTGCTGATAACAAAAAAATATTGTGGGGGGGGGGGGCAGTGGAATCAGGAGGTCTGACTGACTTCCTTTTTCTTACAGAAGTTATCACTGATGGAAAAGGGGAACATGGAATTGAAGATGCCCCCAGACAAAGCCTCATCTTCTCGATTGCCTGTGATAGGCCTTGGTACAAAGAGAAAACTAGATAAAGAGAATGCCCCTCAGCCTGAGAAGGTGAGATAGACTATAGATATGTGGGATCCTGGGCAGGGAGAAGAGAGAACTGGGTTAGTTGGGAAGAGTGGGGAGCCCAAAGAGCTAGTAGAGAGGTTCCCTCTCTAAAACTATCCTTCCTTTTTTTTTTTTTTTTTTTAGTATTTTTTCCCAGTTAAAGACAATTTTTAACATTCTTTTTTTTTTTTATTTTGAGTTCCAAATTTTCTCTCTCCCTCTCCCACCTCCATCTTTCCTGAGACAGTACAGTAAACAATTTGATATAGTAAACAATTTGATATAGGTTATAATCAAAACTATCCTTTCTCTTTCCTCAGAAGCAGATTCGAGGCCCTGGAACAGCAGTAACTTTTGCCATCTCTCATCCCAGGGTCCCCACTGTGGCCACTATGTCCAGGGCAAAAAAACAGGAAGCAGGTATCTAAACCCCTATAGGTTTGACAAATGACAAAGGAATCCAAAGTTTATTCTTCCCTGTTTCATATCATTAAATGACCAGAGTAATTCTGTCTTAGGTTGTATGTACAGTAGCAGATAGAACAGATCTTAGAGGACTGGGTACATTATTTCTTCAGAACATGAGGTCACCCCTAGGCTGGCTCTTATATTCTTTCAAGTATAGAAACTGCCCTGAGGACACTTCCTATCATCTTCTTCCTTATCTCCTCACAGCCCAGAAGGCTCCCCTGAAAACAGGACCCTGGCATACTACAGCTGCCACCACAGGTGAGTAGGTATTACTAGCGAGATCTCAGGGAAATGAGCATAAGTTGGAAAGGGAAGAATGATGGAGGTATTTGGCTGCCTGTGAATGTGGGCTTGATCCCAGCTCTGCAGCTTATTATTTAGGTGAACTTAGGCAGGGTACTTAAACCTCTAGACCTTAGTTTTCTCTGTAAAATGAGGGAGTCAGTCACTACCAGATCCAAATTAATTGATATTATTGAAATTCTTATCTCTTATCTTTGTACAGATGTGAAGAGTAGGAAGCCAGTCTCTGCCACCTCTGCACCAAAACCCGGTAGGTGACCAATCTGGACTCTCGGCAGTGGACCACTTGCAGATGTGCTGAGCGCTCTACAGACCTATAAGCCCCTTTCCGTCTCCCCTGTGAGATAATAAGGAGGGAACGGGAGGTAGTGGTGTTTGTTACTCACTGAAACGATGAGAGAATTGAGCTAGTTTTCACTCACCTTGCTCTTCTTTCCCATTCGTAGTATCAGGAGTGTCCCATAAAACAGCAAGGAAAGGACCTAGCAAGCGTCCAGCCTGGGATGTGAAGGGACAGCTGTGTGACTTACGAGAGGAGCTCAGTGCCTGCCAGGTACAGACTGAGGTTCTAACCAGGGAGAATGAGGAACTAAGGAGTCAGTTTGGGCAAACTGAGCAACAAGCCAGAACTCTGGAGGCTGAGAATAAGGTGTTGGTTGCGGAGCTGACTGAGGCTCGGGCCCAAGCCAAGCAAGACCAACTGGAACTGGGGAACTTGAGAGCCCGGCTTCAGGAGCTGGAGGAACTTGTGCATACTCAGGAAGGTCTAGTTCAGTCATTGCAAGAAGAGCGGTTACAGTTGCAAGGAGAGCGAAGGGACCTGGCTTCTCGGTTTGAGGTCAGTAACAGGACAAAGCATCATTCTGTATGTGTTCACATGGGGTTCTTCCTGACCCTCCTCCAGATGTTTGACTTTCTCCCTTTTATTTGTGGCTTGGAGCTCAGATTTTTCGTGAGCTGAGGTCCCCTCCTCTCAGTTTTGGACTGCATCTTTCAAGGAAGTTCTATGCCTCATGCAATTTATGTCAACTCGATTTTGAGTTTCTCTCTTGCCATCTGTAATTTTCTCCTTGTCCCCTTTGTTCCATTCTCTCTCTATCTCCTTTCCTGATGTGCCTTACTTACCCCACCTTCATTCCTGCTTCTGAATCTCTTCCTTGTTCTAATCTCTGTTTTCATTCTCCCTCCTCCAGTCACTCTGTTCGCTCTCACAGTCTTGATACTTCCCTCTACACTTCCTAACCCCTCTTCTTCTCTTTCTTCTCTGTTCCATGCCAGGCACAACTCCAGGAATCAGTGGCAGCCCTGGCCAAGAGTCAGGCAGAGAGGACAGCACAGGCAGCCTTGTTGGCTGAGAGGACAGAGCATCTGCATGGTCTCGAGATGGAGCGCCGGTATCTTCACAACCAGCTGCAAGAGCTCAAGGGTAACATCCGTGTGTTTTGCCGAGTCCGCCCGGCCCTACCTGGAGAGCCCACCCCACCTCCTGGCCTCATCCTCTTTCCTCCTGGGCCTAATGGGGCTTCTGAGCCTCCCACTCAGCTCAGCCTTACTCAGCCAACTGATGATCGCCGTAGCACCATAGGAGGGCTACCGGGCCCTCCTCTCCGCTATGACTTCTCCTTTGACCGGGTGTTCCTACCAGGGAGCAAACAGAGTGAGGTGTTTGAAGAAGTCTCCTTGCTTGTGCAGTCGGCCTTGGATGGTTACCCTGTGTGCATCTTTGCCTATGGCCAGACAGGCAGTGGCAAGACATTCACGATGGAAGGAGGGCCAGGGGGAGACCCTCAAGTTGAGGGGTTAATCCCACGAGCTGTAAGACATCTCTTTTCCATAGCCCGGAAGCTGGAGGCCCAAGGCTGGAGCTACACCTTTGTGGCTAGCTATGTGGAGATCTACAATGAAAGCATCAAGGACCTGTTGGCTTGTGTGGGTGGGGCCCAAAAGTGTCAGGGGACTGAGTATGAGATTCGACTGGCTGGCCCTGGAAGTAAGGAGCTTATTGTCACCAATGCCCAATATGTCCCCATTTCCTGCGAAGAGGAGGTAGGGATTGAGGTAGACAGGTGGGATAAAATTGAGGGACAAGAGAGGAAACTGGGAAGTGGGGAGATGGAGTCAGGGGTGTGAATTGGGGATATAGGAAAGATTTGAGGCTGTGGGAAGTTGTCAGATTAGGTGCAAGGTATGGGGAGTGGGGAAATGTTTGTTCTACAGAAACCAAGAGCTGGGGAAAGAGTCTATGTGTGCTTGCTGAGATGCTGACGATGACAGTCTTAATCTCCCAATTCAGGTGGAGGCCCTGCTCCATCTGGCTCGTCAGAATCGGGCAGTGGCTCGAACAATACAAAATGAACGGTCATCACGAAGCCACGGTGTGTTCCAACTGCAGATTTCAGGGAAGCACATGGGCCAGAATTTACACTGTGCAGCCCCTCTCAACCTAATAGACCTGGCTGGGAGTGAAAGACTGGACCCTGGCTTGTCCACTGGCCCTGAAGATCGAGAACGACTGAAGGAGACCTGCGCCATCAACAGAAGCCTGTCTGCGCTGGGCCTTGTCATCATGGCCTTGAGCAATAAGGTAGGGAGGGACAAGGGAGAGCCTTGCTGAACCATTTGTTCTGAAATTCTAAAATGCTGACTTGTCTCATTTTAACACCTCCCCCCCAACCCAGGAGCCACATGTGCCATACCGGAACAGCAAGCTCACATACCTGCTGCAGAATTCTCTAAGGGGCAGTGCCAAAATGTGAGTTGGACTGGCAGTAGAGGGAATAGCAACGGATACACCAGGTTGTTAAGGATGGAAGGAATGGGAGGACTGGCTATAAGCAACACTAACAGGGTGTGGACAAGGGAGGGACAAATGTCTTAGGAATGTTGTCTTTGTGCTGAACCCCATCTCCCACCTAGGCTTATGTTTGTGAATATCTCCCCATTGGAAGAAAACTTCTCAGAGTCCCTCAACTCACTGAGATTTGCCTCCAAGGTATGGACATCTCCCATTTATGAATTACTTGTTTTTGACTTCCTTGGCTCTTTGAAGGGCCACTGCCCTTTTTAGGGAATTGCCTGTCAGGGTTCAGGATAGCGCTCCTCTTTCCCAGGGCTAGGGTGTCGAGGCCCCTGCTTCCAGATTTCCTCTGAAGGAGTTCTAGAAGGGTTGTATCCATCCCAAGGGAACGGTTCTGATGCTGACACAGGCATCTCTTCTTCTCCCCTTCCAGGTAAACCAGTGCGTTATTGGCACTGCACGAGCCAACAAGAAATAGAAAGGCCAGTCTTTGTGTCCTGTTTTTATGCGGTTTTTATGTATGTGCAAGAGGTGATATTTGTAATTAAATTTATTTATTTATTTAATTTGTAATTAAAAGTCTTGGCAACTCGTTTTAACCATATATTACACAATAAAGTTATCCTAGCACATGCTGTCTGAGTGATTTTGTGTATCGGTTTACTTTTGTTGAATTTATTTAAAGTCACATAGCAAGTAAATGCCGAAGCTAGAATCTGAACCAGGCTCCCAGTAGATCTTTCCAATACACTGTATTTCCAACACTTAACTTGGGCAAACTCTCTGAGTCTCAATTTCATCAGCTGTGAAACTGAAGGAAGGGAACAAGCATTTATTAAATATTATTATTTTTAACTTAACCTCACTTAACCACATCAGTTCATATGAGCTTTCTCAGGTTTCTTTGAAATTGTCTTCTTCATCCTTCCTTACAGCACAATAGATGCCATAGCATGTTCAGCCATTTACCAACTGATGCCCCTACCCATTTCTGGCTTGTTACCACCACAAAATAGAGCTGCTTATTAATAATAATCTAATGGTTATTAACTGTCTACTATGTATGGGGCACTGTGCCAAGTACTTTACAAATATTCTCTCATTTGGTCCTCACAACATCCCTTCTAAGTAGGTGATATTATTCACAACTGAGCCAGATAGAAGTTAAGTGACCCATTCAGGGTCATACAGATTATACATTTCTGAGCAGGATTTGAACTCATGTATTCCTGACTCTAGGATAAGTTTTCTATCCCATGTACCACATCGTCACCAAGGTGCCTTGTTAGAGATACTATTTGTCCCACTCACCTTGCAATGTGCCATGAAAATAAAATCATATTTTGGAAGGGTGAAGACTCTATCAAATACATTTCCCTGCCCTCCCACAGAAGGTACCAGTCAGCATAAATATTAGTTCAGAATAAAGACATGTAACCAAAGCACAGGAAAAATAAATGACAAGATTCCCCCCAAACACATGGGGTCCTCTCTCCTAAATGTTACAGTCAAAAGGGGGGAAAGGGGAGCAGCTAGGTGATGCAATAGAGCACCAGACGGGTTCAAATCTGGCCTCAGACACTTGACACTTACTTGCTGTGTGACCTTGGGTAATTCTCTTAACCCCAATTGCCTTGCCTTCCCCCCTCCAAAAAAAAAAAAAAAAGTGGGGGAAAGCAAGGAAGTGGGCAGGGAACAGACACTGGAGGCCTTCCAGCAGAGGTGTTGTGGAGGTGGAGGGTCCAATTTGACCAGATCTGACCTCTGAGACTCTTTCTTTTAACTGTCACAAGGCCCTTCGTATAATTATCTCATTTAATCCTCCTCACAGCTCTCTGAAACAGCCAGGCTAGGGATCACAACGAGCAAACCGTCGGAGAGGGTGAGGACTGGTGCAAAGGCCCATAGCCACAGAAAGTGTCAGAACCAGAACCCAACCGCAGGTCTTCCGAGGCCGTCCTGGGCACTCTTCCTTACACCGCAGTTGCTTCTCGTGTTTATCATGCTGTAATCCAATATATAAATGAGTGAATGCAAAGATGGAAGGGAATTTTTTAGAAGTTAGGTGGCGTACAAATGTCAAGGTAAAGACAAACTCGAGGGCAGGGGCCGAGCCTTCCTTATACTTGTTTCTATCTCCCCGTTCAAATGATCACACCGATCTTAAGATGCTGCTATGTATAACAGGCAGCTAGGTGACTCCGTGGATGTGCTGGGCACAGAGTCAGAGGGGAGGCCCTGCCTGGGTGGCCTCCCCTGAGTGTAAGACGCTGGCAGCTGAGCCCAAGCCCGGTCAGACTCCTGCTTAATCTCAGGCCATCGGTTAAGTCCCTGGGTCACGGCGTTGGGTAGGGATGCCCGGCCAATCAGGATGCAGGAAAGCAGGAGCCTCCGGGATCTGAGGACCATGCGCTTAAGCGCATCCATCAGCCTGGGCTGAGATGCGGGACACGAGGCGGGGGGGGGGGGGACAGGAGACACGGGCTCCACGGCAGGGCCGAGGGCCGTGGGACGGGGCGGGGCGGGGCGCACTCGGGCTGAGAGTCAGGGGCACGGAGACCCTTGGCCCAGAGAACCGGGGCGGAAGCCGCCGTGACAGTGAGCCCTGCGTGCCCGGCCCTGGCCGGCCCGCGATGCCGCGCGCCGTGTGCGGGCTCCGTCCCCTCGGGAAGCGCGGGGCGCTGCAGCCCAATCGCGGACCCCGGGGCCGATCTGGGCGGTGCTGTCTTCACTGGGTGTTTCCCCGCTTTCCCTGGTGTTCTGATTCATCTTTTACAGCGTGACGTCACTGCGCGTATCTAACCTAGATCCGATTGCCGTCCTGGGCAGGGGGAGGGAGGGAGGGAGAAACGTCTGGGACTCAAAGTCTTATGTGGAAAGAATGAATGGGGGGAAGAAAACGAAAGGGTTGGGGTTAGCTAACTATCCAGAAGGGCTCTACCAGCCTACGGCCAGTGACGTCACAACGCCCACTCATCACCGAGAGGTAATTAGAGACAAGTTCTGCCTTCCTCGCCCTGTGACCTTGAGTTAGTCACTCCTCTCTTGGCACCCGTAGGCCGAGTAGCCCTGCCCCTACTAGTCAGCACCGGGAGCTTCAAGTGCTAGTGAAAGTAGATCGGTTCCACTGGGTTCTTAAAGCTAAAGCTTTTCATTGTCCATGCTTGGATAGCCGCGGGGTCACGCCCCGCCCCTCGAGGGGGTGGGATAGATAAGGCACCTTTACCTGGCCGACCCGTTACTTCCGCCAATTGGCCTGCTTATAGACCCTTCCCGGGTCTGCGCATGCGCCTGATTGCCCGCGGTTGCAGGGGCGGAGAAGGCAGAAACAGCTGGCTGGAGACTGCGCGGAGGGCTGGTTCCTAACGGAAAATTGAAGGTTTTTGCTTTTTGGAGGGCAATTGGGTGTTAAGTAACTTGCCCAAGGTCACACGGCTAGGTTTTTTTGTGTGTGTACGTTAAGTGTCTGAAGCAGTATCCGAACTGAGGTCCTCCTGACTCTGGGGCTAGCCACCTAGCCGCCCCTACCTCACCATATTATTATGAGGATTAAATGAGATACTATGTTGTCAAGCACCTTGCAAGTCTTAAAACTCGTAAATGTTAGCTATCATCAGTATTCTTTTCTGGTAGGCCCCTACTGTGAGGGAAGAGGGAGATTTCTTTCTCTCATCTCTAGGACTTTCCCAGGTCTTTTTGATGCTTAAAATCCAGCTTCCTTTTAATGTTTATTTCATTTTCGTTGTTGTAATCATTGTGCTCCTTGGCTCTGCATATTTTGTTCAGCATCACTTGTACATGTCTTTCTGGGCATGAAATTAAGAGGATATTAAAAACGTCATCCTAAGGTATCTGCTTTCCCATCATGGTCCACCAGTCCTTCAGCAGCACTGACAGCTCATGGTATATCCCAGGAGTGGTTATTCCAAAAACATACATATTTCCACTGACAAATAAGGGGAGACTAGTACAGGGAAAATTGTCTCTTTTCTCTTTCTTTCCCATCCTAGGTGGAGCTATGATACACCAGAAGGAGCCACTTTTAGCAGGAGTGATGGAATTCTACAATGAAAGAGGGACCAAAGCCACTGAGTGTGTGTGTGTGTAGCCTCATTGTTGGCTCTGGTCTCTCTCAACTTGTTCATAGGACCATAGATCTAGAACCTAAAGAGGCCTTACAGGTCATCTAGTCCAACATACTCATTTATAGATGAGGAAATTGAGGCCCAGGCAAGATTATGAGATTCGTCTAAGTTCACATCGTTTAGGAAGAAGCGGTCACATCTGAACGCAGGTCCACTAAAATCTGATACTCCATTATGCCACAAGGGAGGAAGTTTCTCAGAGAACACAATGGAAAGGAAGTGTAGACTGGAAGAGGGCCAAAGCCAAGTTTACTAATAGTGGGTGGTGAGGGAAGCAGGGAGCCACCTCACATTTCCTATTCTCCCAACTGACCTTAGACTGATACTGAGATTCTGTATGGCACCAGTCAACAGATCAGACAGTTTGTCTGGGGTCAGCGGCACTGCTTTCTTTTAAGTCAAGTGGATATGTGTAACTTAGAACTACACAAGCCATATCTTAATCATCCAAATGTTGGCCAGTACTCAATCAATGTGATTTTTCCAAAATAAATATTTATTGATGCTTTTAAAAAAATGTTGTTACTTCCCAATGACTCTTCTTGACCTACAGAACTGTCCTTTGTAGAAGTTACATCTTGTAATTTTTTACCTTTATATCTGTCATCTATATCCTCTTCTTTTCACTCACACAGCTACCACCCTAGTATAGACTCTTCTCTGCTCTCACAGGGGACTATTGCAATAGTATTTTCATTGGCTTCCAAGCCAAGTCAAGAAAAAAAAGCACTTGTTAAGTATCTATTATGTGCCAGACAATGTGTGATAAGTTCTGGGGATGTAAAGTAAGGTAAAATAGTTCCTATCCTCTCAGAACTCAAAATCTAGTGGAGGAGACTATGCAAAAGACCATGTACAAATGAAATATAGATAAGATGGAGAGAATCTGAGAGTGGAGGCACCCATGACAGGGATAAGGAAAGGCTCCTTGCAGAAGGTGGGGTTTTAACTGAGACATGAAGGAAGCCAGGGAAGCTAGGAAGTAGAGGTGAGGAGAGAGAATTCCAGTCATAGAGAATGGTCAGTGAAAATGCATGGAGTTGGGAAATGGAATGTTGTTCAAGGAACAGCAAGGTGTCCAGTGTCATTGCATTGAAGAATAGTGGAGGGGAGGTAAAGTGTAAGAAGGGTGGTAAGAAGAGGCCAGATTATAAAAGGCTTTAAAAGCAAGACAATAGGGAACCTCTGGAATTTATTGAATAGAGGATAACATGGTCAGATTTCTCAGGACATAAAATATACCATAAAACATATATTTTGCCTTTTCTTCTGAATCTTTTTAAAGTAAGTCCAATATGTTATTATTATTATTATTATTTTTTCCCCAATTACAAAAAAAAAAGAATTTTTTTTTTTAAGCAATTGGGGTTAAGTAACTTGCTCAAGGTTACACGGCTAGTCATTATTTATGTGTGGGTGCTCATTTTCTGAGGCCGTATTTGATCTCGGGTCATCCCAACTCCTAGGCCGGTGCTCTTACTCACTGCGCCACCTAGCCGCCCCTTTTAGGGCAATTGGGGTTAAGTAACTTGCCCAAGGTCACACAGCTAGGTTTTTGTTTGTGTGGGTTAAGTGTCTGAGGCCGGATCCGAACTCAGGTCCTTCTGACTCCAGGGCCGGCGCTCTACTCACTGCGCCACCTAGCCACCCCCAAAAAAGAATTTTTAACATTCAAAATTTTGAGTTCCCAATTCTATTGCTCCCTCTGCTCCCTCCAACCTCCCTGAGACAGTAAGCAATCTGATATAGGTTATATACATGCAATCATATATACATTTCCATATTAGTCATTTTATGCAAGAAAACTCAACAACAACAAAGAAAGAAAGTGAAAAATACTTTAGTCTATATTTAGCTGTCATCATTTCTTTCTCTGGAGGCGGGGAGCATTTTTCATCATGAGTCCTTTGGGGTCATCTTGGATCTTTGTTTGCCGAGGATAGCAAAGTCATTCAACGTTGTTCATTGTATAGTATTGCCATTATTGGATATGGTGGGGGAATAGAGAGTGAGGAACAGATTGACACATAGGTTCTGAGCCTGGAGTACTATGAGGATGATGCTGCCTCTTGACAATAATAATGAAATTAGGAAGAGGAGAGAGTTTTGGGATGGAGGGAGAATAATGAATTCGGTTTGGGATATGTCAAGTTCAAAATGTCTATAGAACATCGAAAGGACCATTTAAAGTTCTTCCCAAACTTGCTCCTTCCTATCTTTCTAGTTTTCTCATGCTTTAGTTCCCTAATGAATTCCACCCAGAAACACCAGCCTACTTGCAGTTCTTCACATCCAACACTCCATCTCCTAACATTATGCATTTGCACTGACTTTCCCCACAATCCCAGAGAGCTCTCCCTTCTCAATCTGATTCCCAGCTTCTCTGACTTATTTCAAGACTCAACTCAGATCCCACCTTCTGTGAAAAATCTTCCTAGTGGCTCCTCTCACCCTTCCCGTCCTCAGTCCCTTCCCTCTTCCAATGATGCTGCACGTACACAGTCGTACAGTTATTTGCAAGTTATCTCTGTGAGGTGATTGACAGCAGGAACCTGATTTTTGTCTTTCTTTATTCTCTAAAGCTTTGCACGGTGCCTCTCATAGAATAAATGCTTAATAAATGCTTGTTGATTGGCTAAATAGTTAAGCAAGAGACATTACCCTGAGGACAAAGGTCAATAAATCTATGGTTCTTCCAGTAGTGATGTATGGCTGTGAGAGTTGGACTATAAGCTGAGCACCACGAATTGTTACTTTTGAAATATGGTGCTGGAGAACTTTTGAGAGTCCCTTGGACAGCAAGGGGATCAAATGAGTCAATACTTAAAGAAATTAATTCAGTTCATTCCCTGGAAGGTCAAATATTGAATCTGAAGCTTAAACACTATGTCTTCAGCTTCAGTATTTGACCTTCCAATGAATAAATTGAACTAATTTAAGTATTGACTGATTTGATGAGAAGACAGGACTCACTGGAAAAGACTCAGATGTTGGGAATGATTGAAGGCAAAAGAAAGAGGGGAAGTTAGAAGATGAGATGAATAGATAGTATCATGAAACAATGAACATGAACTTGGGCAGACTTTGAGAGATAGTGGACGATAGAAAGGCCTGGGGCACTATGGTCCATGGCGTCCATGTTGGGCATGACTGAATGACTGAACAACAAATAACCAAGCACAAGGGGCATCTCTGAAAATATATGTCTCATTCCCTACCTACCTTTCCATGTACCCCCTTTCAGCCAGAGTAAGTAGGTATGCTTTTCATCCATCTAGCACAGCTAGTTAGCACCAGGGCAAGGGTGTTTATTTTTCATATCCTATCAAGGATATGGGATCAGAGCCTCAATTTTTGTGCTAAAGAGGGATGTTTACCATTTGTATAGGGGAGACATCTTCAAAACCAGAACAAAGGCCTCATCTTTAACCTGGTTCAGTAATCAGGTTTTTCCTGGTCACACCCCCTCTACAAACTTTCAAATACTAAGTAAATGTTAGTTTTGAGAAGCAGTGTGGCCAAGTGGATTGTATACTGAACTTGGAGTCACTGTGGGTTTGAATTCTGACTCAGTATATTAGCGGTGTGACCCTGGGCAAGTCACTTAATCCTGGTGAAACTCAGTTTCCTACAAGAATTGAAATCAAGTATATGCCTTACAAACATAGAGCACTTTATCAGTCAACCGTTATTATTATTTTTAGCAACAGTAATAATAAAAATAAATATCACCTCATACTGCCATTAAGTAGGAAACAAAACATTATCTCTGAGCCCCCTTTTAAGGTGCCAATTGGCAGATACAGGACATTTGTAAAGAATTAATCCTGCAATTGTTGTGTGTGGGTCCAGTACCTTATCTGAGAAGAAAAAAGCTGCAAAGCCAACCAGATTTTACATTTATATTTAGCATGTGCTTGGCAGCCTGAGAAGGTAGAGTACCTTGCTTAGAGCTTCTGAGACACTCTGCAGAAGGCTTTGCTATGTAATGTGTCCCCTTGTCCCCACTGGCCCTCACATCCTAAAGAGTCAACCCTTCTGGGTTCTGCATGAAATTTTCTTATTTTATGACTAGGCCAATCCACAGGGATCTCTCTCTTCTAAATCCTCCCTGAGTTCATGGTCTGTTTATGTCTGGATGAAAAGCAGCAGCTTAACTTTGAAATCTAGCCGTCTAAACAGAAATTTTACAGAGTCCCTCTTAATTCCAGTGCCTTTCCTCTATTAGTTATTTCCCTTTCATTGTGGATAGTTTGCTTCATCTATATTTGTTTTCATGTTGTCTCCCTGATTTAATAGATTATAAGTTCCCTGAGGGCAAGAATTGTCTTTTGCCTCTTTTTGTATCCCCAAAACTTAGTGCAGTGTCTAGCGGGTAGTAAGGCACTTAATAAATTGACTGACTTTTGTAGCTATCACCACTTTTATTTCATTTTTTAAAAGTTTTGCTTATATTTTTTTATTTTTACCTATCATCTTTGTGCTCCCAATGAATCCTTCTCCTCCCTCCAGCTCCTATTTGACCTTCTCTTGTAACCTTGTAACATAAGTAATGTCAAGCAAAACAGGCTATGGCTATGTCTGAAAATATCATTCCTTACCTATGGTCCACCACTTCTGTTTCACCAATGTCCTCTGAAGTCATAATTAGACACTTCATTGATTGGAATTCTAAAGTCTTTCATGTTGTTTTCCTTTACAATATTGTGGTCATCATGTTACACCTTTTTTGGTCCCAGGATTCTCAAATGTTACATTTTTTAAAAATCTCTCTGCCCAGCATATCCCTTGGTGTTTGTGGATTTAAGAACATTCTATCTCATCAAGAAGTGCTGCCCCTGTTTATAGTGTGGGAGTTTTTGAGTGCCTCATGGGTAAGTTAAACAACTTTAACTTATTTCCTAGAATTAGGAGCAAGGGAGGAGCATTATAATCAGTCATTATTAAATCTCTGTTGATCCTCTGGATAGCAATGCAGAGGGTCATCACCCTGAAACTCTCTCTCCCTCTGGGATCTTTGGTGCAGGTGACCTTTAGCCAATATACACTCTCACAGTTGATATAGATTAGCACACTTTGAGGAATAATGAAGGAAGGAAAAATAAGCCAAATCCCCTTATTTTACAAGTAAAGTAAATGAGGCCTGGGGAGATAAAGAGACTTGGCCAAAGTCACACATAGTTAAGTAAATGGTGGAGTCAGGACTAGGACCCAGGCCTCCTAATTCCCAGTCTTTCTATACTAGCTCTATAAAACCATAGCATACAGAACACAGCAACTGTTCAAATTAAGCAAGGTGTCAAACGTGTTGGGTATATGATGATGTAAGACTCAAACTACAAGTTATCTAACTTGTTTTAAATCCTGTGCCAGCTTCAGAGGGAGCTATGAAGTTTTCCTTGCTACAATTGATGGAATGTTTGGCTATCTTGTTGTCATCTAAATAATAAGTTCTAGAACATTTCAGAAGCCTAGGAACTTTGTAAAAAGCTGTAACATCTTCTTTTATAAGTGCAATGCTTCAGTTACTATTGTATGTTGTTTATTGTAGTGGGGCCTTTTTCTCTGCTCCCTTTGAAACAGTCACATCTGGAAGAAGGCAGGGACAAAGGAAGAATCCATTGACCTTCAACTTCCTTGACTTCTCTGGCAGCATTTAACACTGTTAACACTGTTAGCCCCCCATCCCCTTCTTGACATAATCTCTTCTCTTGGCTTTGGCTCCTGTGAAATTCTGCTAGATATCCTCTAGCATGACTATCCCTTTTAAGTCTTCATCACTACTTCTACTCTTCCAAGGCCTTTCTGTTTTATACTCTGTCTTTGCTCTTCCTTGGCAATTTTACTTACATTCTCATGGCGTTCATTTGTTACTTTTATGCATCTGACTCCCAAATCAATATATTTAGCCTGTTAACTAAGGCCCCAGAGTTAGCCATTCTCTGATGAGGTAAACTATATTGTAGGTATATGCAATATTTCTCCTCCCCCTTCTCCTTGGACATCACCACCTTCTTATTGGACATCAGGGAAAAGACCAGCTTAACAACCTCCAACCAGAGGCAGAAATGGTTGTGACCAGGAAGACCGGACAAAAGACTGAATCAGAGCAGCTTTATATTGTCTCTGATGGGAGCCTCTCCTGGGATATACTAAAATAAATGATCCTACCTTTGGGCATATTTTTCTGTGCCTTTGTTTCTAAAGACAGACTAGAAAGAACTTAATTGGATGTAGGGGGAGAGGGAAGTGTTATTGATGATTATGAGGTTTTAATATTGGAGGACTAGAGCATATTAAGGATATAACAAAATTAGGATATTTAACCCAGTTTTTAATTTTTATTTTTTGCACGGGGGAAGGCAGGGCAATTGGGGTTAAGTGACTTGCCCAAGGCCATGCAGCTATTAAGTGTTAAGTGCCCGAGGCTGGATTTGACCTAAGGTGCTCCTGACTCCAGGGTAGGTGCTCTATTCACTGTGCCACCTAGTCGCCCCCTAACCCAGTTTTTAGTAGGAAGATTAGGATGTGTTGAATTTGAAGTTTTGGTGGACCATTTGATAAGAGATGTTGGACAGTAAGTTGAAAAAGACAGGACTGTATCAGTTTTAGAAGTGACCCCGTCATTTCGTCATCTTCTGGCTTTGGGATTACTTGTAGCAGAAGTAGTCTTCTTGGATCAACTCTGCTCCCTTGAGTGAGACACTGGGTGGATCACTAGGTCTGGCACTCAAAAGTCCTGAGAAATCTAAGGAGGAGGAACACAAGACCTCAGCTCTAATTTTCTCAACATTCCAGTCTAACTTGTCATCATCTCCTGTTCAAAAATCTTCAGTATATGCTTGCTGATTTGATTGGCTTCATCATTGTCTGCTTGATAAAATAGAAACAAATTCAGCCTGGCACTTAAAGTCCTCCAAAGTCAGTCCTCTTTTCCCAACCGAGCAGGATAACTGTTTTTCAGATTACTTGTGCATTTCTTCCTCCAGACATTTTGTACAGATTTATACAACATCATCCACATTTCTGTCTTGAAAACATACTAACATACCATCAGATATTAATCTGCATACAGACTAAGTTGGCCTGACCCCTTTCCATTCTCCTATTCCTTGGATAACATTGTTTAGACCTCTTCTGTGCCTTTATCAGGAGGAAGCTAGGTGATCCAGTGGATAGAGCACTAATCAGGATAGACTGGAGTCAGGATAGACCTGAGTTCAAATGTGACCTCAGACACTTACTATGTCATCACTTTAATCCACTGGAGAAGGAAATGACAAACCACTTCAGTATCTTTGCCAAGAAAACAAGTTGGACAGGAGTTCACAGGGTCATGAAGCATCAGACAGGACTGAAGAACAGCAATGACTCAATCACATTTTACCTAGAGGCTATGTGGCATGGTAGCCACAATTCTGGATCTGGTTTCAGAAAGACCTAGATTTTCTAGTTCCTAGTTTCCTAGTTTCAGAAAGACCTAGATTTTCTAGTTCCTAGTTCCTAGTTTCTAGTTCTAGCACAGGAGTGTGCTAGAGCCACCTCGTTATTAGCTCACATGAGCTGATTGTTAAATTTTCAGTGTGAACATTAGCAGACACAAATCAAAAGCTGATTTATTGTTTTGTCGATACTATAGACTTAAGTGATGGGGAAAATGTTCCTAATGCAGATTAAACTTAAAAGTGTGTTGTCGGTTTTTGGAGAGCAGGTTATTAAAAGTTCACCAGTACAACTCTGCTCCTACACCTTTTTGCTCTGAGATCATGGGCAAGTAAGTTACCGAACTTCTCTAAGCCTCATTTTCTTTTGTAAAATGGGGGTGATAATGGGCAGACAATTACATCACAGTTTTGTGAGTCAAACAGTTTAAGATGTACGTAAAATGCCTTATAAATGTTACTATGGTGATTATTTGATGGAGCACCTGTATTTTCTTGGTGTTACTTATTAGGTCAAAATTAGCACAAGTAGCAGAGTCTGCTGTGTCTCAGCCTCAGAAGCTGTACTGAGTGCACAATCATCTGCAAACAGAAAATCATGCACCAATATTCCCTCCACTTTGGTCTTGGCCTACAGCCTTTTCAAGTTGAAGAATTTACTATCAGTGTGGTGGCTGACCTTAATGCCATGTTCATCCTCATTTATCCTCATGTGGGACCATCAGTTACAGCAAACAGAGAAGCTTTGAATGCTGTGGACAAGTTTACTTACTTTGGTAGTATACTTCCCAGGGGTGTTCACATTGATAATGAGGTTGACACACACATTGCCAGAACTAACTCAGTGTTTGGGAGGCTCTGAAGGAAAGTATAGGAGAGAAAAAGTATTAGACTGATCATCAAAGTGAAGGTGTATAGACATTGTGCTGACATCATTGTTGTATGGCATGCCTGTGAAACCTGGACAGTCTACCATCGCCATGCCAGGAAACTGAATCATTTCCACTTGTCTTAGGAAGATTCTGAAAATCACCTGGCAGGACAAGACACCAGACATGAGGTCCTTTCTTGAGCTAAATTGCCAAGCAGTCAGACTCTGCTTGAGGGTGTAATTTAGGTGGGCTGGCCATGTTGTCCAAATGTAAAACTTAACATTTGCCAAAAAGACTATTTTGTGGAGAGCTCACTCAGGGCAAGTGTTCACATGGTGGTCAGAAGAAGCAAAATAAGGATACTCTCAAGGTCTCTCTTAAGAATTTTGGAATTGATTGTGTGATATGGGAGACAGTGACTGTTTCACAAATAACACACAGGAGGCACTGGAGGTTTGGGACTCCAGCCTTTAACAGGTTCACTCTTGATCCGATTGGACAGGCAGACACCTTTGGAGGGGTTAACAATCAGCTTTATTCTAGTTTTCTCTAAGGAAGTTGCTGATAATGGGAACATCAAATCCTATAGTATTCCCTAACAACCTTCCTTGAAGGGGTCTGTGAGAAGTGGGGGCAAATACCCCTATGTCTCAATGGGGTCAATCAAGACAGGCACAGCTTGTGCACTGCCCTAAGTTCCCTCAAACCTTGATGACACACAGAAATTCTCCTATGGGATCCTTGTGGCTACTCCACTCACTGACCAGTGCCCATTTGCTTTATGGGGAAGCAGACAAAGAAAGCATCTTGCCAACATTAAGCTTATAGGTTAATTTTAGCAATATCGTCATTCTGTGCAAGCGTAATAAATATCAATTATGTCACCCCCATATCTCATGGTGTAGCCTTAGTAGCACTGTCTATCACTATGATTCTAGGAACTAGAATTTAGAATCCTTGGGGTTCTTCTAGGGGTTATTATCTAAAACCTGGAAACTAGACATTGCCATGGCCATGGACCCTGAGAAGCTGAACTAAAAAGGATAACAAAATCCTTCTTACATATACTGGCACAGGACCTCTCATGGTGTGCCCACGTCAGACAAGGTGCTGTGCTCTATGAGCAAAGCAGAATTGTAACAGCTCAAGGGAAACACAGGATGTACAAATTTGGAGAATCCACCCCAAATGTTCACATGGACTATTTGTGCCCAACCTGTGGTGGAGCATTCTGAGCTTCTATTGGTCTAATCAGTTAGAGTCGGACACAATGAAACTTGACTCTAGCATAGTGATGTTCTTTTTGAGAACAAAGGACAACAGCAAACCATTATGATTATTCAGCATTATACATACTTCTCTGTCCCTCTCAATTGAGTTAAAGGAAGGCAGTGTGGTATAATGTAAAATATATTGGGTTTGCAGTCAGGATAAACTTGGGCTCAAATTCTGCCTCTGATGGCTACTACCTGTGTGACTTTGGGCAGGTTTTCTCCTCTGTAAAATTGGAATACTTATAGTAACTTTTTAGAGTTGTTGTGGGGTTCAAATGAAATAATGCATGCAAATGTGCAGTATAAACATTGGCGATCCTGTCACAGCGATTTCCTTGAAGTCAGAGATTGTTTTCTCCCCCACGTTTGTACTCTCAGTACCTAGTGTAATGTCTGGTACATAATCCATAAAAATGGAATTGAATATTTTCTATTTCAACTTTGGAGAAAGAAAAGGAAAGCAAAGTTGGGGATACATGATGGCACCTGAATGAGCAATAACTCCCACAGGGCACATGACAGTAACTGCTTCTTTTAAAGGTCAACCCTGACCTTTAGTGGAGGGGAAGAGAGTCAGAATGTCCCTCCTCCTAAGCCACAGACACTGCAGGACTGTGGATCTGGGAATTACCTCTGGCAGGCCTGAGAAGAGCAACCAGAGAAGGTAGCATGTGAAAATAAACATTGGATATAAAAATGAGGCGTCCTGATTCTGCCACTCACCCTCCAGGGTCTTTCATTCTCCTCTTCTGCCTTACTAGATGATGTGTAAGGCTTCTTTTAGTTTTAATATTCATTGATTCTTGAGATTCTTCTTTCATGTTGTTAAAGTGTGTAAGTTACTGGGACTTTTTTGGTGAGGGGTTGACCAAAACTGATTTCACTGTGCAGTTTATGAGGATGAGCTTGGTTGTATTATGCATTGTGTCTAGTTGGCACTTGGTTTGGGTATAATGTTACATGGGTGTTCACCAGGCTTATATATGTACATGTAAATATGTATACATATTGTAGCAATGCTGCATTTAGGCCTGTTTATGAAAAATATTGACATTGAATTAAGGTCAATGATCATCATTAAGGATGTAAATATCCTAGGTTATTTTATTATAAGAATCTTACTTTGGAAACCTTCAATGTACATTCCTTGGCACAGACTATGTGCTTAATGATGTTGACTATTAGAAAACTGGTCAGGGAAGACCAATAGGCTTGTGCTTTATTTTCCTGGCTTTCTTGTGTTACCTTGGGCAAGTCATTCCCTTTGGTTTTCCTAATCTGTAAAATAAAGGGCCTGGCCTGGATGAACTATTCTTTTGGGGCTCTAGAACAACACAATTTGTTGACTCTCAGATCCCTGGCATCATGATTCTTCACTTTGATCCCCTTTTCTCCCTCCCTCTCTAGCTGATCAGTTTCAAAAGTCATTCATTTCTATGTCCTAGAGGGAGTCGCAATCTGCCTCCGTTTTTCCTTCTGGAGAACTGCAAAGGCCAGTTATGTAGCTCCTTTTCTCTTTTGATGTCAGCTAGCATTGAAGTCCCTACAAAGTGCCAGATGTTTGGCCTTGTAGCTACTGCACCCCTGCTTCCGTCCACATCATTTCCATTTTATAGTTCAGCAAACTGAGGCCAGATGGTCTGTCAAGAGGTACAGAGGCCAGCTCCCCTAAGCAGGCTGCGGTTATGCCCTGGGGCCCCTTCCACTAGGGCAGGTACAGCGGGTCAGACCACGACCCTCTCGGGGCTCTCTTTCCTCTACACCCCGCACTCTTACCAAGTAGCGAGCTCTTAGGCTTTCCCCCGACCCTCACTCCTCCTCCGCTTCCACGCTCCCCTTTCTTCCCGGTTCCACCTCGCCGAGGTCACGAGGGGGACGTCACGGGGTTGTGACGTCACTGAGGGGCGGGGGGACTCGGGAGAGGAAGAGGCAGGGAGGGGGTGGCCCCTCCACACCCCCCCCCTCCCACGGCCGGGCCTCGGCGCCTGCGCAGTGGGTGCGGCTCGGGAGGAGGAGGGAAAGAAGGTGGAGGCGGAGGTCTGGAGAAGCGGTGGGGGGGAAAGCGGAGGAGGAGGAGAAGGAGGAGGAGGCGGCGGCCGCGGCGACGCTGGGGGGGCGGGGGGAGGGGGCGGGGGCGAGCGCAGAGCGTGAGAGCGAGAACGAGAGCGAGCGAGACTTTGCCCCCATGAAGCGGTGAGGGGCCCGGGGCCTACCTAGCTACCTCAGCCGGGCGGAGCGGGCTCGGGCTCGGGCTCGGCTCCGGGGGTCGGGGGGGGGTGGAGCCGGGGGAGCAGCGCCCGGCGGCGGCGTAGGGAGGCACGGTTGTAGCGGCGGCGGCGGTCTGGGCGGCAGGGCTGTCCGGCCCCCGCCATGGAGGGCATGGACGTAGACCTGGACCCGGAGCTGATGCAGAAGTTCAGCTGCCTGGGCACCACCGACAAGGACGTGCTCATCTCCGAGTTCCAGCGGCTGCTCGGCTTCCAGCTCAACCCGGCCGGCTGCGCCTTCTTCCTGGACATGACCAACTGGTGAGCCCGGCAGCGCGGCCGCCCAGGGTTCCCGGGGGAGGCCCCAGCAGAGGGCCTGGCCGGCCGGAGCCGCGGGGAGAGGACGGGCCGGGGCAGGCCGTGATGTGGGCCGAGTGAGGGGCCTGATCCGGCCGGAGATCGGGTCGGAGAGCCTCTGGGGAGGGGGCAGCCGGGTCAGGAGGGGAATGTGGGGGGGGGGCCTGAGTGACTTTTTGGGGTGGGGGGGTGGAAGAAAGCACTAGGTGAAGGTGCCTGGTTGGGATGACACTAGAGGCGGGGGCTGAGAGCGCAATCTGAGGGAGGAGGGGCTCAGACCAGGGTCCTGTCTGCTCCCCGGGTACTTTGGGGCTCCCGTGAGGGGCACAGTTACCTGGGATATAGATAAGAGGAAGGGGGAGGGGAAACGAGTGCTTCTTTTCTGAAATAGGTTTTTAAGCAGAAGGCAGAGGAATGGAAAACTAAGCGCTTAAAGAGTAAGCTGCTTCTTGGGAGCTGATTTACTTTTGGTCAGCATGTAGTGGAGGGCATGCACTTTACCCTTTGTGTTGGGCACGCAGGCTCCTGACATGTGGCACCTTGTTTTCCTTGGCATTAACCCCACAACCTCCCCCCCTCTTATCCTTCCCTCCCTAAATTATGCGTAAACACATTTAAACGTCCAGGATCCGAAAAGTGACTGTAAACACCAGCCTCTGTCCAATTCTCTACCTAGCTTCGAGGTCACGTGTTTATGGTACTGACAAGCCAGTGAGTCCATTGCCAGTGTCTGTATCCTAGTCAGACCAGGCCTCGGACCTGCCTTTTCTTACTTCCTGCATCCTCAGAAATGCTGCTCTGCTCTTTCAAGGTTTGTTTTTTTTAAAAGGCTAATAGTTAATAGTAAAAAAAATGGGATTGAACCACTTGATCTTTAAAGTCCCAGTTAAGTCCTAGGGCCTAAAAAACTTGTCACAAGTAGCACACTGTATTGTGTAGAATATACATCAACGTTTGTGTCCTTCAGGTGTTATCATTTGATAATGCCTGTATAGTGCATTAAGACTTTCTTTAAAACAGTCTTCTGAGGTAAGTACAGCAGCTATTTCCACCTCTGTTTTATAGATGAGCAAACTGAGGCTTAGAGAAACTGAGTCTCTTGACTGGGAGGATCACAGTGCTGGCACCTGTCAGAATTGCTTTCCTCAATCTGCCTCCATGGGTGCTGCAGCCTATAGTGATTCCCTCCCTGCCTCCCTCTGAATGTCTATGGTCCTTATTTTATTGTCTGTACAGCTGTTAGCATTTATCACACACTGTCCTTCATCATTTATCTAGTGTTTAAGCAAACTTGTTGAAGACAGGGACTCTTGGATTTCTTTGTTACTTACTTAGCACAGTGCCTTTTACATAAGTATTCAAAGAAGAGCCAGTGAAGAATTTGAGAAGAGCTGTTGAAGAAGCATCTTTTGGACATTCTCCCCCAGTTTTCCAGCTTGTTACGGTAGCACAGGATGTAATCCAGTGATCTCATTTGGGATGGATCATTGCTTTCTTCAGTCTGCCAGTGTGCGAGTGGTACCCTTGAAATCCTGCTATTGTTAAGTTTAGTGGTTTCATGAGAGTCTTTTAGTAATAGGATAGGGTTAGGAGCTAGGCTTGTGATTTGATTGCAGTAGGGAATTCCCAAGTGAGGAAACACCTTTTACCAGTGTAGGTCACTTCTCTGTCATTTATAATCTTAGTTTTAGAACAACTGTAATTGTTAAGTTAAATGACTTAACCAGGATCATAAAGCCAGTATGTACCAGTGGCCTGGCAGGTCCTTTTGACTCTCTATCTGCTAAATATGGTTAGAATATCTTGCTGTCTAATGTAATGAATTTTATGAGCCTTGAGAGAGTCTATTGTTTGCTTATTTGTTTGGCATCTGAAATGTTTGTTTTTAAGGATTATGAAAGGTGAAGAATAGATAATAGTGTATATAAGAATTTAAGTCTTGGGCTTTAAAATTTTTAATTAAATTTTCTTATATTGCACTTTTTTAACAACAAGCATTTTAAAGAGTATATACTTTTAAAATCTCAGAGATCATAGATTATCCTGCAATATAATATGTAAATCACTTCTATTTTTCTATGTAACTATGTAACATTAGGTATAACAGTTTTCAGGGTGACGCGTGAACCATTCAGACAAGTTTTCTGATAACTTTTGAAAAATATGATCTTTAAAATTATGTAAGCTTATGGGATTTACCACAGTCTGCTGCAGTGGTAATCCAGTTTTTAGTAGAAATTCTGTAGATTTTAGGAGTAATGTTTTCTTCCTTTGCATTAATTCATTCTAAAAGAAAGGAATCATTTAGGAAATTAGTAAGAAAGCTTGTCCTCATTTTATGGGGAAAAAAAAGACAAGTTATATAAACCAATAGAGAGATTTTTAAATGTTTCTATTGACCTCGATGAAATAGTACACTTAGTTTTTGTTTTAGTCAAAATCATTTCTAGGTAAAATCCCTAAAAATTTAGATGTTTTTAAAATAAACATTTAAGTTTTAGAATACACAGGCTTACCCTCTTAGTTAAAAACAATTTGTATGTCTATTGCTTTTGGAGATAATTGTCTGATGGTTCATTACAAATATTCGTACCATCAATAGTAACATTTTCCATCAGATGGTTGCACTTCTCAGTGACTTTACAAGCAATGTGTTTTAGTTAATAAAAAAAAATATAACCATTCAGCTCTCTGATGTAGCTACATAAGTAATTTTAAAATCTGAATAAATGTTTTACCATGTATGCTACTTAACTTCCTAAAAACAAAATGAGTGTCATTCTGAATTATAAAGATTATATTAAGATTTTATTCAACAAGAATGAACATTTTTGTAGACAAAGTGTATTAAATTGATTCTTTATGATTAGTGATTTAAATTAATGTGATCTATAAAATCTATCTTGGGTAGTAACTTTTAAATAACTATATAGAAAGTAGTTTGGGTATACTTTTATATAATTTATAATCTTAGTGCCATAGGCTGTAAGTTACAGAACAGTTTTTTTTTGTTTGTTTGTTTGTTTGTTTTTTAAAGCAATTGGGGTTAAAGTAACTTGCCCAAGGTTACACGGCTAGGTTTTTGTTTGTGTGGATTAAATGTCGGAGGCCGGCTCGGAACTCAGGTCCTTCTGATTCCAGGGCCGGCGCTCTATTCACTGCGCCACCTAGCCGCCCCCAGAACAGTTTTAAATATGCATTGATAGAGGGAGTTTTCCTATCCTGATGAATTTGTGGATACCCCCAAGTTGTACCCCCAAGTTGTAACCAAATGCTGATTTTAGTTGTGAGTATTTTTGCAGTGTTCACACCAGAGGAGGAGAGTGGGGTTAGGGGAAGGGAATAAACATTTATAAAGTGCCTACTCTATGCCAGGCACATTCATACCATCTGATCCTCACAACAACCTTACTAGGTAGGTAGTAGGAAGCTTTACAGTTGAGGAAGCTGAGCTAAACAGAAGTTGAGTTGCCCAGGGTCACACAGTGAGTAAATGTCTGAATTGTCCATGGTTACTGAGAGTAACTGTATGAGGCTGGATTTTAACTTGGGTCTTCCTTACTCTAGGCTCAGCACCTTCACTGCTCTACTTAGCTTACAACTTAAAGTACTTTTAGTACTGTACACAGAGGTGAGATGATTTTTCTTACTGATTTGAGTTTTTCACAGAATTTGATGTGTGATAAAGGTCTTAGTGGCTAGCTAGTCTATCCCATACTCAAAGGTGAGTACCTTAGTGGTCATCTAGTTTTTGAAGGCCTCCAATGCCACCACCTCTTTTGGCAGTCCTTTCCAATTTTGAGCCACTTTAATTTTTATAAGAAGATTTTTTTTTCTGGACACCATGTCTGAATTTACCTATAGGCAACTTCTACCCAGTGTTACTTCCCCTGCCCTGGGGGCCAAATAGAACAAGTCTAATTCTTTTTCTATGTGAGAAGTTAGAACTTGAAATAACTTGTTAGAACTATCCTGTCCTTCCAGAATCATCTTCAGACTAAATAAACACCCCTAGTTCCTTCAACTGATCCTCATATAATATGGTTTCAAGGCCCTTCACCATTATCTGACTTATTAATTTCCTTCTTTAACTGTAGGGCTAAGAACTGAATACTGTACTCTAGATGTGTTCTTAGGCAGAGCTGTTGGACACCTTATTCCTGGAAACCATGCTTCTCTTAACGCAACCCAAGATTGCATTAGCTCTTTTGGCTGCCACTTCATACTGCTGACTCATATTGAGTTTGCATTCCACTAAAATCCCCACATCTTTTTTAGACAGACTACGTCTAACTCTGTTTTCCTCATTCTCTACCTGTGAAGTTGATTTTTTTGGAACCTAATTCTATGGAACCTTTATCTCTGTTGAATTTCATCTTCAATTCAGTCTAGTGCCCAGCATGTCAGGATCTTTCTATATCTTAATCCCATCATCCTGTCTTTTGAAGTTTTGTGCATATTTGATTAACACACCATCTAAACCTTATCTATAGTTGCAGATTCCTAATGGACCCTACTAGAGACATCCTGCCATGTTGATATTGAACCATTAACAATTGTTCTTGGAGTCTGACTGGTCATTCAGTTCTGAATCTCTCTTAATGGTATTGTTTGATTTACATTTTTCCATCTTCACAGAATGATAAGACATACTTTAGTAAATGTTTTCATAGAATCTAGGTATATTGTAGCTACAGGATTCCCCTGATCTACCAGTTGAGTAACCAGTTGAGTAAAAAAAGGAAATGAGGTCAGTCTGGCATGACCTGTTCCTGAAGAAGCCATGCTGACTCTTTGTAATCACCACTTCTGTTAATGGATCTTTACTAGCTATCTTTTTAATGATTTGTCCTACAATTTTCTTAGGAGTCAAAGCCAAGCTCATTAACCTGTAGTTTCTAAAATATTCTCTTTCCTTTTTGGGATAGTTACCCTTCTCCAATCTTATGGTACGTCTTCTGCTTTTCATGATCTTTCAGATAAATATATTACTGACAGTGGTTTAGCAATCATATCTACTAGTTATCTTAGTAAGCAAGTATGTAGTTTGTTGGAGCTCAGTGACTTGAATCCATCAAGGGCAACTAAATGCTCTTACTATCCCCTTTACTTATTGCAGATATTAGCTCTCTGTTAGCTATTTTAATTGTCATTTCTAGTGCAATGGTCATTCACCATGGCACAGAAAATAAGCAGAATAAGAATTGAACTCTGCTTTGTTCTCTCTTGATACTTGGCTGTTATCATGACTGCTTGAAGTTCCAAGGAGAGATGACCTATCCCTTTTTTCATCCTCTTTTTTTCCACTATAGCTCAACACCCTCCCCCCCACTCCTGTTCATTGTCTTTATCTTCCTTCACCAGCCTCACATGCTTAACTGTAGCATTTTTTTGAGTGGCTTGTGTCATATTCTTATAGTCATCTTTTGTATCTAAGTTTGTGGGGGAGTTACCTGTCTGTCCACATCAGCCTTTTTAGATAATATTAATTTTTCTTCCTTGGAATTGTTCCCTTTTATGTCTAAAGTATTTCATTCTTGAGCATTTCTCATTTCTCCTAGGCTTTCCCTGTAGAATTTTTTTTTTTCTTTTTGGAGGGGGAAGGCAGGACAATTGGGGTTAAGTGACTTGCCCAAGATCACATGGCTACTAAGTGTTAAGTGTCTGAGGTCAGATTTGAACTCAGGTCTTCCTGACTCCAGGGCCAGTGCTCTATTCACTTGGCCACTTAGCCACCCTATCCATGTAGAATTTTAATCCATAGGATCCTACCTTTCCTTTTTCTGACTCATTGAAAGTCTTCTTCTTCTTCCCCTTTCCCCCCACCCCCCTCCAATTTTAAGGAGGCATAAGAGACTATAATTGGATTTTCCTCTCTTTATCACAGATTCTAGGAGGGAGTAATCACTTCTCCTCAGGGTACCCCATCATTTTCACTCCAGCAATCATTTCTTCTGTGTGATAATGAGAGTCAGATTCAGAACGGAATTTCTACTTATTAGTTCCTCTACCTTTTTTTTTTTTTTTTAAGCAATTGGGGTTAAGTAACTTGCTCAAGGTTACATGGCTAGTCATTATTTACATGTGGGTGCTCATTTTCTGAGGCCGGTTTGGATCCTGGGTCATCCCAACTCCGAGGCTGGCGCTCTTACTCACTGTGCCACCTAGCCGCCCCTCCTCCATCTTTTAAAGACTGAAATTATCATTAAGACAAGTAAAAAGTTTAGTAGTTGCTTGACTCTGGGCAGAGAGAGAACTTTAGTAGCCATCCGGATAACTGAAGCCTCTGGCTCTGTGCCAGGCTTGTGATCTGTTTCTTAAACTTAATCATTTATTTCTTTTTTCTGTTTAGGTGGTCTATGGTATAGTCTAATAACAAAATTGCTTCTGTTTTTCCTTTTACTGACCTACACCCAAATGTTTTCCATGGTACTTCCCCTGCTTTGCTTCTTAGATTTTTATATGTGAGTTATCTAGTTTCTTTTGAAAAAAGTATACCGATCTAGAGCTATATTCCAGTTATGAGTTTCAGTGATAACCAAGTCTCAAGTTATAACCGAGATTGTATTTGCTTCTTTGCATTATTACCTCTAGTTCTTGTTGACTCTAACACTTTTTCATTTGAAATATTGAAATAGAATTATGAATATACAGTAATAAATCTTAGACCTAGAGGATCTAGTATATTCTAGTTTTTCCTTAAAGACTATGCCTAATCTTTCCAGTTTGTTGTCCTTTTATTCTTGGTTCCTCAAGGACAAAGATTTACGTGACAATCATACATAGTATTTTAAATACAATTCAACCAATATTATTTAATCAGTTTGCTAATTGTATATGGAATTCTATGCTTAGGTACTAGAAGTCCAAGAAGTTCACAGCCTAGTGGGATAATATAACAAATTCAAATATAACTCATAAAATAAATGGTAAGTTTATTAGGGAGGTGCAAAGAAAGTGCTTTGGTAAGTTGAAGGAAAAGACTAGGGAAGGCTTCATGAAGGAGGTGGCAGCATTTGGTTTGGCTTTAAAGAATGGGAATGAATTTTTCATAGGAGAAAAGGCATTGAGGGGATGTATATGAGATTATCACATGATATGATTATGTGAGAGAAAGCTAACAAAGTGAATGACAGTCAAGATTAAAAATTATTTTTATTGGAGCACTTAGTGGGCCATAATCTAATAAAATGGAATTTAATAGGGATAAATGTAAAGTTACAAGTATAGGAAGTGGAAGATGTGGTTAGGTCACAGTTGCTGTGAAAAAGGTCTGGAAGTGTTAATGGAATGAAATCCCAAAATGAGTGAAAAGTATGACATGGCAGCTAAATAATCGAATTGAATCATGCACTGCCTTTGGAGAGTCTTATAAGGTGAGTGGAACACGTCTGAGATAGTATGTTCATTTCTTGGTCCCACACTCCTTTCTTACTCTTCCTGCAGTGTTTTGCATATGTTAGATATCTAACACATGATATACAGTTTTGTAGGCTAATAAATTGGCAGAAAAAAAGGCTTAGGGGAATGAAGAAAGTCCTCTTCTAGGCATATTTGTCTGTACTGTTTTAGGTAGGAAAACCAGCAGGCAGGTAACAGTGGTACAGTAAGAATCACAGAATTTGAGAGTTAGAAGGTATCTCAGTGGCTATCTGGTACAACCTGTACACAAAGGAATCCCCCCATCAGTGTAATGCACATGACAAGTGGCCATGCAGTCTCTGCTTCAAGACCTCCAAGGAGGTAGAGTTCGATACCTTTTTTTTTTTTTTAAGTGTACCCTTCCATTTTGGACAACTCTAATTATTAGGTAGTTTTTACTGATGTTAATCCTAAATTGGACTCTTTACAGCTTCCACCTGTTGGTTCTAGTTCTGCCCTCTAGAGCCAAGCAGAGCAAGTCTAATCTTCCTCTTAAATATGATAGCCCTTCAAATACTTGACCATAGTCATCATGTCCTCTTGAATCTTTTCCCTAGGATAAACATGTCCAGTTCCTTCAACAGATCCTCATATCTAGTGAAATTTTTTCCCCACCTACCACCCCAGAACAGCAGTCCCACCAGATATCCCCTCATCCAATCTGCTCTCTCCCATATCTTCTCCCATACCCCCTTCGACTTTGCCACTAGGGCAAGGTGAATCTCTGAGCCCCAAGGCCTGGACATCTTATGAAACATTTAATTTTAAAACTTCGGTTTTCAGATCCATTCCTTTCCTCCCTTGTCACCCACTCCCTCTGAGAAGATAAGCAATTCAGTATGTGTTGTACATGTATAGCTATGCAAAACATTACCATAGTAGATATATTGTAAAAGACTGCTTATATTTCCCTCCCACCCGTCTCACCTCCCACCTGGTCCATTCCCTACTTTGATCCTGTCCTTCTTTGATAGTGGGTACTTCCACCCTCCCCTCCCCGTATAGAATGCCCTCCCCTCCATCATACACCCTCTCATCTCCCTTTCCCCTACTCTCCTGCAGGTTGAGATATCCCATTTAGTATGTATGTGATTCTCTCCTTGAGCCAGCTTCATTGAGAATATGCTTTTGCCTTCTTGCCTTCCTGTTCTTCCCCTCCCCTGCAACTACTTCCCCTTGCCTCTTCTACATGAGAGAGTTTACCCTACCCTGTCTCTCCCCATCTCCTCTTGCCACTTTCCTCTCTCACCTCTTAACTTCACCCCTTAAGAATCATCCCTTCCCATCAAATTCAATCTGTGCCCTCTATCCATGTATACCTGTAAACATATGCCCATATACCCTTCTTTAATTATTTTCATAATGAGAAAGGTTTCATCAGACACAGTTATTGTTTTTCTTTTTTTTTCTTTTTCTTTTTTTTAATTAATTAAACATGCTTTATTAACTTCTGGTTTACATCGTTCATTTCTGCCAGGTTTTGAGTTACAATTTTTTTCCCCTTTTTCCCCTACCCACCATCCCAGAGTAGCAGTCCCACAAGATATCCCTTCCTCCATCCTGCTCTCTCCCATATCTTCTCCCATACCCCCTTCGACTTTTCCATTAGAGCAAGGTGAATCTCAGTGCCCCAATGCCTGCGCATCTTATCTCCCAATTACATGCAAAAGAGTATTGATAATAGTATTTATATATATTTGAAACATTTAATTTTAAGATCTCGAATTTCAGATCCATTCCCTTTCTCCCTTGTCACCCATTCCCTCTGGGAAGATAAGTAATTCAGTATATGTTGTACATGTCTAGCTATGCAAAACGTTACCATAGTAGATATATTGTACGAGGCTGCTTCTAATTACCTCCCACCCATCCCACCCCCCACCTGGTCCATTCCCTACTTGATTCTGTCCCTCTTCTATAGTGGGTACTTCCAACCTCCCGTCCCCCCAAGAATGCCCTCCCATCCATCATCCCTCCTCTCATCCCCCTTCCCCCTATTCTGCTGCAGGTTGAGATATCCCATTTAGTATGTATGTCATTCTCTTCCTGAACCAAATTCAATGAGAATATGGTTTCGCCTTTTTGCCTTCCTATTCTTCCCATCTCCTCTTGCCACTTTCCTCTCTCACCTCATAATTTCACCCCTTAAGTATCATTCCTTCCCAACAAATTCAGCCTATGCCCCCTCTCCATGTATAACTGTAAACACATATACACACATTCACATATGTATTCATATGACCATATACCCTTCTTCCATTATTTTCGTACTGAGAAAGGTTTCATCAGTCACAGTTGTTGTTTTTCCATGTAGGAATGTAAATAGGTCAACTTTGATAAGTTCCTTTTGATTTCTTTTCCCTGATTACCTTCTCAGGCATCTTTCTTAAAAATGTGGTGCCCAGAACTGAAAGAAAGAAGACTGCTGCAGAAAAAAAAACATTTTTTTTTGGCCATAAACTGCCCTCCACGCTTCAAGTAAATGGGTATGAGTACAATTCTATGTAATCAGTCATTTAATACTGAACATACAAGCCATATTATGCTATAGCAGACCCCACAGTTGTAAGCTCCATGAGTCAAGAACGGTGTCTTAATTATCTTTTTATCTTCCTTTGTCTCCTGAGTTCATAACCTCATCTTTTGACTCCTCTCTTCTCCTCACCCTATATCCAGTCAGTTGCCAAATCTCATTTCTACTTCTACAATATCTCTCCCATCTTGATCCGTTTTTCACACATAGCTAGCATTTAGTTCAGGTCTTTATCACCTCTTTTCCAGATTATTATAGTAGCCTCCTAATTTGTCTCCCAGCTTCTAGTCCAGGGGTGGGGAACCTTGGGCCTCAAGGCTCCACGTGGCCTTCTACGTCCTTGGATTTGGCCTTCTGACCGAATCCCAAGTTTTACAGAACAAATCCTTTTGTTATTTTTCTATGAAGTTTGGATTCAGTCAGTGTCACACTTGAGGACCTGGAGGTCCATGTGTGGCATTGAGGCCCAAGATTCCTCACCCCTGCTCTAGTCTTTACTTTCTCCCATGGAGTCTCCATACAGCTGCCAAAATATTACACCCCTCCCCCCACATTTATTTATTTGTGATTTAAGAAAAAAACCCAAAACTTTTTTTCTTTTTATATTTTGAAATCCAGATTCTCTTCCTACCTCTAGCTCCTCCTCCACCCATTGAGAAGGCAATCAGCATGATGTCACTTATACATGTGAAGTCATGCAAAACGTTTTTCTGTTAACCATGTTGCCAAAAAACAAGACAAGAAAAATAAAGATAATGAAAAAAGTATGTTTGAATCTATTCTCAGAAATTCCTGAGTTCTCTTTCTGGAGGTAGATCCCATTTTTAATCATGGGTCCTTTGAAATTGCTTTGGATCATTTATATTCATTAGACTACCTACGTCTTTTACAGTTCACCATCATACAATATTTCTATTATTGTGTGCAGTGTTCTCCTGGTTCTGCTTACTGCATTTTGCATCAGTTCCAAATTAATACTCCTATAGCACTAATCTGACTGTCACTCCCCACTTTCAGTGGGTCCTGTTGCCTTTAGGACAAACTATAAATGTGCTTTTGATTTTTTAAAGTTCTTCATGATTCATATCAACCTACTTTTACAGGGTACTTTATTTCATTCTGTTCTAGCCAAACTGGCTTTCTTGTTTGGCTGTTCTCCTAACTCAGTATTTCTTGTGCTGCCTTATTCCTTTGCTTAGACTTGATACTAGGCATTTCTCCTCACTTCTACCTCTTAGAATTCCTAATTTCCTTCAAGACTTGGGTCTTGTGCCCCACCGCCTGTGTGAAGCCCTCTGTAGAAATTTGTTAGTGCTATTTGTCTTAAAATGGTGTACATCTTTAAGCTGTATGTATGTTTTGACTTCTTCTCCAAAGCAGAAAATTTTGAGGGCATGGGCTATTTTTTTTAACTTTGCATTTGTGTCCTCAGTGACTAGTTTTTTTTTTTTTAACTAGTAGGTACTTAGTAAATGCTTATTGTATTAGATTCTATTTGAGGAGTTGGATGTTCGTGAAGGATTTTATGTATTATTATTTTTTTGCCTTTTGGAGGGCAATTGGGGTTAAGTAACTTGCCCAAGGTCACACGGCAAGGTTTTTATTTGTGTTTTCGTTAAGTGTCTGAGGCCAGATCTGACCTCAGGTCCTTCTGACTCCAGGGCTGACACTCTACTCACTGTGCCACCTGGCTGCCCTTGTATATCATTTTTTTAAAGAGCAAAATAAGAAATTTAATATCAAGATACTTTCAGATACTCAGTTGAATCATTCTGCAATGATTTAACTTTGAACAGAATTATCTTTGTGATTAAATATTGGAACTTGAGAGATCCATAGCCAATAATTTTGCCTTTTTTTTCCCTAGAAGTCAAATGATTTAAATAATTCCTGAACATATGAAATTTTCTTTCAATTTATTAAATTGTAATTGCTGTCTTTTTATGTAATCATCATTTCTGAATATGCCCCTTATCCCCTCCTATCTAGTGAGTTATTCCTAGGAATGAGGAAGAAAAAGGGAAGGAAAAAAAGAAATTCATTCAAATTAAATCTTATACCCACTACCTATGACAGTCTATGAAGTGTCCCTGACCTCTGCAAAGAAGGGTAGGAGATATATTTTCTCACTTCTTGGGTCATTCTTGGCCATTTTAGTCACACAGCATTCATTTTTGTGGGTTTTTCTTTCTGTGTCCTTTGAGGTCCTGTGTTTATTCCTAGTTTTGCTTACTCACTCTGCTTCAGTTAATTTAAGTCTTCCCAGGCATCTCTTGAATTTTTCATAAACATTGTTTTCCACTGCATATTCCAAAACTTGTTTAGCCATTCCCTAATTGATGTGCATCTGTTTTATTTCCTCTTAATTACTGCAAAAAGTGCTGTCATGAATATTTTGGAATATGTGGGACCTTCTCTCTTTGACCTTTTAGGTATAACATGTCTAGCTGGCAGTGGGATCTCTGGGTTAGAGTATAATAATTTCAGATTACTGTTTAGAATGCTTTTCTTTCAATTCTTAAAACAACTGCATACAACAAAAATGACATTTTATCCTTTTGTTTTACATTATTGATACCATTATACTGATAAAAATATTTTTCATTTTATGCCAGTCCATTAAAAAAATTTATTTTACTCCTTGAATGGAGCCAGAGACATTTTCTTTTCTGTGTGTTTTGACTGGAACCGAAATTAACTTGGTTCTTCCTCCATTATTTTCTGTCCTGATGACCTTTTGTTACATACCTTAATATGTTTTTGTGGGGTTTGTGGATCATTTTGATTGTGGCTAGCAGTGACTTCTTAGTACTACTTGTGTTAATTTAAACTTGTATCCACCAGGAGCTTTAAGACCCTCTGCTACGTGGTTTTGCCATATGCATCCTGGCTTGTCTTTTCTGTTCTAGCTTTGCAGACCTGATGCAGGGGAAATCCAAATGTTGTCCCTCTCTCTCTGGATGGAGCCAGTTATCCAACTCCTCAGGCCACATTTCCTAATCTGTAAAATAGCAGTCTGAAAGGTACATTAGTGTCTGTGGCATATTTAAAAAACATCTAGAGGCACACTTAAAGTAAGAACATTGGGCAGCTCTCCTTGGGACTGGTTTATGGGCAGACATGGACTAGACTCACACAGCATGTGAAGAAGGCATGGAGGGATGTGTTATTCTGTACTGATAGAGGAAGATAACCACATAGTGACATTTAGATTCATAAAATTACTGAAGCTCCTTCATAAGGTAATTGTCAGGAAAGTGATTAGAAAACTTGCAAATCAGTGTGTGTGTGTGTGTGTGTGTGTGTGTGTGTGTGTGTGTGTGTGTGTATGTACATAAAATATATCTGCGTATGTAAATGGGCTATTAGTATTATATGGCTTTCATAAAGTTACCTACTTTTCTCATGGAACTATCACTCAGTTCCCCTGGGAAAATTCCTATTTTTCTCTGCCTAGCTGTGTCTTTTTCCTCCTTCAGAACTGTTGAAGATTTACTTCCTCCATGCAGCTTTTCCTAACCTTATCTTGCTAATAGACACAGTTCAGTGCCTTGTACATAGTAAACATTTAATTGAACGACTTCTTTAGCCTCTACTTTTTGTCTTCTCAGTTAATTAACATTTATGTTTTGATCTTTTATATAATTATAGTTAAAGTATAGAATCATATAGTGTTACTGCTGGAGGGGGTTTTAAGAATGTAAAAAGTCTAATCTGATTTTATAGATGAAGAAATTGAAGCCCAGAGGGGTCGTGTGATTTAGTCTCATAGTTAGCTTGTTGGTTACATACATATTCTTATGAGTATTTGTTTTTACATGTTGAATATATATAATTGGGTCATCTTCCTGAATAGATTGGAAAATTTTGAGGGCAGAGAAGGTTATCTTGTTTAAAACTTCCCAGTTTTAGGTACGTGTTACATATATACAGTAAGTATACTAAATATACAATAAATTTTTTTTGACCAGCTATTTGTCATTTTCAGGTTCTCAGCCTGTATTGTCACAGATGGAAAAAGAAAAAAAATGAGTTTGGCTTTTCAGTACCTGTAATATGACCTATTTCAGAGTAACTAGGATTTTTGATTACACCTATTTACAGGAGATATAATTGTTCTCCTTTAACTAGAGTAACTAAAATTCAGGAAAACTTACAAAACTTCTTTGAACTATTAGATTTAAACTATTCACCTTCCTTCAATTTTTAACATATCTATCAGCAAGCAGCGAAATTTAAAATTTCATAATCCCCCTTTGTCCTCCCATTGTAGGTGCTGATGAATCAATTGACCAAATAAAACATTTCCTAATTGGAAGGGTTAACCTAGAATCATTACTTTTTGGCTAATGAAGGGTTTATTAATGGTTGCTTTGGTAGCCCATAAACAAAAATTGGGATGATATAGAGATTAGTGTGACCCTGTACTAGGGTGACATGTAAATTCATGAAATGTTTCACTTTTTTGAACTGAAAATAAAATAAAATTGAATTTTAAAAGTTAAGTACTTTGGGACTTAGCATTAATTTAGGTGGAAAAGCCTTCTGATATATCCTTGGTTTACTTTACCTTACATTTCCATTGAGTTCTTATGTACCAAACATGTCAGCTTTGTTTTTATGTCTCAGATGTTTTCAGGAAAGAACAAGATTTTATTATAAGAGAATGTCTTATTTAGGAACTAGGGTTGGAAGAAAGTTGTTATTGGGAAATGACTTTGGTATAAAAAAACAAAGTTTAAGCAAAACATTTTTAAAAAAAGAAATAGCTTATATGCCTTAGGCATCCGTTTCTTCCTTCTATTAAATTAAATTTGAATTTTGTTTTGTTTTTTGCTTTTTGGAGGGGGGAGGGTAGGGCAGTTGGGGTTAAGTGATTTGCTCAAGGTCACATGGCTAGTTTTTATGTTAAGTGTCTGAAGCCAGATTTGAACTCAGGTCCTCCTGACCTCAGGGCCGGTGCTCTATTCACTGTGCCACCTAGCGCGATTTATTTATTTATTTTTTTAATCAGCTAAAATCTTCCTTCTTTCCCCCACCCCAGTTAAGAATGAAAAAGAAACAAACCACCTGTTACAGACATGTTCGGCACATTTTATTTAATATGTACATATATAGAGAAATAAAAATAGAGGTCTTGAACAATGCAAACACATATAATAACAAATTAACAAAGATATATAAAAATATTTTTAGGTTTTAGAAATCTGTATATGTCTCACTCTTCATTCTGAGTCCTTTGGAATCATAGATGGTCAGAGTTCCAAAAGCTTTCACGGTTCTTTTTTTCTACAGCATTGTCGTTATTGTATAAATTATATAAATTGTTCTATTGGTTCTCCTCACTGTTCATATGGATCTTCATAGGTTTCCATGAAACTGTCTCCTTCATTCTTTCTTATAGCATTCCTTATAGTTTTTCTTACAGTATTCCATCACATTTATATGCCGTAGCTTCTTCAACCATTCCCTAATTGTTGGGCACCCTCTCAAGTTCTCATTCTTTGCCACTTCAGAAAGAGCTATAAATATTTTTGTTATTATATTTAAAGTTTGTTTGGGTTAGTGGTACAGTGGGTATAGCACCTGACCTAGAGTGAGGAAGACCTGATTTCAAATTTAGCCTCAGATACACACTATCTTTGGTACCCTAGGTAGGTCAGTTTAACTGCTGACTGCCTTGTTTCCTCATCTGTAAAATGGGAATAGTAATAGCATCCACCTCCCAGGGTTGTTGTGAGGATTGAATGAGATAATTATTGTAAAGCACTTAGCACACTGCCTGGCACATAGTAAGCAGTATATAAATATTGGCTATTATTATTCTGGAATCATATGTGATACTGTCTATGACTCCTTGGTACTTGAATTCTTTCTTTCTGGTTCCTTGTAGTATTTTTTTTTTCTTTGACTGGAAGCTCTTGATTTAGGCTATAATATTCTTGGTAGTTCTCATTTTGGAGTTATTTTCAGGTGACCAGTAGATTCTACTTTGCCCTCTGGTTCTGAGAGGTCAGGGCAGTTTTCTTCTATGATTTATTAAAATATGTCTAGGCTATTTTTTTTGTCCGTGACTTTCAGAGATTAGAGATTAGACTACAGCAATTTAAATTCATTTAAGACTCTTAAATTATTTCTCCTTGATATTTTTTCCAAGTCAGTTGTTTTTTGCTATGACACATCTTACATTTTCTTCTATTTTTTTTTTCTGTCTTTTGACTTTGTTTTAATGTTTCCTGTTATATCATGGAATTATTGGCTCCTACTTGATCTTTTCTAATCTGAGGGGAATTTGTTGCTTATGCCACGCTGGTAATTCCCTTCAGTTCCTTCTTCTAAGGCTCTCATTTTTCCCCCATTTTTCCCTCTAGTATTTTCATAAAAACATTTAAAATTATTCTTTTTTACTTGCTTTATCTCTTAAGGAGTTCTAGTTGAACTTGTACCCAAGCTGTGTTTTTCTTTGAGGCTTTGTTTTTGATGTCATTCTCTTGGGTTTGTGTCTTAAGTGCCTCTGTCACCATGGTATTTTTTTATGTTGGGATTCTTTTTTTTTTTTTTTGTTATTCTTCCAGCCTGCTTTTTTACTTTGGGCTTTATTTTAGGGTCACATTCTGTCCACTTGTAGAAGGAATGTCTAGAATGGTCCTTGAGTTGCTTTCTTTTGATATATTGAGTGTTGTATTATTCCAGGATCTAGAGGACGGTTTAGGCTGATGATTTGAAAGCTTTCAGTGTTCCCACAGTGGTCTGATAATCCGGGGCAAAAGCAGATAGTCTGATTATCCTGATCCTCTGAGCTTTTCAGGTTCCTGACTTGGATTTGGGTCCAAGTAGACTGCTGCTGATCTTAGCTTTATCAGCCAGTTGGGTAGCTCTGCTGGTTTTGAGGGACAGACCTGACCTGTAGGTTTGCTTTTGGTCTGGGATTCCCAACAATTAGAACCTCTTGATTCTTCCTCTGCAGACTTCAGACTGGGATAGAGGTTGGAACTGAGACCCCATTCCACATCCTGAGATCTGAGCCATTGCTTGCTTCTGAACTTGTTTCTTAGCTCTGTACACAACTCAGCCCCCCCTACTCTTCTTCATCATGGATTACTTTTTGTAAATGTAGGCCCCTTCCTCAGTTTGTCTAGAATCTGTGACCTGGACCTGAGAATGAGCAGCAGAGTTGCCACCTGTTTCTGTACCAGATACAAGGTCAGGCCCCTCTATTCCAGAACTAGAGCCTTTTTTCCCCCCAGTGCATAGTCGCTCCCTAGGCTGGAATGTTGTTCCATACCCTCTAGTTTCTAGATAGACCCCATCCCATGTCCACAGACTTTTCTGTCTCTATACCAACCTGTGCTGGAAAAACGACTCCCTGATTTTTTTCGTGGATTTCCTGATCAAGATTCAGTCTAGTATATTTTGTAGGTCTCTTTGGAAAAAATGTGTTGTTTTGTTGTTGTTGGTTTTCTTTTTTTTGTTTGTTTGTTTGCATTGTGGGGTTGGGGATGTTTCTTTGTACTTTTTGTCTCCACAGTGAAGGAACTGTCTCTGAGTTTCTTTGACCCTCTACATGTTCTTGTTATTCCCATTTACTTCTACAATTTCAACTATAACCTCTATGGAGATGATTCTTCAAGTCTTACTCTTCAACTACGACCTTTCTCTTCATGCTTCATGATCATGTATCTGTTGGACACTTAGATGTTCCTTTAACTTCTAATTCAACTTGCCCAAAATTGAGCTTATTTTACTACCTCTGCCTACAAATTCATTCATTTTTTCTTTCTGTTCCCACTTAATAATATTTTGTTTTTCCAATTATATATACAGATAGTTTTCAACATTCATTTTTTAAAAGATTTTGAGTTTCAAATTTTTCTCCCTCCGTTCCCAAGACAGAAAGCAGTTTGATATAGGTTGTCAGTCATGTTAAACATATTTCTGCATTAGTCATGTTGTGAAAGAAGAATCAAAATGAAACGGAAAAACCATGAGAAAGAAAGAAAAAAAAAGTGAAAATTGTATTGCTTTGATCTGCTCTTAGAATCCATGTTTTTTTCTCTGAATGTGGATAGCATTTTCTGTCATCAGTCCTTTGTTATCATCTCGGATTATTGTATTGCTGAGAAGAGCTGTCTGTCATAGTCGATCACTGCATAATGTTGTGGTTACTATGTACAGTGTTCACTCAGTATCAGTTCTTGTAAGTCTTTCTAGGTTTTTCTGAAATCTGCCGCTTATCATTTCTTAATGCACAAAAGTATCCCATTATACACATTCATTCTTACTTGGGTATTTCTGTTAATGATCAGTATTAGTTTCCTAGTCATTTGAGTCCAAAAACTTGAATTTGTTTTGACTCTTTTGTCTCCTTAATCTTTACACCTCATTCCATGTCCACTTAGGTGCCAGGTCCTATACAAATTCTTTCTGAAATATATCTTGAATTTATTCTTTTCCTTTCTTGCTGCCTGCTTCAGGTTCCACCTGATTTTTGGTTGGGCTATTGTTATAACCTAATTTCTAGTTACTTCTCCCTTCTTCCAATTCTGCCTACTATTGCTAGAGTAATTTTCCTAAAGCATAGTCCTGTTTATGTTTCTATCCTGCTTACAAAGCTTCATTGATTCCCACTGTCTATTAAAGTTCAAACTTTATAGCTTTATTCAAGACCCTTCATAATCTCTCTGCCACCTGTACCTTATAACAACAGTCCTCTGTATTGTCTGTAGTTGCTAGTCCCCAAATGTTATTCTACTTTTCCATCTCCAGCCTTTCATTCTTACTGTTCCCTAACTTAGAATTTCTTGGACCCATAATGTATCTCTGCCCATTGAAATCCTATATCCATTTTTCCAGGCCATTGTTGACATGTGTCTTTGGCTCATGTATATTTTTGACTCAAAAAAAATTTTTTTCAAGACTCCTCTCTTTACCCTATCCAGAGCTGAACATGCCTTCTTTTGGACTGCGACATTACTTTATGCATCTCTGGTACCTGTATGCCATGTGTTTGTGTATATAATTTATTTCCCTTTCTAGATTTTAAATGAAAGGATTAGATGAAAATAAAATTAAAAAATTTTTCATTAGACATTTTGTTTTTTGAAAGGACACACAAGATATGGCATTTATTTTAGTTCTGAAATAGAATTCTCATTCATCTCTCATGAAAAACATGAGTTTTAGAGTCTGTATGAAGAAACTAGAGCTTTCCATTTCTGGAAGGGGAAAGGGATGTAGAAATGAGTGAAATAAAAAGGTAATAATTTTTTCACTTGTCAGTGGTCTGTCCCTTTTTTTTTTTTTAAAGCAACTGGGGTTAAGTAACTTGCTCAAGGTTACATGGCTAATCATTATTTATGTGTGGGTGCGCATTTTCTGAGGCCGGTTTCTATCCCGGGTCATCCCAACTCCGAGGCCGGCGCCCTTACTCACTGCGCCACCTAGCTGCTCCTGTCCCTTGTTTTTTAAATGCATTTTTATTCATCTTCTGTTTTTTATGTTACCTGTATTTCAGGTACCATAAGTGTATACTGCCCTTTCCTTCCCAAAGAATCATCCTCTTCCACAAAGAGTGAAAGAGAAAAAAGAAAACAGTTCAGCAGAACTTAGCAATGAATCAGTCGTCTCTGACATTTGCTTTCTTCCACACTTGAAGTCCTCCATGTCTTTGTGGAAGGGAGAGAGTTGCCTTTTTCTGTTTCTTTTTTGAGACTAGTCATGGTCATTTGTTTCATTTGTTGTTTTCTTTCCATTTAAATTGGCTTTACATATATATATATATATATATATATATAATTTCCCTGGTTCTATGCTTCACATAATTTTTTATGGCACAGTGATATTGTTATATTCATGATTGGTCTAACCATTCCTTAGTAGATGAGCATCAATTTTTTTCTAGTTCTTTGGTACTTCAGAAAGTGGTGCTATAAATAATTTAAGGCATTTTTATTTTTGACCTCTTTGGGGCAAAAAAAATGTATAAAAGGTAAATGTATAAATATGTATATATACATATATGTACATATATGCATATATATGTAGTAATGAAATCTTTGGGTCAAGGCTTATGGACATTTTAGTCATTCTATTCTCATAATTACAGATTGCTTTAAAATAGTTGGACCAATTCATAGCTCTGCCAGCCACTAGTCTTTTTGTAATGCTGGCAGTTGACTTCCCATCTTTTGTCATCCTTGTCATTTGGTTGATTATGAGGTAAAACCTGAGAGCTGTTTAGCTTTCTCTTAGCGATTGGAACATTCTTTCATGATAAATAGTTTGTAATTCTCTTGAGATCTGTTTGTTTCTGTCTTTGGGCAGACATCCTCTCAGTCACTCAGGCCTGCAAACCAGGTGTTGCCCTTGACTTATCACTCACCTCTGCTCTTCAAATCTAATCTGTTGCTAAGACCTGTCTATTTTACCTTTATAACATCTCTTACGTACTCCCTCTGCTCTCCTCTGACGCTCTCACCACCCTTGTGCAGGCCCTTATCACCTCACACCTGAGCTGTTAATAATAAGCTGCTGGTTGGTCTCCTTGTCAGAAATCTTAACCTGCTCCAGTTCTCCTTCTACACAAGTGTCAAAGTGATCTTCCTAAAGTGCAGGTCCAGACCTCCATGTCACCCTCCCTTCTTTTCCCCTCTTTCCTTTCACCTCCATGATTAGATATAAAATCTATTTGGTATTCAAAGCCCTTTGTAACCTGTCTCCTCCCTCCCCCATCCTGTTTTCCTAACAGTTCCCCCTCTCCCCAGTATACTGTTCTTTATTTCTTTACGGAACATTTTGTAATTGAATATAAACAAGTGTTGAGTTTACTGTGGTAGAATGACTCATATATTTTAGTAATTTTGTAGTTATTTTGAATGGGGTGCCCTTTTTTTTTAAAGAAGTAATTGTGTTTTGAGAGACTTATGTTAGTACAATTTTGGACTTAGGTTGGGTATTGGAATGTTCTACTAATTTATCATTATTGTAAATGGGAGATCCTTGTGCAGAGATAAGGTAGTGAAGATGTTAGTAGAGTAGTGTGTGACACTTAGTAGAAGCTTAATAAATATTGATGGGAAAAACCAAATCATATCAATTTCAATGTTTTTACTGTAAGTGAATTCAGAAGATGGAAAACAGAAATTGTAGCAAAATAGAAAGATAGCTTACAGGGTGTCCTAGAGATACCAGTAAAGGACTTAGCAGACGTGGTTTTATTATGTGTCCAGAAGCTTCACGAAACATTATTGCATACGGTACTTGGTCATCTTGTATGATAGTGCTTCTGAAAAATATTTCCAAAAAAGACTACTGTAAACATAGTTGCAGCTTATTGGTTGCAGAGGATAAAGAGGTAGAGAAATTCTATGATAACTAAGTTTGACAGCAATGGTTATAATTTTATACAAATTTTAATTGAATTGATATAATTTTATACAAATTTTAATTGAATTGATATAATTTTATACAAATTTTAATTGAATGATATAAATCAATTACAATGACAAGGAGATCAAAAGAGCCTTAAAAACACTTTAAGTCTTTAAACACTTGACTTATTTGCCAGGTGGAAAGAGATTGGGGGGGCCAAAGCCAATCAGTGCCAGTTACCTCGTAAACTAGTTTGTAAAATCTCATGAAGGATTATGGAAAATTGTGAGCTGAATTGCCTCATAAATCTGACAGAAGCAGTAGAGGGTATATCAGTTTAAAGAAAATTTGGTGGGAGACCCAACTAAGCAATAATTCCCAGGACATATAAGGTTGAAAATGGAAGGAAGAAGACAACAAATAGAAGAAAAATAGAACAGATCTGCAAATTAATTTTTTTTTACCATCAAACATAGTAGAGCCACCACAGTTGAATTGCAACGTAGTTGTAGATTTGGTAAAATGACACTGAAGAAAAATAGTTGGATTGGATAAAATGTCCAAAAGGAGCTCTTTGCTGGAGGTGACAAAATTGTGAGATTCTCACATCGTACCTAAAGAAGGGGAAAAATACCAAGGGTATAGGAAAAAAAAATCTTGTGTTAATACATAAAAGAGACAACTGAGATAATATCAGTTCTTGATTCATATCCTTTCTTACCATAAGGTAATAGATTTAGAACTGGAAGAGGGACTCTATTGAGTCTAGCCTCCTTATTGTACATTTGAGGAAAACGAGGTTGTGTTAAGTGACTTGCCCAGGGTTACACAAATAGTGCTAGATACAGTGTCTAGTGCAGAACTTGAACTCAAGTTTTCCTGACTTCTAGTCTAGTACTCTCTCCAGGGGAGAGGAACAAACATTTATTATGCATCTATTGTGTGCCATGCACATGTTTTATAAATATCTTTTTTAATCCTCCCTACAGTATATCCAATTGAAATTTTTTTGTTGTTTTGTGAATTTTTAAATTTTAAACTTAAATACAAAATCAGAAAAGAAAAAAAAATTGCCATGTACACAGGAGACCATAAGGAGAGGATTCAGTCGAAAACAAATTTCCATTTCAAGGAACACGTTGTTTTCAAAGCTGTCCAGATTTTTTTCTTCCTTATTTTTCTTTTGTTCTCTGATGTGCACTTTTTCCTTGTTTTTTTTTTCCCACCTTCCTCTCCCTTCCACCACCATTCTAAAGAAGTCTACAATTAAGTGTATACACACACACACACACACACACACACACACATAGATATCTATAAATATACACATATACATAGATATCTATAGATACACATATATGTAAGATTGTACTATGCTTATTTCCTCATATCTCTATTTCTCTGGAGGATAGAATCTTCCTTCATAAGTTCAAGTCTTTCCATGTTTTTCTAAATCAGTCAGATCATCCTTTCCTATAACACAGCAATACGCCAACCCATTCACATCATATCTGAGAGATTGTCTGTGAAAGACTTTTTACCAAATTTTCTGTGTTCCTTCTATTCTTGGCTACATAGGTTTTATTTATAATATAGTTTCTAAGTTCTGACACTGCTAAATCTGCTTCCTTTGCACCTTTCCCCTCTTCTCTGAAGTTCTTCCAAATGAACTTTATTATTTTTTCTAACTCAGTAAAACAATTTTTTAGTAATTTAATTGGGATTACATTGAATAAATAGATTACTTAGGCAGAATTGTCATTTTAAAAATTATATTCGCTTTGCCCATGAACAATAATATTTATTACTTCAGTTATTAAGATATGGGTTTATTTGTATAAAAATGTGTTATGTTCATGTTCATGTAGTTATTGTGTCTGTTTTGGCAGGTATACTTCCAGATATTTTATACTGTCTAGATATTTTAAGTAGTTTAAAACAATATTGAATAATTTTGCTTGATACATAGTATAGGTTCTCTATTTTTCACCCTTAATTATATCTATTTTAGCTTTAACTTTGAGATCATGATTACTATCTGCTTTTTTTGTACATACTAAATTCTATTCCTGCACTTCATTTTATCTGTTTGTATCTCTCATTTTTATAATGTTTCCTGAAAGTAATATTGAATTCAAAATTTTAATCTGCTGTTTCCATTTTATGTGTAACTTTTTCCCATTCACATAATAACCTAGAAATACTTGTGTATTTTCCTCCCTATTTTTCCTCATTATCCTTGTTACTCTATTTACCCTGTTCCTCCGCTTTACTTCTGCGCACTGCCTTGCCCTCCTATTCCTTAGCCTGCCCATCCCTGTAAGAGTCCCTCCCTTATCCTCTCCCCCCTACCCTATCCACTTGCCCTCTTATTTCTTTCTGAATTTAGAAGACTTTTATACCCTTCTAAATATATATGTTGTTTCCTCTTTAACCCATTCCCTATGAAAGTAAGGTTTCAGTACTACCTACCCTCCCCCTACTAGCTTCTTCTGTATCAGTTTTTCCATTTTTTCCTTGTTTGTACGAGAAAATTGCTCCTTTTTATCTCTCCCTACAGTTTTATTTTATAGAATCACCCCATCACAGTCAGCTCAACCCATACCTTCCTTTCAAACTATCCAAATAATGATGACAATCCTAAGAATATTGCTACTATTTTCATGAATGTGAAGTAAAAAATTTGATGTTATGATTACCTTATTATTGGTTTTTAATATTTACCAAATTATTTGTTGAATTTTCCCTTAAGTTCTGGGTTTTTTGTCACAAAAACTTGCATGTTTTTGAGATCATTAAATGTCCATTTTCTTATTCAGAATTATACTTAACTTTGCTGGGTAAGTTACTCTTGGTTGTAACCCTAGCTCTTTTGCTTTATGGTCCTTCAACGTAGTTGCTACTAGATCTTGGTGTAATCCTTTAGCTCCATGATATTTAAATTGTTTTTTTTTCCTTGTTCTAATATTTTCTACTTAACCTGGGAGTTTTGAAACTTGGCTATGATATTCCTGTAAGTTTTCCTCCTGGGATCTCTTTCAGGTGGTGATTGGTGGTTTTTTTTAATATTTCTACTTTGCCTTCTTGTTCTAGAACTTAAGGGCAGGTTTCCTTGATAATTTCTTGTAATACTGTATCAAGATTATTTATCGTGGGGCGGCTAGGTGGCGCAGTGAGTAAGAGCGCCGGCCTCGGAGTTGGGATGACCCGAGATCGAATCTGGCCTCAGAAAATGAGCACCCACACATAAATAATGACTAGCCATGTAACCTTGAGCAAGTTACTTAACCCCAATTGCTTTAAAAAAAAAAAAGATTATTTGTTGTAATTTTCAGGCAGTCTGACTATTCTTAAATTATTTTGTCCTCAGTTTGTTCTCCAGATCGGTTGTTTTTCTGATGAGATGTTTCATTTTCTCTTTAATTTTTCCACTTTTGATTTTGTTTTATGATTTCTTGGTATCTTAGAGCATATGTAACTTCCCCTTGCCCAGTTCTAGTTTTCAAGGAATTATTTTCTTCCTTAAGTTTTTGATTCTCTATTTCTAGTTGACTAACTTTCTTTTCATATATATATATATATATATATATATATATATATATTTATATATATATATATATTTATATATATATATATTTTCTTGGATTGCTCTTATTTTTTTCCTATTTTTCCTTGATCTCTAATTTAATTTTTAAAGTCCTTTTTAAGTTCTTCCAAGAACTCTTTTTATGCTTGGGACCATTTGATGTTACTTATTGAAAAAGGAGTGACTTTTTAAGCTCTGTTATCTTCCTCTCAATATGAACCCAGATCTTCTCTATCTTCCATAGTAACTATTTATGGTTGGGTTCTCCTTTTCTTTTTTTCTTTTTTAAATTAAATTTTCTATTTATTTTTAGTTTGTAACATTCATTTCCACAAGATTTTGGGTTAAAAATTTTCTCTCCATCTTTCCCCTACCCACCATCCCAAAACAGTGATCTCACTGTATAACCCCTCCCCCAATCTGCTCTCTCCTATTTCCTTCCTCTTCCCCACTCTGACTTTCCAGTAGGGCAAGATGGATCTCCATACCTAGTGCCTGTATATCTTATTTCCCAGTTGCATGTAAAAAAAAAGTAATTTTATTTTTTTAAACATTTGATTTTAAAACTTTGAGTCCCAGATTCTTTCCCTTCCTCCCTCGTCACCTATCCTTACTAGGAAGAAAGCAATTCAGTATAGGTTGTACATGTGTAGCTACACAAAACATTTCCATAGTGGATGTGTTGTGAAAGACTTGACTATATTTTCCTCTATCCTATACTGCCCCCCACTTGTTCTATTCTCTGCTTTGACCCTGTCCCCTTTCAAATGTGTGTGCTTCTAACTACCTTCTGCCCCAACATGCCCTCAACTCTATCATCACCCCTCTTATCCCCTTTCCCCCTACTCTTCTGTAGGACAAGATACTCAATTTAGTGTGTATGCCATCCCCTCCCTAAGTCAAATTCGATGAGAGTAAGGTTGACCCATTCCCTTTTGCATTCCTGTTCTTCCCCTCCATTGTAACAGTTTTCTATATGAGATAATTTACCCCATTCTGTCTCTCCCCATCTCCTCTCATTATATTCCTCTCTTACTTTTCAGTTTCACCTTTTAAATATCATCCCTTCCTATTCAATTGATCATGTGCCGTCTGTCTATGTATAGCTGTACACATATATACACACCGTTACATATGTATTCATACTCACATATACCCTCTTATATAGACATATATATTATGTATACATACATTTATATTCCTTTGAACTATCCTCATACTGAGAAAAGTTTCATTAAGTTACAATTATTGTTTTTTCATATAGGAATATAAATAGTTCAACTTTTGATAAGTTCCTTATGATTTCTTTTCCCTGTTTACCTTTTTAGCAGCAAGTATCCCCAGGGTGGCTGCCAACACAGGTTCTTAGATCTGCTTTTCTAAAGGAAAGCAACTCAAAAAGGTTAACAAGCTTACTTTAACCAATCAGACACATATCATTTACCTAGTTCAGGGGAAAAAGGTCAGCACCGAACTTCAGAGTATACAGACAGAAGTTACAAGACAGAGAAACAGATCAAGCCGACAGGCTTCCAAACTGTCCAACCATTACATCTGTACCAAATCACAGTTACCAGAGAGGGAAGCATCAACATCTGGGTTTTCAAAGCTGGGGGCTCAACAATAGCTGCCCAGAGTCTCATCTGGTCAAATCACACAACACTTCTCACAGTGACCCCCAAAGCAAAGCCACACATCAGGGATTATATAGCCTTCTCCTGGGTCAGAGAATGTAATCACTCTCTTGACCCACTGCTCAATCACACAGCATCAAGATGTGGGCATTCCTGAAAACCAAGCCTCCTGCCACAGGCTCCATGTGACCACATTCTGCCTAGTAGGGGGCAGAGTATATTTTCAAATCCTATCAAAGGGCCTAAGGGCAGGGAAAATCTTTAAATTTGCATTTCCGTTACAACCTTATCATGCTTCTTGTATTTGAATGTCAAATTTTCTATTTAACTCTGGTTTTTTTCATCAAGAATGCTTGAAAGTCCTCTATTTCATTGAATGACCATGTTTTCCCCTGAAACATGATACTCAGTTTTGCTGGGTAGGTGATTCTTGGTTTTAATCCTAGCTCCTTTGGCCTCTAGAATATCATATTCCATGCCCTTTGATCCCTCAGTGTAGAAGCTGCCAGATCCTGTGTTACCCTGACTGTGTTTCCACAATATTAAAATTGTTTCTTCTTGGCTGCTTATAATATTCTCTCCTTGATCTGGGAATTCCAGATAATATGCCTAGGAGTTTTCTTTTTGGAATCTTTTTCAGGAGGTGATCATTGGATTCTTACAACCTCTGTTTTGCCCTCTGTTTCTAAAATATCAGGGCAGTTTTCTTTGAGAATTTCTTGGAGGATGATTTCTACATTCTTTCTTTAATCATGGCTTTCAAGTAGTCCAATAATTTTTGAATTATCTTTCCTGGATCTATTTTCCAGATGAGTAGTTTTTCCAGTGAGATATTTCACATTGCCTTCTATTTTTTCATTTGTTTGGATCTGTTTTATAGTATCTTGATTTCTCATAAAGTCACTAGCTTACATTTGCTCGAGTCTGATTCTGAAGGAATGAATCTCCTCAGTGAGCTTTTGAGATTCATTTTTCATCTGGCAAATTTGGCTTTTTAAGGCATTCTTCTCTCCATTGGCTTTTTGGGCCTCTTTTGCCATTTGAGTTAGTCTATTTTTTAAGGTGTTATTTTCTTCAGTCAGGCTGTTGACTCTCTTTTCATGATTTTCTTACATCGTTCTCATTTCTCTTCCCAATTTTTCCTCCACTTCTCTTATTTGGTTTTCAAAATCCTTCTTAAGCTCCTTCATGGCCTGTAACCAGTTCATATTTTTCTTGGAAGCTTTTGGTGCAGGAGTTCTGACTTCACTGTCTTCCTCCTGTTCCGTGCTTTGATCCCTTTTGTCCCCAAAAAAGGAATTTAAGGTTTGACTTCTGTGCTTGCTCATGTTGCCATTCAGTTACTTGACTTTTGAGCTTTTTGCCACAGTAGAACTCTGCTTCCAGAGAGGAGAGCTTTGTCCCAAATTGTAGGGGTTTTCGCAGCTGCCAGAGCTATTAGTTGGGTGCCCACTCTGTAGCTTCCACAAGCTCTGGCACCTTGTCACACACCCCAGGACCTCCATCTAAGACAGTGATCCAGATCCAAGCAGGTTAAAGCAAGTGACCCCTCTGAATGGCCACTTTGTCCTCCAACTATCTGTAGGCCAGGAGCTCTGAAGCAGCCAATGGGGGTGGCTGCAGGGCCTCCACCACTTCTTTCCTTCTCGCCCTGCGGGCAGAGGCAGGACTGTACTCTTGGTCCCCCTGTTCCCAAAGTCCACACTGACCTTTTACTTTACCTTTGGCATTTATGGGTTGATAAGTCTGGAAACCACCACAGCTGCTGGTGATCCACTCTCCAGAAGTCTTCTTCAGTGGATGCTGGTCTGGCTGCCTGAGGCTAAAACTGTGGGCCCACGTGGGACAAGGCTTGGCTCCCATAGTGCAGTGATGGAGCCTTCCTGCTGGGCTGCCTTCCGCTGGAGGTTTGTTTCTCTCTCTCACTTGTGGGTTCTGTAGCTCTAAAGTTTGTTGAGAGTCATATTTTATAGGTATTTGAGGTGGTTATGGGGGGGGGTTCATGGAGTTTTCCTGCTTTTACGCTGCCATCTTGGCTCTGTCCCCCAGTTAAATTGTTTTGGCATTTATGTGGAGGACAGATTGGGTTGGGGGAAAACTTGAGAAGTCTAATTAAGAGACTGTTAAACTAACCCACAGAAGAGAGTTTGTGTGCAAGTTGAAAGCTAGGGTTTGTGGTTGTCTCAGTGAAGAGAAGGGGATATATGTGAGATATATTATAAAGAAAGAAATTACAAGATTTCATACCTATTGGACATGTAGAGTGATCAAGGAGAGAACTGAGGAAGATACTGCGATTGTGAATCTGGACAGCTGGAAGGGTGGTGATGTCCTTTACAGTAGTGGGGAAATGTGGAAAAGGATCGGATTTGGGGGGAAAGAGGATGAATTCTGTTCACATTGAGGTGCCTATAGGAGACTTAGGTTCAGATGTGGAATTCATATAAGAGACTAGGGCTGTATCAATAGATTCAGGAATCAGCCGTATAGAGATAGGATACTCAGACACGTGAGTCTATTTGTAGCAAGCAGAGAAGGATCAGTAGAAAGGGAGAGATTGAAGATTAGAGAAGAGAATTAGGGATGATGGTGGAGGCAGTTTGTTGGAGCAAGCAGTATGTATTTTTGTTTGCATCAGACTTTTATTATGCCTACTATTGCTAGTTATATTTTTTTTTCCCCTGGTAAAGCTTATATGTGAAGGAACAGTGAATCTCTAGGGAATGGAATAATCATTTATATAGTGCCTTCTGTGTGCTTTTACAAATACCTGATTGGACCCTCACAACAATCTTGTGAGGTAAGGGGTTTTATTATCCCCATTTTATAGATGAAGAAACTGAAGCAAATAGGGCAAATGACTTGTACAGGAAACACAGCTACTAAGAATCTGTGTCTGGATTTGAACTCAGGTCCTCTTGACTTCAGGCCCAGCACTCTTCACTGTGCCACTAGCTGCCTCAAAAATGGCCAATTTGAGATTTGAAACACAAGATAGAGGTAGGACTTGGCTTAAGATTTGCAAAAGCATTTTACAAATGTTTTCTCATTTTGGGGAGGTAAATGCTATTATTTTCCCCTTTTTTACAAATGAGGAAACTGAGGCAGAGGTTAATGCTAAAGTTCATATATCTAGTAAGATATCTGAAGCTGGATTTGAACTGGGGTCTTCTTGATTCCAGGTCTAGCACTCTATCCACTGTACCACCTAGTTTACTAGCTTTAATTTCTTTTTGCCATTAGGGCAAGAACAAGTAGATGCCTTCTGCATGTTTTCCTACAGTTGCAAAAATTTTAACGCCATTCAGTTTTTTTTTAAGGCAGTTTCCTATAAGATCACGTGAAGATGTAAATCTTAAGATAGAGAATTTGTATTTCTCAGTCCATCTTTCTTGAGTTTAAGGTTTATGTATTTCTGCCTATCTTTGTCAGCCTTTCCCTTTTAAAATTGTCCTTTATACACTCAACACTTAATAATTGTTCAGTTGAATAACTGATCATAATGTGGAAGGGAAATAGGTTTTTTTATACTTTTTACACTTAATGGAATAGAATCTTATGTTCCTTTGACTTTAAAATGAATGAACAGACATATACTTTTTTTTTTTTTGCTTTTTTGGAGGGCAATTGGGGTTAAGTAACCTGCCCAAGGTCACACGGCTAGGTTTTTGTTTGTGTGTGCGTTAAGTGTCTGAGGCCGGATCCGAACTCAGGTCCTTCTGACTCCAGGGCCAGCGCTCTATTCACTGCGCCACCTAGCCGCCCCCATATATTTTCCTTTAAAACACAAAACAAAAGCAAAACCCAGCACAAGTACTGCCAGAATTAAATGACTTCCCTTTTTTGTGTCTCGCATTTTTATTACCCCCCCCCCTTGCAGATTGCTAGTTCTTGTTAGGATGATGATTCTCCATTTTTATCGCTATGAAATATTGAGATAATTAAAAAAAATTCTTAACCCATATTACCTCTGGGTGGTTTAAAAAAAAAGGATTTGAAAAATGGATGGAGATTTGACATACAGGAAATTTTCAGTTATTATTCATGGCCTGGAAGTAGATATGGGTACAGGACAAAAATAGAATCTGAGAAAGTGTCGTGGAAAGAGCAGCAAAGTCAGGCAAATAGAGCTTTGGTTAAGTGGAAAAAAACCAGTCAAACTGAAAAGATGTGGGCAGAGAGTTCCGTTGTATGATAGTTAGAGGCTCACAGATTAATTGGAATTTGACAGTGGAGATGAGAGCATGTCTAAGCATAGAAAGAACTAGCACCACCAGTCTGTGGTGATAAGGGAAGGTTGCTATGGGGCTGTGGTTTCTGCCAAAGAATGCAGTGGATATGATGGCCTGGTACAGGTGGAAAGAGCACTTGATTTGGAGTCGAAACACAAGGCTTCAATGCCTGGTTCTGTCATTTACTTATTCCTGTGACTTCTAGCAAATCATTTTACTTCTGTGATGCTCAGGTTCCTCATCATCTATACAATGAAGGGGTTGGATAAGAATTTCTAAGGTCTTTTCCAGCTCTAAATCCTGGATCTTAGACCAGGAAACTTGAGAGTTGGAAGACTGAAGTGTTTTGCAGACAGTAGGAACTCAGTAAATATTTGGTTGATGGTATTGTAAAAGGGAAGTTTGAAATCTTTTAACTCTTAGAGTTCAGTTGTTATAACTGGAGATGTTAGGCTTAATCTTAGGTTAAATGTTTTTGTTTCTTTTCAAAATTGATATGTGAGAGATGGAGATGGGAAATGCCATTAGGATAAAGTAATAAAGCTGGTACAAGCTGACCTACAGAACATGTCTCAACTTGTTTTTCCATACAATTTTCAGTTTAATCCTTATTGTTTAATGCAGTTGGCATCTGATTCATTAAAAACTCAAGTTTTTTAGTAAGCAGCATGGTGTATTAAGAATTTTGGACCAGTGTTGTAATTGAATTTTTCTACTTTTCAGATATGTTTTATCTTTTGTATTAGCTAAAAGTTGGTAGTGAGGAACCAATAATTTCTAATAAGATGTTCTTGAATAGTAGCTGTAGCCTCAAAAAATGTTCTTTTAACCTTTTACTTTGAAAGACTCAGCTGGGGGGAAGAGGAAGCCCTGAAAATTGATAAAATTAAAGGATCTGAAGAAAGCCAGGAAGAGGAAATGTGATTTAATTAACAGTTCTTGAAACCTATTTTGGCTGTAAAGAGGCATGAAAATTCTGATATGCACACGAGACATTTAATCAAACTTATCACAACCTTTCTTTTTTTGTTCTTGATTTTGCATATTGAATAGTAGCCCCATTTAGGATCTTCACAAGCATCCCGTTCTTTTTCAAGCCTGGGCGCTGTTTCTAAACCTGCAGTCGTTTTTCTAGTCCAAGTAAATTATCAGTTCCATCTCAGAGTGAAGCAGATTGGAAGATGGGCAGGGACTTTTTCCTGCTCTGGTCCTCCCTTTAACCACGACTTCAGTTAAAGTTCACTTAAGTTGGACCATCCTTTTTGGTGTTGCGTTAAAGTGCCTTGGCACTTCAAGTGAGGATAGTAAAATACAATGCAACATGGATCATCAGGGTTTTTTCCAGTAATGCAGAAGGATTGTTTCATTATCTGCCAATCAAAATTGTGTGAATAGATGCGAGGTGTCTTAAAAAATTCTGCTTGTTAATAGAAGGTATTTGTTTTTTCATTCAGAATTGGGTTTCTAGTAATAGTTCTTGCCCATCTTACCTTCTCATATCTTTGTCCTTAATCTGTTCTACCCTTTTCTAACCCAGGTTCCTTGGGAGGTTTCCTTGAATGTATATGTATGTAATAAAAATTACTTCTCTAGAGCTATAATATGTAGGTTTTGTGCCATTTTATATTATGAAAATACATTCTGTCGTTGCAACAGTTTGCATACTGTGTTCATTCTCATTCATCCTCCAGAAAGACCTGATTGACAAGCAATCTGTTTATAGGATTTGCTCTTCGGTATTCTGCATTGCTTCAGTTTTCAGAGATTCATATTAATTGAAATATTTGAAATCAAAAGTTGTAAATTTTGTGCCTTTTGAATAGATGGGCTGCTAAAATACAACATTATATTACACCAGGGAGCATATGATCAATATAGTCCACAGTAAAAGTTGTTATTAATAAAGGTGGAAATATACGTTGTGCAACTCGTCAGTGAATTATTGTTTATATCCTAGGGCCCAGGAAGGCTGTTTTAGTATACAAAGAACTGGCTTGAGAGTCAGGAAGACCTTGGGTTCACTTGAGCCTCTCAAACATCCTGGTTATGTGACCCTGGGCAAGTCATTTAACCTCTCAGGGCCCCAGTCAACTCTCTAAGGCTCTAAATTATAGAACTGAATTAGTAGAGGTCAACCAGGGAAACTTCTCGTACCAGTGAGATCACAGGGACTGACTTCTGTCTCCTTCCACAAAACCCTAGAATGTGGGAAGCTGCCCATATGAGAGGGAGGTTGATGATTATAGGTATTTCCCAAAACTCAGGAGCTTGATCTCTTTTTTTGTTCTTCTTTAGAAGAATAGAGGGATGTCTTAAAACTGATTCCACATCCCTGAAGTAATACAGAAACCTAAAAAGCAGTATTTAAAACAAAGTACTGAAATAATCTAGATGTTCAGACCTTCCTGATGTCCAGAGTTCTGGGTTATTTACTGTAAGATCTGTGGTAGGGTAAAGGGAAGTCTTAATCATGTCAGCTGATGTTATTTAATGCTGAATTTTTTGTTGGCTGTGTATAACAGGATCATAGGTTTGGAGCTAGAAGGTTTTCTAGTCCAGCACTCTTCTGTTTTATAGATGAGGAAACCAAGGCCAGGAGAGGTTAAGTGATTTGCCCATAGCCATACAGATAATAAGTAATAGAGGTAGTATTTGAAACAGATCTTCTGACCCTAAGTCCAGTATTCTTTCCTTTTTACTAAAGTATAAACTGAATATATTTTCCAAGGTTTGAAGGAGCATGCACAGCAGCAGGTCTGTCTGTCAGTGTTTGTGTATTGAAACATGAGTGAGTCTATTCCTACCATTAATTAGCCCATTGAGACTGAGACAAATTATTTGATCACTGAGGAGTTTTCTGCCTTACTATGGAATTTTAAGCTTGGGCTAAAAATCCTCTCAACTCTAAACTTAAGTAATTTTGCTATGTCATTCTTGCTGCTTCTTCCTGTCAGGCTTCTGCTCTGCTACTTTCATTTTCAATTTGATCTTAAAAATTGGTTTAATCCTTGCTTGGCTCAGCAACCTGCATTGTAAGCTACAAGAATAATCATTTTCATTTGCTTTGGGTGTTTGAGAACAAATGAGGGTGACAAACCTGTTTAAGTAGAGTAGCAAGAATATGTTTTTGAACTTGCATCTAGAGGGTATTTAACCACCTGCAGTGCTCTGAGTCTCATCCTCATGTCAGGACCAAGTGGTGAAATGTGACACAAGACAGAGAAGGGAATTGGCAGCAGGCCTGGGGGCATAAATAACTTTTTTACTTTAAAGTATATTTTACAGCCAGGGGAACAGAAAGAAAACAACAGTTCTTTAGGCTCCTTATGGAGGAATAGAAATAAGAAACAAGTGTATTGACAGCAGGAAATATTACTTCCTTTAAAATAAAATTAACAAGAGTAAACTTTTGAAAGAAGCGATTGCAAATTGAAAAACAAGACTTATCAAGTGTGTATACTGTACATTAAACACTGGGATACAAAAACAGAATGAAACAGACTTCTCAAAAAGCATAGATTCTGCTGGGGGAGGGTGGGGAGGGAAACGGCATGATATGACATGTTTATAGACAAGTAAGTGATAGACATTTACAAAATAAATACAATGTGATGGAGGTGTGTTTCTTTTTATTAACAACTAGGGGGATCAGGAAAGACCTTTTGAAGTAAGTGGCACTTGAGCTGACTGTTAAAGGGATGAAAGGATTTGAAGACAGATGAGAGGAAGAGGATTTTTTTTTTTTTAAAGCAATTGGGGTTAAGTAACTTGCTCAAGGTTACACGGGCGTGGGTGCTCATTTTCTGAGGCCGGATCTGATCTCGGGTCATCCCAACTCCGAGGCCGATGCTCTTACTCACTGTGCCACCTAGCCGCCCCTTTAGGGCAATTGGGGTTAAGTAACTTGCCCAAGGTTACACGGCTAGGTTTTTGTTTGTGTGGATTAAGTGTCGGAGGCCGGCCGGCTCCGAACTCAGATCCTTCTGACTCCAGGGCCGGCGCTCTATTCACTGTGCCACCTAGCCGCCCCTAAGGAAGAGGATTTTATGAAGTATTCCAAGTTTGGCTGATGACATGTTTTGTAATAGGGAACAACAAATAGGCCAGTTTGTCTGGAGCGCAGAGAGTATGAGTGATGAGTAATGTGTCAACTAGGTTGGAGCCAGGTTATGAAGGACTTTAGTGTCAAATATAGATATGTGTAATGTAGTCTAGGGGCAGTAAGGACCCATTAAAGTTTTTTAAGTAGTGGAATGACTTGGTCAAGTGTGTTTTGTTTTTTTTTTTAAACAAATGCTTTATTAACTTCTGGTTTACATCATTCATTTCCACCAGATTATGAGTTACATTTTCCCCCCATTTTTTCCCTACCCACCACCCCAGAATAGCAGTCCCACTAGATATCCCCTCATCCAATCTGCTCTCTCCCATATCTTCTCCCATACCCCCTTCAATTTTGCCATTAGGGCAAGGTGAATCTCTGAGCCCCAATGCCTGGACATCTTATGAAACATTTAATTTTAAAACTTTGATTTTCAGATCCATTCCCTTCCTCCCTTGTCACCCCCTCCCTCTGAGAAGATAAGCAATTCAGTATGTGTTGTACATGTATAGCTATGCAAAACATTACCATAGTAGATATATTGTAAAAGACTGCTTATGTTTCCCTCCCACCCATCTCACCTCCCACCTGCTCCATTCCCTGCTTTGATCCTGTCCCTCTTTGATAGTGGGTACTTCCAACCTCCCCTCCCCCCAGCATGGCCTCCCCTCCATCATCCCCCTTTCCCCTACTCAGGAGAGTGAGTGAGGGTAAGATATTCCATTTAGTCTGTATGTGATTCTCTCCTTGAGCCAACTTCAATGAGAATATGCTTTTGCCTTTTTGCCTTCCTGTTCTTCTCCTCCCCTGCAACTACTTCCCCTTGCCTCTTCTACATGAGATAGTTTACTCTACCCTGTCTCTCTCCATCTCCTCTTGCCACTTTCCTCTCTCACCTCTTGACTTCACCCCTTAAGAATCATCCCTTCCTTGGGGCGGCTAGGTGGCGCAGCGAGCAGAGCATTGGCCCTGGAGCCAGAAGGACCCGAACTCGGATCCGGCCCCAGACACCCAACATACAAACAGAAACCCAGCCGCACAACCCTGGGCAAGTCACCCAACCCCAACTGTCCTCCAAAAAAAAAAAAGAATCATCCCTTCCCATCAAATTCAACCTGTGTCCTCTATCCATGTATACTTGTGAACATATACCATGTACCCTTCTTCAATTGTTTTCATAATGAGAAAGGTTTCATCAAACACAGTTATTATTTTTCCATGTAGGAATGTAAATAGTCCAACTTTGATAAGTTCCTTTTGATTTCTTTTCCTTGATTACCTTCTCAAGCATCTCTTGCTTCTTGTGTCTGAATGTCAAATTTTCTATTCAACTCTGGTTTTTTCCTCAAGAATGCTTGAAAGTCCTCTATTCCACTGAATGACCATATTTTCCCCTGAAACAAGATACTCAGTTTTGCTGGGTAGGTGACCCTTGGCTTCAATCCCAGTTCTTTTGCCCTCTGGAATATCATATTCCATGCCCTTCGATCCCTCAGTGTAGAAGCTGCCAGGTCCTGGGCTATTCTGATTGTGTTTCCACAATATTGAAATTGTTTCTTCCTGGCTGCTTGGAATATTTTCTCCTTGATCTGGGAGTTCTGGAGCCTGGCTATGATATTCCTAGGAGTTTTCTTTTGGGGATCTTTTTCAGGAGGTGATTGGTGGATTCTTTCAACCTCTATTTCCCCCTCTGGGTCTAAAACATCAGGGCAATTTTCCTTGAGAATTTCTTTAAGGATGATTTCTAGGTTCTTTGTTTGATCATGACTTTCAGGCAGTCCAATAATTTTTAAATTATCTCTCCTGGATCTATTTTCCAGGTCAGTGGTTTTTCCCATGAGATATTTCACATTGCCTTCTATTCCTTCATTTGTTTGGATCTGTTTAACAGCATCTTGATTTCTCATAAAGTCACTAGCTTCCATTTGGTGCAGTCTAACTCTGAAGCAATGAATCTCCTCAGTGAGCTTTTGAGATTCTTTTTCCATCTGGCAAATTCAGCTTTTTAAGGCATTCTTCTCCTCATTGCCTTTCTGAGCCTCTTTTGCCATTTGAGTTAGTCTATTTTTTAAGGTGTTATTTTCCTCAGTCAGGATGTTGATTCTCATTTCACACTTTTCTTGAATCTTTTTCATTTCTCTTCCCAAATTTTCCCCCACTTCTCTTATCTGTTTCTTAAGGTCCTCTATGGCCTGTAGCCAGCTTTTATTTTCGTTTGGGGCTTTTGGTGCAGGAGTTTTGACCTCACAGCCCTCCTCCATGCTTTGAGCTTCTTTGCCCCTAAAATAGGAGTCCAGTGTTGAACTTTTTCTGTTTATTTTGCTTCTTTTGCCTAGGCATGTTGCCACTTAATTACTTGATTTTGGGGCTTGTTGTCACAGTATGACTTTGCCACCAGAGAGGAGAGCTTCTGTCTCAAACGTGGTGTCTTCGCAGCTTCCACAGGTTGGGTGGTCTCTGTAAAGCCTCCACATGCTCTGGCAAGCTGAATACCCACCCCAAACCTCCACCCCAAACCACAATCCAGATCCAGGCAGTTTAAAGCAAGAGCGATTAACCTCCAGACTGATTCCTGGATCTTCCTACAGTTCGCAGACCAGGAGCTAGAGCCGCCACTGACGCTGCAAAATGGCTTCTGTGCCTCGTTTCTTCACCAGCTTTTTGCCCCCAGGGGAGGAAGCAGACATGTTCCCCAAATACTGGTCCCAAAGTCCATAGGGCACTAACCTCTCACTTTGTCCTAGGCATATCTGTGCTGATAATTCTGGAATCACCATAGCTGCTGGTGTTCTGGGGTCCCTCCAGCCGGCTGCTGGCCCGGCCGCCCTGGGGCTAATACCATGGCTCACGCAGGCCTGGGCTCATCTCCCAGAGCACTGCACTGTGCTGTCTGTTCCCAGAGCGCTGTGCTGCATGCTCTCAGCGCACTGCGATGGCTGCTCCCTGCAGGGCTGCTGGGCTGTCCTCAGCAGGAAGTTAGCTTCTCTGTGTTGTTCTGTGGGTGCTGTGGCTCCAGAAGTTGTTCGGAGTCCCCTTTCACATTGTTTGAAATTTGTGTGGGGCAGAGCACCTTGGAAGTGCTGTTTCTACTCCGCCATCTTGTCAAATGTGTTTTTTAGGATAATTGGGGGTGGGGAATAAACTTGAGGCAGTGGAATACTTTCATAACAGTCCATGTGTGGTGATAGGGACCAGAGCTAAGGTACTTTTGGTATGAGAGGAGAGAACAACATACATAATAGAAATACAGTGAGATTGAATTGATTGAGATTCATTAACTGATTGGCTATAGGGGGAGAGGGAGAAGAAAGTGAAGAAATAAGAATGACTGAAATTGCTGACTTGAGTTACTGGAAAGTGGTGCCTTCAACGGAAACAGGGAAGTTAGGGGACAGGTTGGGTTCTAGGTCTAAGAGTATATCTACTCATAGGAGGTGTACTGAGAAGTATCAGGCAGTTAGGAAGAGAACCACAATCGATCATTGTCATGAAAACTCAGGGAGAATAGAGTATCTAGGAGGGGAGGAGGCCAGCTGTGTTAAATACTTGGGTTAGAGGTTTGGGAGATAATTGGAATGAGTGTACTAGTTGAGTATTTATTAAGTGCCTACCATGTATGTATAAATCACTGTGCTATGACCTGGAGATACAAAGATAAAATTAGCCTCTGTCCCTAAGGATCTAACATTCTGGTGGAGATGAGGAGAGTAGGGGGAGAGAGAAAGAGAGAGAGACAGACAGACAGACAGACAGACAGCCACTGGCAGCTTGGGGACCTGGAAAGGCCTTATCAGCAAACATTAAGTGTGACAGCTATATACAAGTACTGGGAATAAAAGCAAAGAGATAGTTCCTGCCCTCAAAGAGCCTGTATTTTAATGGGGGAAGACAACATATAAAAGGTACCTGGAATGGGGGAGGATGAAGGTACCTGTCCTGGGGGCCTGTAAAGGAATGAAGACATAGGTAGTTGTGGGAGGGTTGTGAGAAGAAACAGCAAATTAGAGGGAAGGGCCTCATGTAAAAAGTGTCACTTGAGTTTTGTGTTTAAACAGGTTTTTTTGTTTGTTTTTTTGACTATGAAAAGGAGATGAGAACTAGAATAGCTTGGGAGTGATAGTAGGGTCAGGTGAAGGCTTTTTCAGGATAAGAGAAATCTGGGTATGTTAGTAGACAGCAGGTTAAGGGTACAGTGGATAAGGTGAGATTGAAAATTAGAGATAGAGGAGAAAAAAGGGACAAGCTCCCAGGAGAGATAGAAAAGAGAGACGGGATCAAAGGTTTGAGTAAAAAGAGGCAAGAAAAAGGGATTTTTATTCATCTGAGATTGTAGCAAAGGGAGTGAGATATTGGGATGGATGATGTTGAGATGTTTTGAAGTTTGGAATTGGGAAGGAGAGAATTGGTGACAGATGGCCTCAGTTTTTTCACAAATTATGAGGTGAAATCTTTTGAAGAGGTGTGGAAAGGTATAAGTAGCTTGAGGAGAATAGTTTGGTGTAGACACTGTGGAAAAGAAGTTAGCTCTCCTCACTGTTTTTCTATCCTACTCTGTTTCACTGGCTCCAAAATCTGTCCTTCAAGATCTGATGACTACATCCAGGTGTGCTTATATACCAGTTTCTGGGAGGTAGGGGGTGGATTACATGCTGCTTTTGATAAATATCTGTCACTGTCAATCAAAGAGGAAATTGCTATGAAGACTAGTGCCAAGGTTATACTGTTACCTGGTATAGCAAATAGGATCTGTTTTGAAACTTAACCTTGCTGTGCTTTATGTAAATTGTTTAGCATATATGTGATCAGTGTTGTAATACTAGTCAAAATTGGCTAATGTTAGAGACATTAATTTCGTAAAATTTGACCAAACTGGCCATTGTAGGGAAGGTAAAGCTCTTCAGCTGCAAACATTTGGAGCAGCAGATGAACATCTTGGCATGAAATAATTTATTGTTAATGCTATACCTGTTAAGTAATTGTGTAGTGACTCTTGCCACCATTGGCTTGTGCTGTGTTTATAAATTTGTGTGCCCGCTGATGCTTATGTAATTGCTATGCTGAAGAAGATACAGTTGATATTGTTGCTTGCTGAAGGGACTTGATTCCACTAGTTGTAGTAGAATGAGAAATGAAGCAACAAATATAATTACCAACATTTCTTTGATTTAATTTTTAAATAGTAATGAATATGACTTAAATCAGCCTTTTTTTTCTTTTGGCAGTCTGTGTAATTTGTAACCTTTGGTGTTAATGTAATTTTGGACCCTGTATTGTGTGCTTTGTAAATATGATTGGGCTTTCAAGGAGTTGTTTAAATTTTTAAAAGCTATTCTATTCATATCCCAAAGTAATACGTATAGACAGCTTCTGATTCTCATTCTGTCTCTTTTCCTGATCCCATACCTTACCTGACCCGGGGCATTTGTGAATGTGAGTACTTTGTGAAACATGGTTCTGCTTGTTTCCCGTGGTATTTAGTAATCTTTTCTTTATGGAAGTACTTTTTCTTTTGTTCTTTGGTGACAGCCACGAGAGCTGAAGAAGATGTATTCTAGGAATATGAACATTTGTCATAAATTCTGAGGAAGAAGGCTGTTCCTTTGGGTTTGGTAGTGAACTGCTGCAGCTTACTAAAGGGTAGATTTAATTCTCTTAAAGGAGGCTTTACCCCCCTGGGACTGAAGTGTATTGCATTCTCTCTTGATCTGCAGGAATCTTCAAGCAGCTATTGGAGCCTACTACGATTTTGAGAGTCCAAACATCAGCGTGCCCTCTATGTCCTTTGTTGAGGATGTTACCATAGGAGAAGGGGAATCGATACCTCCTGACACCCAATTTACAAAAACGTGGCGGATACAAAACTCTGGTAAATGTGTGGCCAGGGAGCTTCCCTCGCCCACAGCTTTTGGTTTCTCCTTAAACTAAAATTTAATAAAAGTAAGAGGTAAATGTTTTAACTTGAGCTATATGATTGTGTAACTTTGTTTTTCTTCTTCTTAAACATGGTGCAGCATTTTCTTGTACTGCCATGGTGAACAAAGATAAGTACCATAAAATATCAGTGTCCCTGACTAGGAGAAGAAATTGAAGTCTTCTCCTACTCCCTTCCACCCAACCACTTGTGACTTAGCAGCATATAAACATATTTGAACTTTCACATAGGAAATGGAAAAGAAAAAGAAGCCTTGTATGTGCTAGTGACTTCACCTGCTTCTGCTTCCCATTTTAGTTCTGCTCTAATTATTCTTCACCTTTAGGGTATTACTAGTGTGTAGAAGAGGTGTCTTTTTGAGCAGAACTGGGTGGTTGGGAGTGTTAGTTAACGGCTTTTCCTTTAAGAGTTTTTGTCATATGGGACCACAAAGGTAATTCTGTAAATTCTGTAAAATTCTTTTGGTGTGAGTACTTGTCAGTGATATTCAGGTGCAAGGGGTCTTACTCCCTCTATGGAAGAGGGAGTAAAAATTCTAGGAGTTTGCCTATAACCAATAAAGAAGGAAAGATCTGGTTGGAAAACAAACTTTCATTGTATTGAATGGGCTGCTTTGTAGAAACATCCTAACTTTAAGGAATGTTTATTGTGCTCCATGTTAATAGTGAATCCAAGTAAGCAATAATATAGAAATTAGAGATCTAGAAATCTCTCTTTACACACCTTTTAAAAAATTATTGAATTGGGATTTTGCTTTTTCCAATCTTGTGCCTGCTCAATTAGCTAATGAAGGTACTTTGAATGAGTGAAATTCTAGTAAAGTGGCCTAAACTAAGTAGTCTATTAATAAGGACTCTGAGAAGCACTGATTGAGATGAAACTTCTTAAAAGGGCAAGATTTAATTGGAACACGTGGAGAAGACAGTAATATAATTCTAGGAAGATGTTCTGATGTGAGATGAAACAAAACTCTGAACTCGCAGAGGAAACCCAGGGTTTATGAAAGTGGGACCTCCTTTAGTTTTGGTTTATATTTTCCATTAAGGAAAATGGCAAGAAAAAGCAAAATCAGAAGACTAGTAGAGTGAATTCATCTACCTTAACCATCATGCATAGCATTTCTTACATGTTTTAGAAAATTGTCCCCCTTGATTTGAAGACTTGTAAGAGTCTTGAATTAATTCTGCTTTATAGGTGGTGCTTGTTTTTTAGAATGATACATCAGCTGTAATGCACATGGTAGCTTCTGGGGAGAGGGGGAGGGTCAGATTTATGTCATTTTATGGAGATTCTTGTCCAGAGCCTGCTTTTTTTTTTCTTTACCCATTTTGATTTCTTTGTCTGCTTCCTTTGAAGAAACTCTTTCTACCAGTGCTGACCTGTAACTGTTTCATGACAATTTGGGAGTTCCCTGGGGCTGTGGGAGGCTGTGACTTGCTCAGGGTCACATGACCAGTAGGTATCAAATGAAAGCTTTGAACCCAGATGTTCGTGACTCAGAGACCGGCCCCTCTACCTACTAAATTTGCCACATCTCTAATTTCTTTTTGTCTGTGCTGATTTCTATACTTGTTTTGAATTTATTATTATCAGAAAGGCACTGAATAGAGAGCTGGTCTCCAAATGAGGATTATCTAGTCAAGTCCTGCCTCTAACATATACTAATTATGACCCTGACAGTGTCTCTTAATTTCTCCTTAAACTGTGTCTCCCCCGCCCCCCCCAACTTTCTTAAGACTTGGAGTTGCAGTGAGGGTGTTTGCTTACTTTTATAGAGGACATTTCTTTGTGGGGAGACTCCCTTTAGCAATGAAACCACCAGTCTAGTCCCTATCTCCAGTATCATAATGGTTCTACAATTTGGGCCTTTCTTGTCATTTCTCCTTTGAGAAACCTTATAAGCACAGATGATTTACCATGTTAGCCACTCAAAAACTAATTAATTTGTCTTTGACCCTAAATTTAATCTCTCTTTATTATGAGAGCAGCATTTTAGAAGACATTTACTTTTCTTTTTTAAAAAATTAGTCTCTTGAAAAAAATTAGATCTAGCCCTTATTTATTTTAATCAATGGCTTATGCTTAAAATTTTAGAGCTCCTGTGAATGACCTTATAGTTTTAGCACCTTGGACAGTGCCTGACACATAATAGATAATGTATAGATTCTTGTTGGTTGATTTTTTTTTTTTAGAGGGGGCAAGGCAGTTGAGGTTAAGTGACTTGCTCAAGTTTACACAGCTAGTAAGTGTCAAATGTCTGAGACCGGATTTGAACTCAGGTCCTCCTGACTTCAGGGCTGGTGCTGTATTTACTGTGTCACCTAGCTGCCCCCTAATCGATTTTTAGTCCATAAGCTGTTTGGAGTTCCTTTTAAAGATGCTTAATGCTTTGTTGCAGGAAAATGACTAAGTTTTTAAAAGTCCAGATAAAGTCATGGTTCGACAGTTAGATAGTTGTTAGATTAATTGGGAAAGTAATGTCAGCAGTGGCTAGAATGCCAGTTGTGAGGTAGATGAGGGATCTGAATTCCTGGGTTTTGGCCTGACTTTCAGGGCCTGTATTTGTGCGGCAGATTTTTTTTTAATGAATGTTGAGAATTGGACTCCTTTTATTTGAAGTAGTTTTTTTTTTTCCCCTGAGTGAGGAGAGGGTTACTTGTCACTAAAAATTTTCTTGACAGTTGGACAGAAAGTACTGAAAGTTGTTTTATCTCTTCAGCTAATTAATGCAAATGTGATTTTATATTTCTAGAAATGTGTCCATTTGTAAAATACCTTTGCAGTCACCCAGATTGTTCTTGTTGTAGAAAGACTGATTTAAAAAAAGAGAGCATGCATTTTGAAAGAGCTATAATTTCACACAGAATTTTAAACTGCAACACACTGGGACCCTTTGATATCTGAGAGGTGTTTTGTCTATTTTAATATTTTGGAGTTGGTAATAATGTACTACTTTGGATTGTCTAGCCTCTCTGTTTTTTTTATCATATTTATTATTAATAATGGCCTTTTCATTTTCAGCACTCAAATTGTCATGTCACATACAATAGCCTGCTTTCATCCACTTAAGTTTTTCATTTATTGTTTGGGCTATTTTTAATTTTAATTCTTAAGGTAATGTAAGGTAAGGTAAGAGATTTTGTTGGTCATTGATTCATAGACATAGTGTCCTTGGAAGAATGTTGTTAGAGAGAAGGGCTTTTGCAACCAAGAGCAGTTTGGGGATCCTTAAAAATATTGTGTGGTATCTCCATGAATTCAGTCTAACCCAATTTATTTACTTTGCAGTTCTGAGTCTAGCTTATTACTCATTTGCCATAATGATCTGAGGTATACATATTGATGCATTAATTCAGCAAGTATGTCATAATTTGGACATAATGTCTTTGATATGCTTTCTTTTTTCATCCCAGTATATGTGGTTGGACCAAACTCATAGAGACAACTAGATGGCACAGTGGAGAGAATGCTATGCCTGGAGTCAGGAAGACCTGATTTCAAATCTGACCTCAGATAATTTATTAGCTGTGTGATCCTGAGTGAATCAGTTTACCTCTGTTTTCCTCAGTTCCTCAACTGAAAAATGGGAATTATAGTCTTGAAGGATTGTTGTGAGAATTGAATGAGATAAAATTTGTGAAAGTACTTAGCACATAATGTGCTTGGCATATGGTAGTGCTATATAAATAATTGTTCCCTTCTCCTTCCCCTCTACCCCCAATATATCACTGTGGATTTCACTGAAGAGGCTTATGTTGTTTGGGGGAATCAATGCAACTTGTACATTGTCATCTACAAACAGAAGATTTGGAGACTCTTGCCATCGATAGGAAATTTCCCTTTTGCTGAGACTTAATTTTGACTAGTTTAAGCTTTTAGTTTTGTTTAGACTTTATTATGCAGAGGATCTTCCGTAACATTGGTGAATACCTGTAGCAAACGTATATATCACCTGTAGCAAACATATATATCATCCTCTCTTCCTGTTTTAATGTTTTTTTGATGTTAATACTTAGATTGTTTGACAGAATAATCTCTAGAGTTGTACCTTTTATTGAATTTTGTATAATTTTCCTGCATATCTGAGAGGTGTTTTGTCTAAGGAAAGCTTTTGAGATTGTATTTTATTCTACCAAGTCAAATGTTTAAAAAAAAAATCAGAGGAATATCTTATATTCTGTACACCTTTCAGTCATATGAATATAATGAATTACATCTGTGGTGAAAAATCATATACAAAAACCTGACTCCTCTCATCTCTTGGTTTTGTGAAGTTTGCATTCAGTGTGTAAAGGCCATTTTCATAAAAATTTTTCTATAGCTAAGAAAGAAATATATAATGCTAAGAAAGCAAGTCTGTGGGTCAATAATTACTAATGTTTTCTTGTTTACTTAAATTTTAAAAAAATTATGCCTTCTATTTTTTATGTCATTTCCATTTGGCTGTCACTGTCCTGGAAAATACATTTGCGACCTTCCTTGTCATACAATAAAACAGTTAAGCAAAAATGACCGACATTGTATAGGTTATACACATGCAGAGAGGGAGGGGTGTGTGTGTGTGTGTGTGTGTGTGTGTGTGTGTGTGTGTGTGTGTGTGTGTGTCTTCATATATTCTTGGGATAAGCCAGCTTACCTGGATTTTATACCAAGATCCCTTTTTTTCTAAACTGCTTTTTACTACTTTTGAAGTGGCACTGCTTATAATCTTTTGTCATTTTCCTTGGTGTAATATCTTACAAGTAAGCTTGTATTTTAAAACAGGTGTCCCTTTGTCCACAGAAATTGTTTGCTAGCTAAGATAAGTTTCTAGGTTCTTTTGAGCTTTCTTGTGAACTGTGCTACTATTAGGGTTGAATTAAAAATTACCCAAAACAGAATACCCATTTTGTGATTCTCTGTATTCTTATACTTCCCAGATGTATGTTCAGGGTCAGTTAGCTGCTTTTCCCTGAAATTGTTTTACGTCAACTACTTTTCTCCTCCTGAATATATACTTGACAGGCAACAAATGTACTGTATAATATAGTAGAAATAAAGATAATTCTTGTGTATGTTCTTAGTGTATTTGTTGTAGTGCTGTCACTGATTATTTTGCCTTCTATTCAGCAAAGAATCTTGACTAGCACAATTTTTGCTTAAGGAGACACATCAAAAAATTCTTTAAAAATCTCTACAAGAGGCTTTTTCCTTTAGTTACATCCTCCACTACCACTTATGATTTGGTGTAGAAGAGGGAGGAACTCTACTTTGGCTTAAGACTGTGGAACTTCATTCTTTGTCCAAAACTCTATACCTTTTTTCAGTGCTAAGTACCTCAAACTACACCAGTCATTGAAAAAAAATCACTACAGTTTGAGGAATTTCAGAGTATAAGCCATAGATAGATAGATAATTGTGTAAAGAATCATTATGTCCTTATTAAATATTTTAGTAATTTCCTTATTCTAGATTTTTCTTTACCCCTCAAAATTTATCTTATTTCCAGTGTAATAGTTTCTCCTCTTGGTTTTTCTAAGTTAATCATCTCATATCAGGCATATTTTGCTTCTGGACCTCCTAATCTGAGATAGATCCCCCTTCTTCTAATAAGAAATTAGATATGTCTCAGGCCCTCCAATTAAAGTAGAATTATTTCTATTCTTAATTTTCCTTAGACTTGTAGCTCTAGGATTTGACTGTTTGTATTACCAGCTATCTGGAAGTTACCCCAGCTTTCTAGCCTCTTTACCTCCAAATTATCTAGTCTTTGCTGACTGGTATTATTATCCCTTCTTTTCTCTTGTAGCTCACTATTTTTTATTGTATAGGATGCCTAGGTCCAGAGCTTTTAATCTGCCAAGATAACTCCCAATCATTGGAATTAATTGCTTCCTTAGAAACTAAGTATCAGATTCAACATATATAAAATGACTTCCCAGAAGAAAAAATAACAGTAAAGAGTATGAAGAGGGCTTTTGGTCACAGGGAAGCTTCCTGTCAGTCACATTGTGGCTCTGAATTTTTTTACCAAATTGATGCTTTATAAATAAGTAAAATATATTCTTAAACTCTGTGTTTCTGTGTCTTCAGAGGATCTTTGCCAAAGCTTTTTAAAAACTGTTGTTATTTGTACCATAACCTTGAGGATTGTTGGCTGAACCCTCCAGGATCTCTCAGTACAGCTTGGCAGTAGGAGCATCTACACTAGTTGCCAGAACAACAGCACTAGACTTTTTTTCCCCTACTAATGTATCAACTCCAAGAAAATAGAATTACCATTTGGCACCCCTGCCACATTTCTGCCTAGGATCTCTCTACTTAGAGGACACAGGAGAGGAATAAAAGCAATAGCAGTTATTTAAATGGGAAGTATGGGTGTGACTTCGGTTGTCCCAGCACCTTAGCAAATCAGAATAGTTAGTAAATTGAAGAATCAAAGATGAGCAAAATGATAGTTTCATTTTAGGGGCAGCTTAAAAATTTGAAGACCATATAGTAACTCTTGAATATTAAGTAAAGCCACCAAAAATTAACAGCGTGGTAGGATGACATTTTGTACCTGTGGTTTTTTAGGACAACTGAGCGTGACAACATATCCTGCGCTTGTCAGGCTGTTGATTTCTTTATTCTTAAGCACTCGTTTTGCTTCTGCTTGTGTGTCCTCTTGATGTGAACTCTTGTATTGATCTGAGATTATTTGCTCTCATGCTTATTCTTTCTGGCTGGTTGTGGAGATGATATAGTCCTAGGAAATAACTTGTGTTTCTGAAGGAGACTAGAAAGTTTGAGCAGTTATTTCAGGTTGTAGGCATGTTTCAAGCCACACCAACCATGGAATCACTAATGTCTTAACATTTTTTTTGTTGTTGTTGTTTAAACTCAGGAGCAGAGGCCTGGCCACCAGGGGTTTGTCTTAAGTATGTTGGGGGAGACCAATTTGGACATGTGAACATGGTGATGGTGAGATCATTAGAACCCCAAGAGATTGCAGATGTCAGCGTCCAGATGTGCAGTCCCAGCATGGCAGGAATGTATCAGGGACAGTGGCGTATGTGCACTGCTACAGGACTCTACTACGGAGGTGAGTTTGTCATCATGTAATGAGGTTATTGTCATTGCTCACAGAACTTACTTGTGCAGCGTCTTTTAAACCGTCCCCAAATATAGAGCTAAAATAATAGAGTAGGATAAACCACCCTCCTTGCTGTGGGGCGGATTTATTCCATTTTACCTTGATAATTTGATTTAAAACTAACTTAGTAAGCAAAAGAAGTGTGTTGATGTGCTGTGGTATATATTGCTTATTATTAATATATTGCTCATCACATAATGTTTTAGGCACTATACAGAATTCAAAAGTCATAATCTCCATCCTCAGAGAGGTGAATAGAAGATTACTAGCCATGCCAGTCAGACACATAAGATATGTGTGCTCTTATGTAAACATCTACTGTGCTAAGAACATTTATATCTCTTCACTTTTTTCTTGCTTTTTAGTGCCTTTACATGAGAAGAAACTGGTGTATATTATATATGTTATTCTTTTATTCCAAAAATCACTCTTTACCTTGTTTTCTCTGGTCCTTGAGGATTGCAGTCTTCAAGACTTTGCTTAGTTAAAGTTGAGAATAATTATAATCATTCTACATAGTATTAAGGTAGTTCTTTTTTAAAAAACTTAATAATGGAGGCTATGTAGACCTCCATTACATGTAATATAGGCATCGTGGAATTTTAGGAGTAGAAGGAACCTCAGGAGCTCACCTAATCCATCGGGAGGTTAAGGGTGACTGCTTTAACGGTTTTCATAGCTCACAAGATTTAGAAGTGGAAAGGATCTTAAAGACTAAGCCTAACACTCTCATTTTACAGATAAGCAAACAGGTATGTGAAGTAAAGTGTTTGCCTAAGATCTTAGAGGTCCTGATTTGATCCCAGGTTGTCATATTTTTGCATTGAACCACAGTGTTTTCTTGGACTAAGTCTTAGAGGGTCTAACTTTTCTTTGTTAAATACTGTCTTATTTCTGTAATAGTGGCAATCACAAAGTAATTTAGTTTTCACTTTTTAGACATTTGCAGAAAGGTTTCTTGTGTTTTTCACTTTATTGAATTAGATGTCACATTTTTAAAATGGTGGCCCAGTGGTTAGAGCCGTCCACCTGGACTCGGGAAGACATGAATTCAAACCTGCCTTCAGATACTTAGTAGTTGTGTGACCTTAGGCAGGGTACCCGTTTGCCTCAGTTTCCTCAACTGTAAAATGGGGTTAAAAACAGCATCTCTCTTGCGCAGGATTTTTGTAAGGATCAAACGAGATGAACATTGTAAAGTGTTTAGAGCAGTTCCTGGCATGTAGTAAGTGATATAGAAATGTTAGCTATTATTATTATTACAGCTGTCACTCAACATCTATAGAGGTTAGGGATGCAAGACTTCCATGAATGTGAAAGACTTTGAATGACTCTAGACCATACCCCAAATCTTTATTTTAATAATTCTGATCAGATTTTTTTAACACATAAAAAAAGTAAAACACACCATAAAAAAGTTGTAGTTTCTATGAGAGATTAGTATCTCATACACTATCTTTGCAGCTGCTTCATGGATTTTTTTCTTTAAAGCTCAAGATATACAAAGATCGGGGAGGCTAGGCGGCACAGTGAATAGAGGACTGGCCCTGGAGTCAGGAGGACCTGAGTTCAAATCTGGCCTCAGACACTTGACATACTAGCCGTGTGACTTTAAGCAAGTCACTTAACCCCAATTGCCCTAAAAAAAAATAAAAATAAAAAGATATACAAAGATTATGTCAGGAGAAAATCACATGACTGATTCTGGATAGTAGAGAGACAAAGAGGAAGCATTTCCAAAGAGAGTAAGTACTTAGCCCATATTTAATGGACTGAAACTTTTTTTTTTTGCTTTTTGGAGGGACAGTTGGGGTTAAGTGACTTGCCCAAAGTCACATGGCTAGTAAGTATCTGAGGCTGGATTTGAACTCAGGTCCTCCTGACTCCAGAGCCTGTACTCTATTCACTGCGCCACCTAGCCACCCCTACACTGAAACTTTTAGCAAAGTTTAAAAGATAAAATAGATTAGTAATTTACAGTATTTATGCATTTATGATTAGTAAATTTTATTTTAGTTTTCTTTACATATGTAAAGAAATATGCGATTTTCCACAGCATATCAACAAATCTACAAAAATTCCTTTTAATTATCAATGGCCAGCTTGTTAATAACCAAAACCACAAATTTGAAACCACAGATGTCAAGGGATAACTGTTTTAGCTATTAAGTTTCTTACATGAAACCTTTCCTGATCTTCCAAGTATCTCTGATCTTATTTGCCAGCTTTGAATTTATCTTATATTTACTTTGTATTTGAGGCAATGGTGGCACATAGGAGAGGTGGTTGTTCTCAGAATCAGGAAGACCTGCCCTCAGTTCTGCCTCTGAGATCCACTGACTGTGTTGCCCTTGACACGTCACCTTGTCAGTGCTCCAGGCCAGCAGGGTCACCATTCAGATACAAACAGATCCCTGTGGGCTACATACTGACTTAGAAAATCACAAATCAACATTATCTGTGATTTACTGTACTATTTTGTTGAACATTTCCCAATTACATTTTGATCTGACTCCTCCATGAGTGGTTTGAGGCCCCAGGCAGCCTTGACCCCTCTCTGGTCTTGCCTTGCATTAATAGAGGAAGGTACTCACCAGGTTCTCTCCATACCAGTAAAATCACAAGCCCAAGCTCTGTCCCTGTCTCTGCTTTGCATATATTTTTCATCTCTTTGTATCTGTACATGTTGTTTCACCCAATGGAATATATGTTCCTTTAGGGCAAGCAAATTTGATTTTTGTCTGTGTCCTCCACACTGAGTATAGTGACTGGCACACACAGTAGTTTAATAAATGCTTGGCGATTGATTGTTCTCCTCAGGGAAAAAAAACAATTGTGACATGTATTATCTATAAAATGAAGAGGTTGACTGGATGACATATCTAGGTCCCTTCCAGCTCTTAATCTATGATTCTATAATTAGGCCGAGTAAGATTGGAATTACAAATGACATTTGACCTGTCAGATAGTGAGACTGATTTTTGTGCATGTGTTAATTGTTGTTGTTTTAGTCATGTTCGACTCTTTGTGACCCCATTTTGGGGTTTTTGGCAAAGATAATAAAGTGGTTTGCCATTTCCTTCTCCAGTTCATTTTTACAGATGAGAAACTGAGCAAACAGTGTTAAATGACTTGCCCAGGGTCACATAGCTAGTTAAGTGTCTGAGGCTGAATTTGAGTTAAGGTCTTCCTGATTCCAGGCACAGGGCTCTAACCACTGTACCACCTAGCTGCCTTTGAGGGTCTAAACAAGGACAGTTGTGGCGTGAATGGATATAGATGGATATGAGAAATGTTCTGGAGATAAAATTGACAAGACTTGGCCACTGATTGGCTATATGTGGATTGAATGAGAGTAAAGAATCAATGCCTCCATTATCACAACAGTGAACCTAAGTTTCTCTCTGAAGCCAAGGCCCATCCTTTTTTAACACTAGTAGTTTGGTGTTGTCAAGTCAAAGTTGGTGATTACTCAGAAGGTAATATGGAGTTTCATGGTGGGCATAAACTATTGTCCTTCATTTATTTACAGTTGTGTCTGACTTTTTTTTTTTAAACAAATGCTTTATTAACTTCTGTTTTACATCATTCATTTCCGCCAGATTTTGAGTTACAATCATTTCCCCCCCATTATTCCCCTACCCAACCTCCCAGAATAGTAGTCCCACAAGGTATCGCTTCCTCCAATCTGCTCTCTCTCATACCCCCATCGACTTTTCCATTAGAGGAAGGTGAATCTTTGTGTCCCAATGCCTGCACATCTTATCTCCCTATTACAAGCAAAAGAGTATTAATAATAGTATTTATATATATATATTTGAAACATTTAATGTTACGACCTTGAATTTCAGATCCATTTCCTTCCTCCCTTGTCACCCATTCCCTCTGGGGTGATAAGTAATTCAGTATATGTTGTACATGTCTAGTTATGCAAAACATTATCATAGTAGATATATTGTACAAAGCTGCTTATAATTCCCTCCCACTCATCCCACCCCCCACCTGGTCCATTCCCTACATGATCCTGTCCCTCTTCTATAGTGGGTACTTCCAACCTCCCCTCCCCCCAAGGCTGCCCTCCCATCCATCATTCCTCCTCTCATCCCCCTTCCCCCTATCCTGCTGCAGGTTGAGATATCCCATTTAGTATGTATGTCATTTTCTCCCTGAACCAAATTCAATGTGAATGTGGTTTTGCCTTTTTAGCCTTCCCTATTCTCCCCCTCCTTTGCAACCACTTCCCCTTGCTTCTTCTACATGGGATAGTTTACCCTACCCTGTCTCTCCCCATCTCCTCTTGCCACTTTCCTCTCACCTCATAATTTCATCCCTTGAGTATTCTCCCTTCCCAACAAATTCAACCTATGCCCTCTATCCATATATAACTGTAACCATATACACACACATTCACATATGTATTCATATGACCGCACCCCCTTCTTCCATTATTTTCATAGTGAGAAAGATATCATCAGTCACAGTTATTGCTTTTCCATATAGGAATGTAAATAGGTTAACTTTGATAAGTTCCTTTTGATTTCTTTTCCCTGATTACCTTCTCAGGCATCTCTTCCCTCTTGTGTCTGGATGTCAAATTTTCTATTCAATTCTGGTTTTTTCCTCAAGAATGCTTGAAAGTCCTCTATTCCACTGAATGACCATATTTTCCCCTGAAATGAAATACTCAGTGTTGCTGGGTAGGTGACCCTTGGGTTCATTCCCAGTTCTTTTGCCCTCTGGAATATCATATTCCATGCCCTTTGATCCCTCAGTGTAGAAGCTGCCAGATCCTGGGCTTTTCTGATTGTGTTTCCACAATATTGAAATTGTTTCTTCCTGGCTGCTTGTAGTATTTTCTCCTTGATCTGGGGATTCTGGAACCTGGCTATAATATTTCTGGGAGTTTTCTTTTGGGATCTTTTTCAGGAGGTGATTGGTGGATTCTTTCAACCTCTATTTTGCCCTCTGGATCTAAAACATCAGGGCAGTTTTCCTTGAGAATTTCTTGAAGGGTGATTTCTAGGTTCTTTCCTTGATCATGGCTTTCAGGTAGTCCAATAATTTTTAAATTGTCTCCTGGATCTATTTTCCAGGTCAGTGGTTTTTCCCATGAGATATTTCACATTGCCTTCTATTCTTTCATTTGTTTGGATCTGTTTAAAAGTATCTTGATTTCTCATAAAGTCACTAGCTTCCATTTGCTGCAGTCTAACTCTGAAGGAATGAATCTCCTCAGTGAGCTTTTGAGATTCTTTTTCCATCTGGCAAATTCGACTTTTTAAGGCATTCTTCTCCTCATTGCCCTTTGGGCCTCCTTTGCCATTTGAGTTAGTCTATTTTTTAAGGTGTTGTTTTCCTCATTCAGGCTGTTGACCCTCATTTCATACTTTTCCTGCATCCTTCTCATTTCTCTTTCCAATTTTTTCCTCCACTTCTCTTATTTGATTTTTAAAGTCCTTCTTAAGGTCCTCTATGGCCTGCAACCCGCTCATGTTTTCCCCTGGGGCTTTTGGAGCAGGACTTCTGACCTCACAGTCCTTTCCTGCTCTATGCCCCCAAAATAGGAGTCTAGGGTTGCATTTTTCTGTTTCCTTTGCCTTGGCATGTTGCCACTTAATTGCTTGACTTTTGGGCTTGTTGCCACACTATGGCTTTAAGGCCAGATAGAGGAATTTTCGTCCCAAACGTGTGGGGGCAACTTCCGTTTCTGGCAAGCTGTAAACCCACCCACGACTTCCACCCTAGATCACAATCCAGATCCAGGGAGGTTAAAGCAAGCGCGATTACCCCCCAAGACTGATCGCTGGATCTCCCTACAAATTTGCAGGCTGGGAGCGGGAGCTGCCTCTGAAAACTACAAAATGGAGTTTGTCCTCAGCGGCTTCTAGCCCCCAGGGGAGGGAGCTGACGCATTCCCCAAATACAGGTCCCAAAGTCCATAGGACACTAACCTCTTACTTTGTCCGAGGCATGTCTATGTTGATAATTCTGGAGTCGCCACAGCTCCTGGTGTTCTGGGGTTCCTCCAGCTGGCTGCTGGCCCTGCCGCCCTGGTGCTAAAACCTCGGCTCAAGCGCACCTGGGCTCGGCTCGGCTCCTGCGCTCAGCCCGCTCCGTGCTGCCAGGTCCCAGACCGCTGCGCTGGTCCTTCCTGCAGGGCTGCTGGGCTGTCCTCAGCGGGAGGTTAGCTTCTCTGTGTCGTTCTGTGGGTGCTGGGGCTCCAGAAGTTGTTCAGAGTCCCCTTTTACATAGTTTGGGGGGAATCTGGGGGCAGAGAGGCTTGGACGAGCTGTTTCTACTCTGCCATCTTGGCTCCGCCCCCTGTGTCTGACTTTTTCATGTCACCATTTGGGAATTGGTATTGTAGATGATAATCACAACTGTATGTCCAAAAAAGGAGATGGACCATTCATGTAGCTTTTGGTACCTACATAATGGCCAGAGGGCTAGAGAAAGTCCTCTAGAATATTGAATGGGTCCGTTGAGAAAGGTTTATGGGATGATCTATGTAAGAACCTCATAGGAGGAGAAAATACAGAGATGTGATCTGTATTGTTACAGGGAATTCCCATTATCGATAAGATTACAGGCCCATTGAAACATCAAAATACTTATCACTGGGAGGTTTATTATGTTAGTTGATGTACATTATTTCATTTGATCCTCAAAACAGCTTTGTGAAGTAGATACTACTAGGAGCTTCACTCTATTTAAAAAAGCTATAGCTCTTTACTCACGTACACATTCATATTCTCTCTTTAGTCTGAGATAATTTTTCTTTTTAGTTCACAATTTCCTCATCCCTCTAGAGAATTAAAAGGGAAATTAAAAGTAAGTACATCTTCATTACAACATTCTAATTCTGTTTTTGTGATCTTTAAAATCAGTCGTGTAAATTTTAAGCATTTGACACTATTAATATGTATATTGACTTTCATTTAAGACTGATAATGCTACTTTGTATTTGCTGTTAATAAGGTGTGCTGATACTGATGATAGTTTAAACCACAGAAATAACTTTGTAAGCAACAGTTTTTTATATTAGATTTTATTAAAAATAACTTCCTTTTAAGTTATCCTTTGGTTTGAACCGTCATGTTGGTTTTATAAAGTGAACAAGTTTATGCTACCTTGTCAAGCATAAACTGGTTTGTTTATTTGTTTATTTTATACTAAATATACCATATATATACATACTATATGTTTTGGTATAAAATATAAAGTCAGTTTTATTGATTTCTTTTGTTGTTACATCACAGTCATTTCATGCCTTACCTCCCATTTTAGTTGAACTCTCTTTTGTGAAAAAGAGAAGCAGCTAGCTTAAACAAGCAGAACAGGAAGTGCATCTGACTATTGTATAACAACATTTATTGTAATAGTTTTCCATCTCTCTGTTGTTAGGAGGGGAAGCTGTTTTCACATTTGAAAATGACTTAGAGCTTAATTCCCTTATAGTGATTTTAAAAAATTAATACCTTTTTAAAAGGCGTATTTCCAATATATCCCTTCCCCCCATCTCTCAGCCAGATAAGCTTTTTAACCAAAATTTTAAAAAGAAATGGAGAAAAAACTTTACCACAACCAATCAATACATTGACCTTGTTCTATAGTGGTCAGTATTTTTACACATCACCTCCCAGCATGCAGAGAAGTAAAGTATCTTTCCTTAACTCTTCTCTGTGACTAAACTTAGTTATTAAAATTATATAGTATTCAGTTTGATTTTCTTTTTTTTTTTGATATGTCTAACATACTCAATAAATTTTTTTTTTTTTGCTTTTTTGGAGGGCAGTTGGGGTTAAGTGACTTGCCCAAGGTCACACGGCTAGTTTTTGTGTGTTAAGTGTCTAAGGCCAGATTTGAACTCAGATCCTCCTGACTCCAGGACCGGTGCTCTATCCACTGCACCACCTAGCCGCCCCTCAGTTTGACTTTCTTGTGATTTCCATTTATATAGTTGTAGCGATATATACTCTTTTCATTCTGCTTATTTATCTCTACATTTGCTCATAAGTCTTCCCTTGTTTCTCTTCCTCATTCATATTTTATTACACAGTAATACTTCATTCTGTTTGCATATCAAATTTTATTCAGCCATTCCCTAATTGATGGGCATCCGCTTTGTTTCTAGTTCTTTGCTACTACAAAGAGTATTACTATGAATGCTTTGGTATATGTTAGACCTTTTTTTCGGTTTTTGAATTCCTTAGGGTATCTGCCTAGTAATAGGAGCACTGTTTCATAGTATGGACAGTTTAGTAATTTTTCTCACATAATTCCAAGTTATCTAGAGTAGTAGAGAGCCAGTTTAGAACTCCTATCAACAGTACTACTGTTCTATAGCCCTTCCAACATTTCCTGTTAATGGTGGGAATTTTGGTCATCTTTGCTCATTTTTGTAGTGTGAGATGAAACCTGAGTAGTGTTTTAGTTTGCATTTTTCTTACCATTAATGATTTGAAACATTTTTCTATGGTCATTTATAGTTTGCAGCTCTGTTGAAAACTGTTCATGACCTTTGATCACAACCTGGCCTGTTGTTGAAATCATGCTGCTTTTTGTGTCATTGCTTCCTTTTCTGAAAGTTCATTGCCTCCCTAAAAGTACATTCTGAAGTTTTCTGAAGAATCATAGTAAAGCTAACTGGCCCATAAGTTTGTAGGTTCCCTTTTCTTCCTTTCCCCCTTTTTTTTTTAATATTGGGAAAACATTTTTCCTTCACCAGTACTGCTCAGTACTTTTCCATTTCTCTATTATCTTACAAAAATCCTTGACACTGGCTCAGCAGTCACATCTGCCATTTTTTTCTAATTCCTTAAATTATGAATCATCTGGGCTTTTGGTGACTTTTTTTTTTAACTCATCAAGGGTAGCAGATTATTGTTGTTGTTTTTTCATTTATCTTAGGTTTCAAATCCCTGTTAGCTATTTTTTTTTGTACTCATCTTCCTAATTATTTTTTTAGCAAAGAAAACAAAAGCAAAATAAGATTTGAACTGCTTTGCTTTGTCTCTGAGTTGTCATCATCCTGCGTATGCTGAACAGGGGTCACTTTGCTGCTTCCCTTTGCCTTCAGAGTGCCTACTTTGTTCTGAGTCCAAGAAGTACCACATGTAGAGACATAGTTGAGACTCTGAAGTGGGTCAAGATTGAGAACATTATATATACTCTCCTACCTTTGTCATTGGAGCTATTCTCATCCATTCTTCAATGGTCCTTGTGATACTAAGTTCCAGATTGTGGAAAAACATTCTCTACCCCCACCCCTGCCCAAACTTTTCTTTCTGCAGTCTCATCCCCTTTCACCTCAGTTTCTGTCCCCCAGTCTTCCACTATATAACTCCCCACTCTTTTTTATAGTATCCTCTGGAATTCTCATACTGTAATAAATTGAATTTCCTTCTTTCTAGGCCTCTTTATATCATGTTCTGTTCATCTTTTGCCTCCCATTGAGACCTGACTCCCCCTAAATAACAGTACATCTTTGGTCTTCCTTCCTTCCTTCCTTTTTTCTTTGGAAGGAGGAAGGCAGAGCATTTGAGATGAAGTGATTTGCCCAAGGTCACACGGCTAGTCAGTGTTAAGTATCTGAGGCTGGATTTGAATTCAGGTCCTCCTGACCCCAGGTCTGGTGCTATATTCACTGCCCCACCTAGCCACCCCTTGGTCTTCTGTTCTAGTACTGGTTGTACCTTCCCTCATATCCTCCAACTTAATAGGTAGAGGTAGAGCTAGAATACTCCTTATTGTTCATCACCACTACACTAGACTCTACCACTGTCACTTTGAGGTTGACTGTGTATCACCCCATCCTATTTCTGATAGCTGTTATCTACCAATCTCTAGGACACTCTTGATGCCTTTTTTTATTTTTTTAAGCAATTGGGGTTAAGTAACTTGCTCAAGGTTACACGGCTAGTCATTATTTATGTGTGGGTGCTCATTTTCTGAGGCCGGATCTGATCTCGGGTCATCCCAACTTCGAGGCTGACGCTCTTACTCACTGCGCCACCTAGCCGCCCCTTTAGGGCAATTGGGGTTAAGTAACTTGCCCAAGGTCACAAGGCTAGGTTTTTGTTTGTGTGGGTTGTGTCGGAGGCCGGCTCCGAACTCAGGTCCTTCTGATTCCAGGGCCAGCGCTCTACTCACTGCGCCACCTAGCCGCCCCTCTTGATGCTTTTTCAATGAGTTCAACCTGACTCACCTCCTTTTTTGTTCCAATTCCTGCCCGCATACGAGGAGACTTCAATGGACATGTTGATATTTACTCAAATATCCTAACCTTCAAATTCCTCAATCTACCCATCTCTCAAGACTTACTTTACCGCTTCCCCTCAGCTACACATAGGGATCTGGTTATCACCTGTAAGAGTTCCACTTCCACATTCAAGATCTCCAAAATCACCTTATCTGATAACCATTTTGTGTCTTTCTTTCTATTTTGCTTTGTTATCATCTCAATACGCAGTCTTTCCACCAGACAGTTCTTTACCAGGCCAGCCCTCATCACCTTCTGTTTAACTTGATCCTGTGCTATCCTCTCTTCGTGAATCTTGTGCTGCTTCCTTGTTGTCTTCCTAAACCTCAATCCTGGATTACTCTTACCACTTGGCTTCTCTAGTCCTACACCTACTACTGAACAGAATGAGAAGTAGTCAGGAAATTGTGTTCATTGGATCCATTACAAATTTGTGTTATCTAATTAACTGGACCCTCCCTGTATCAAGGCAATCCTTTTACTCTTCCCTGGGTATACTGTATATCATTGTGTATCTCCATAATGGCTGTTTCAAACTACTCCTTTTCTCCAGTCTTCTCAACGCATCCCTTTCCCCAGCTCTCAGATAAGTGCTTCACTTCTTAAGTCGCTACAAAAGCCCAGGCACCTTACCTTAACTCTCTGACTAGCTTCAATTGCAACTGCTCTCTCCATATACTAGTGTTCTCCTAATTGCCAAATCTAATGACCTCTTTATTGTCCTTCCTCCTACTTGTCATCTCTCTAACATTTGACAGAGTTGACCACCCTCACCTGCTGGTTACTTTCTCTTGTCCTAAAGTTTCCATGACATTTTTCTTTTCTGGTTCTCCACCATCACTCTCCTTTGCTCGTTCATCGTTCATGTCAGTCTCTCAGTGGATTTCTCTAATTTATATATCCTGGTCACTCATCTCTTTACTCTTTCATTAACTTCCATGAATTTGATCTCTATACCAACAACTCTCAGGTCTACATATCCATCTATAGTCTGTCTCCTGATTTGCAAACCTGAATAATGAATTACCTATTAGACATTTCAAACTGTATTCCGGTAGGCATCGAAAATTGAACTTCTTTCCCCTCAAACCCATGCCTCTTTTGACCTTCTCTATTACTTTTGAGGGTGCCATCATCTTTGTAGTCACCCAGGTTATCAGTATGTGTCACTCTTCACCTATCCAGTCAGTTGTTAGGTGTTGGTTTCACCCTTCACAGTATCTCTTATGTATCTTTTGCTTCCTTATCACTTAGACACTTTGCTGCTGTTTTTGTTCAGTCATTTTTCAGTTGTGACTGACTCTTTATGACTTCATTTGGGGTTTTCTTAGCAGAGATACTGGAGTGGTTATCCAGATTATTTTGCAAATGAAGAAACAGAGGTAAACAGGGTTAAGTAACTTGCTCAAGGTCACACAGCTAGGAAGTGTCTGAGGCCAGATTTGAACTCATGAAGACAAGTCTTTCTGACTCTAGACCCAGTGTTCTATTCACTGCATTGTCTAAGTACCCACTCAGCCACTAATCTATTCATATTCTCATCACCTTTCCCCTGGTTTTGGCTTTTTGTTTGATTTTTTTATCTAAAATCTCTCTCTGCTCTAATCTGTCTTACATACATTTGCCCAAATAATCATGCAATAATATAGCAAGTCTGACTATACTACCCCTTTTCAGTAAACTTCAGTGGTTCTCTCTTACCACTAGAACAAGGAATAAATATTCTTTGGCATTTGAATACCTTTCTGACCTGGTGCCCTGCATTCTTTCATTTAACCAAACAGACTTACTTGTTGTTACTCATCTATGACATTCCATGCTGCCAGGCTTGGAGTGCACTTCCTCTTTTCCTCCTCTCAGACCCCTTGGATTTTGTTACAGTTTGGCTTAAGTACCACATTCTCCGTTAAGACCTTTTCTGATTGCCTTGAGCTGCCAGTGAACTCCCTCCCAAAACTTTCTTGTGTATATTATATGTACACTTATATATGTACATGTTGTTTCTCTTATTAGAATAGAAGCCCCCTTGTGTCAGCAACTGTTTCGTTTTTGTATTTGTATATTCTCTTCCCCCTCCCCCCCGCAACCTTCATACTGAGTCTTGGCACATAATAAGTACTTAATAGATGTTTGATGATGAATTGGCTCTATTCCTTCTTTTATTCTCCTTTTCTCCGGCATAGCAAAAAAGCAAACACCCTACAACAAAACAAACAAAATATCAAAACTTTCTGTTTTCCTGAGCTGTTCTCACAAACTTCAGCTTGTTGTATTTTAGCGTTTTTGATACATTCAACCAGTATTATGCTGCACTTTTTATTCATTCTCTTCCTTTGCTTTTTTCTTCTCCATATGTTGTTTTTTTTTTTTTTTTAAGCAATTGGGGTTAAGTAACTTGCTCAAGATTACATGGCTCCATATGTTTTTTTAAAAAATTACACTGATTCATGAGTTCCTTGTATATCCATATTGGTTTCTGGTTAATTCTCTCTTTTCTTCCTTGGTGGCTTTTTTTGGATATTTTCAAAATTTCATTCTTTATAATTTCCTTAAAGAATTTTAGTCCTTAAGATCATGTCTATCTTTCCTCTGATTGCTTTGAAATGGACATTATACCTACCTTTCCTCTCTTCTCTCTCAAACTTTAAGGGGGAGTGATGCTTTTATCCCCAAAGTTCCTGTCATTTCCATTCCAATAACCTTTCCACCTTGCTGGTCAGATCCATAATAGTGGTTGTCTGAATTGGTTCTTTTGCCATCTGAGACAAGACATGCTTTGCTTTTGCCAGAAAGACTGCTTTTGTACATGTCTAGCTAATTGAAGTCCATCATGATTACTCTATCATACCTCTATTCCAGGCTTATGATCTATTTCTAGCATTCTTTCCCCTCTCTATCCAGGTGGTGTGTAATATATTCTGATGACAATATCTATCTGTCTCTCTTGATCTTCCATCGGACTCATTATTTTAGGTCAGGTCTGTACAACATACAGCCTTGTACCACTTGCAGCCCACCAAAGGATTTTAGATGGCCTACCACTATGTATTCGCTCCTGTTTGTCATGTGACCCGCAGCAGCCAACTGTCATCAGTTTGTCTCTAGTTACCTTTATTTGCAAAGGGAGCCGCTAAAAAGCTATCTGTAACGTGAAGTTTAGCCATTGTTTTTTGGCCTCTACCTACTGCCATGTTGGGTAGGTTTGCTTCAGGTTCTTCTATCCTCGCATGAGTTTATCCTCCTAACATATAGTGCTTTGCCACCCTACCCTCGCAATACTCTCTTGCTTGTATCTTTCGAATAAAGTATAACCTTACAGAGGTATGTTCCATTCCCAGTGATCAGATTTGACTCTTTATAAGAGATTTGCCTCTAGTCCGACTTGCCTGTTAGGTGTAGTAGTTGGTCCATTTGTATATAGAACTTTGAAGTCATGAGTTTTGTTAATGGCCACTTTGATGGATTTTATTAATTGTTGGGCACTTTTACTGTTAATTTTATGTTAAAACTATATAACTAGGTCGTTATACTTAGTTTCCTCCCTTTCATTTCCTCTCTAATTCCTAGACCTTATGGTTAGATATGGAGTACTCAAAGATTTATCAACCTTTGTTAGGTACATTCCCTCCCTGTATTTTAAGACATTTTTTAGAACTCTAAATACTGTTCCCAGATACTTATCTTTTTTTTTTTAAACCAACCATTTACTTCTCAAATCTCTTGTTCTTTTAAGAATCTCCTACCCCAGAGGTCAGTAAGCAAGAAAATTCTACCTCTGTCTTAAGGCCTCCAATTTCTTGCCAAAATTTTCTTTCCTTCCTTCTTTCTTTCTTTCTTTCTTTCTTTCTTTCTTTCTTTCTTTCTTTCTTTCTTTCTTTCTTTCTTTCTTTCTTTCTTTCTTTCTTTCTTTCTTTCTTTCTTTCTTTCTTTCTTTCTTTCTTTCTTTCTTTCTTTCTTTTTTACAAATGCTTTATTAACTTCTGGTTTACATCATTCATTTCCACCAGATTTTGAGTTACAATTTTTTCCCCCACCCACCACCCCAGAATAGCAGTCCCACTAGATATCCCCTCATCCAATCTGCTCTCTCCCATATCTTCTCCCATACCTCCTTCTATCTCAGAGCGCTGCGATGGCTGCTCCCTGCAGGGCTGCTGGACTGTCCTTAGCTTCTCTGTGTCGTTCTGTGGGTGCTGGGGCTCCAGAAGTTTTTCAGAGTCCCCTTTTACATGGTTTCAAGGTAATCTGGGGGCAGAGCACCTTGGAAGTGCTGTTTCTGCTCTGCCATCTTGGCTCCGCCTCCCCCCCCCCCCCCCAAATTTTCTTAATCAGGGTTGGCTAGGTGAAGCAGTGAATAGAGCACCTGCCCTGGTGTCAGAAGGACCTGAGTTCAAATCCGGCTTCAGACACTTAAAAAAACCAAACACAAAACCACAAACCTAGCCATGTGACCTTGGGCGAGTCACTTAACCCCAAATGCCCTCCAAAAAGTAAAAAATAAAAAAATAAAAAAACCAAAATTTTCTTAATCTTTATCAATGCTTTTTTAAGCTCCTTTAGGCAGTATCATTTGTGCCCATGAGTTACCAAGTAGGTGATAGTCAGCTAAACCCAGGGAATAGGCAGTAAATCATCTAGTTTATTTAGAATTCCTTTTCGTGATTACTGTCACTTCTGCTCTCAGCTGACTGCTACTCCCAGTTTATATAGCATATGCACAGGCTAACCTAAGCATTTTAATGCTGACATTGAATGTTTTTGTTTTTTTTTAAATTCAGTAGAAATCCCCCTCTGACCCCCTTCCCTTTAATTTTCCAGCTGCTATGCAGAAAATTTTTTAGTTTCTGTTGACAATTTGGGCCCTAATGGCAATCTTTTGAACTCGGATGTTTAACATTGATTTGGGTCAGTTATTATAATTTTCATGGGAGGGATGAGCAGGTTGAAGAACCAAGTGGTTAGGATATTTGAGGAAAAATCAGTATGTATTTTGAAGTTCCCTAATCTGAGGGCAGAATTTGGGGAGGGGAGAACAGTGGTGAGCCATGTATTGAACTCATTGAGGAAGAATGGGGAGTGACCGGGGGGTTGTAGACAATTGCTTTTGGGAGTTTGATTGGTTAGTAGATATGGATAGCATGGACTTTAAAGGAAGAGAGGTTACTGTGTGATGGAGGAAGGGTGAGAACTTGGAAGAGGCACTGGGAACAAAAAGTATTCCATCTCCCTTGTATTGACCAGCGAGCTGAGGAGAAAAGAGTGAAAGTGCAGCTGGTACTGGAAAGGGTGGCCAGAGAAGCTGTGTCATCAGGGAGGAGCCAGATTTGAGTAATAGCTACTAAATGGAAGGAGTGGGAGAGGAGAAGATTTAAGATTAAAGGAAGATTGTTGCCTATATAATAGACATTACATAGGGTCCAGTAGAAGGGCTGTTTGGTGTTTGGCTGAAACTTGGAGTAGAAAGGTTCAGAGTGATGGGAATGATGCAATCAGGTCGGGGTGGGGGTGGGACATGGGGTTTGAATGATGAGCTAAAGACTCACATAGCTAGTAAATACCTTTCTGAACTTAAGTGTTTCTGACTCTAGGTCCAGAGCTCTATCCTCTGTGCCACCTGCTACCTTAACCTGTAAGATTTGTTTCTGTTCTTCTGTTCTCCAGTGCCTTTCACATAGAAATTTCTAAATTTGTCTTGATCCTTGAAGGAAAAGAATGTGGGATAGATCTGGAGAGGGATAGGGATGGGTAAAAGGTTTGATAGAGAAAGAGCAAGTGAACTGATGTTAACTTAATCTGAGTCTAAATCTCAGGGCCATTTTGAACAAGTATTGTTCTTACTGGATTATGAAATTATGAAGCAAAAAATTGAAAACCTAAGAGATTGGGACACAAGTGGTATTTTTCATTTCCATTATTGCTGCTTATTGATTGGGCCTTTGGAGAGTGAGCATATTTGGTAAGTAAACAGCTGGTTAAAAAGCCAATAGGATCATAGATCAAGGCCTAAGACACCTAAAAGGGACCTGAGAGACCAAGATATGGTATGTAAGAATGAGTATTGTATTTCTGAACTATGGTTTAAAATAAATGGAGGAAATATTTTTGTCTAGAGAGATAGAAAATATTTTATGAGGACTGGTAAAAAAATATATTTGTAATCTTAAAAAAATATCTAAGACTATTTTAAATTGAAGAGTTGGAGATGGAATTGTCTACTTAGGGGACATCTACTTGAATCTAACAAGGTAGCTATCAGAGTGACTAGCAGCTACAGTATAAGAACGGTAGAAATAAAGAGAGAGAGAAAAAACAGAAATAGAAACCTAGAAAATTGACAGGAAAAAATACAGAAATGGACCCAAAATTAAAACTCATTGACCCTATAAACAAATGTATAAAGTATAATAAGCAAGTAAGTTGAAATATTCCTTTTGAAAGGAAGCAATTTTGGCCTTATAGGAATCAATGAAACTAGGTAAGGGATGGGACAAATGACTAAAATACGGTTGTTAATCAAACATTTATTAAATATCTACTGTATGGCAGGTACCACTCCTAGGTGCTGGAGAAAATGAAGATATGAAAGAAACAAACCCTACTCTCAAGGAATATTAGATCCTGTCAGAGGAAACTTGTTCATATATAAATAGATACAAAATAAGCACAAGGGAATTTGGGGATTGGAGAGGGGTACTAAGAACTACAGGGATCAGGAGAGGCTTCATTGTAGAAGGTGAGACTTGAGATGAGTTTTGAAGGAAACAAGGAATTCTAAGAGGTGGAGTTGAAGCAAGAGTGCTTTCCAGGCATTGGGAAATAGTCTGTGCAAAGGCAAAGCAGGAAGAGACCAAGCATGTGAGGAATATGTCAGGGTGGCCAATCTGACCTGACATCTTGAGTGTAAAGGGGAGAAGTGCATCACAGAGTTGGAAATAGGAATTGGAAGCAGACTGAGCAGGTTTTCAAAGGTTTTGTATTTGATTCTAAAGGCAGTAAGGGCACCATTAGAGTTCATTGAGTAGTGGAGTGGTGTGGTCAGATTGGTGCTTGTATAATGATCACTCGTGTGGAGAGGAGAGAAGCTGGAGGAAGCAGGGCCTAGTAAGGGGCTGTTGCAGTAGTGTTAGGGGTAGGTGATGAGGGCTCGAATTAGTGTGGTGGCCTTGCTAGCAGAAAGAAGAGAACAAGTGGGAGAGATACTGTGAAGTAGAGCCCAGAGACTGGCAGCTGATTGGGAGAGTTAGTAATCCAGGATAATACTTAAGTTGTGAACTTGAGTGATTGGAAGAATGATAACGCACTCAACAAAAGCAGGGAAGTTTGGAAGATAAATGGATTTTGGGGGTTAGAGAATGTATTCTATTTTGGAAATATCAAGATTGAAATATCTATAGGATTTCTTCTTATAAAAGACCAGTAGGTGTTTGAAGATGCATAAATGGAGGTAGGAGAGAAGAGGATGAGTAGGGTTTATATTCAGATAGTCATTAAACTGATGAGGTCACCAAGTGAGAGAATAATAAGAGAAGGAAATAAGACCCAGGACAGGGAAGGAAATACCCCAAAAGGAAAAGAGGGAAAAAGATGATGGCACAATAGCATTAAATATAAAGATACAGTTATGGGAATACCCAGGAACCAGAGAATGGGAGAATATGGTGAAGAGCAGTTAGGTGGAAATCATCTGAAGGAAGAACAGAAGCGATGCTGCTATTACAAGCCTTATGGACAGAAGGGAGAAATAGATAAGAAGTTTTAAGTGAACCCAATCATAGCCCTGACATGGAGGCCATATTATAGTAGTGATAGAATTCGATTATCTGTTCCTATGTTAGAATGTTCTCCACCTGAAACAGCTTGGTCCATAATTTTTCTATGCCTTAATGATTATTTAACATAACTTAACAAACTGGAAAATCCATAAGTAGAACTGTTCTTTTGGACATGATTTTCAGTCTTTGAAGAAATGAGTTGGCTAGGTGGCACATTGAGTAAGGGCGCCGACCTCGGAGTTGGGATGACCCAGGATCGAATCCAACCTCAGAAAATGAGCACCCACACATAAATAATGACTAACCATGTAACCTTGAGCAAGTTACTTAACCCCAATTGCTTTAAAAAAATAATAATTTAGAAATGAGTTACTAGATTAGAAATGATGGAAACTTTGGGCCATTCTATCTTAGAGTTTGTGATAAGAGAGACAAGGAAACAGAGATTGTTTGATATTCATCCTATATTTTGTAGGTTGGACTTCAAAGATTTAAAGAGTTTAGGTATAGTCCCATGACCTGAAATACTTTGGGATTGGGGGCTGGGGTGCAGGGTGGAATATCATTAACTACCATAGATTTTTAAAAGCTGTATTTAGATGATTGGAGGACAGATAATAGGGAATGAATATAAAAGTATAGTGTGATCCTGTAATAATTGTGTTAGGCACATTTAAGTGTAGAATGAACTAAAGTTGGTGATGACTGTTAAGGACTGAAAAAAAAAGTGTTGTTTTTCTTCCTCTGTTGGTGTGGGGAAGAAAAGGAAAGAAGGAATATAGGGTCGCTGCTTTGGGTGCTTGATACAGTGATAATGGATCCAGGCTGGAGAGAAAGAAGATATTTTTCATTTTTCTTAAGTTTTATTAATGTATTTTGTTTTCATATTATAAACATTTTCAGATTATCCTCATCCTGTTAATGATTATTTGATAACAAAGTAAAATAAATAAAAACTAGTAACAGCATGACTTCATCTTGAAAATACATACAACATTCTACACCTGCTTTTCCCCCCTCCTATCCTCCATTCCATTGAACAAAAGAAAAAAAGAAACCCCTTCTTTTATATATGTGCAGATATCCATATACATACACATATATCCGTGTGTGTGTGTGTGTGTGTGTGTGTGTGTGTGTGTGTGTGTGAGAGAGAGAGAGAGAGAGAGAGATTGAGATTCTACATCCTAAATCCATCAACTCTCTGTGAGAAGCCAGATAGTATGTTTCATAATTTATTCTCTGGAATCATGGATGATCGTTCTTACAGCTTTAGAAATTATTTGCCTTTACACTGTTGTTGTTATTGTATAAGCTGCTCTCTTGGTTCTACTTATTCCATTTTTAAAATCAGTTCATAAAAGTCTTCAAAATTGTTCGTTTTTATAATGTTGATGTTATTTTGAGGCATTTGGTGGCACAGTGGACAGAGTGCTGTACCCATAGTCAGGAAGTCCTTTGTTCAAATCTGGCCTCAGACATTTACTAGCTGTGTAACCTTGAGGAAGGTACTTAACCTCTGTTTACTTCAGTTACCTAAATTGTAAAGTGAGGATAATAATAGCACCTAACTCCCAGGGTTGTTGTAAGGATTAAATGAGTTAGCATTTATAAAAGACTTTTGCGCAGAGGCTGGCACATAGTAGGCACTCTGTAAATGCCTATTTTCTTCCCTACCCTTAGAGTATATAAAGTCTTCTTGTTCCTACTTAATTGCATCAGTTTGTACATTGCTTTCCTTGTCACTTTGAAGTCTTCTATTTCCTCATTTCTTACATTCACATGCCACAATTCAGCACCTTTCAACTCTCCTTAAGTTTTTCATCAGGTTCAGGGTATTGAAAGAACTTTCATATGAGACAGGTAAGCCACTATCTCTGACCTTTTAAAGATCATAGATGATAGAAGGGATACCGTAGGACTGGAGGAGGTCAAATATCTCAATTTTTAAACAAAAAAAATCAAGGTGGAATTACATCAAGATAATAGTAGAATGAAGTTAGGAAAAGCACAGTTCTTCCTACCTTCTCTGCCCCCCACCAAGAAATGAATAGTTTAAAATGTCGCCAAATATAAAATAAATAATTGGGAGAAGAGGAAAGGGAATCAGCCAAAAAGCCTTAAAAGAGAGAAAGCTTTCCCATAGGAAAAAGGAAAGAACAAGAAGATGAGCAAGCAGCAGGAAAAAAATCCAACACAATAAATAATTAATATGAATTCTGAATAAAAGTCAGCAGAAAGGAAAAAAAAACAAACAAACAAGCTATAGTAATGGTCTAAGAAAAGGAAGATGGACCTCATACAAGATACATCAAATTGGATAATAAACACTTTTTAAAAAAAATTTATTAAAAAAAATTTTTTTTAAAGCAATTGGGGTTAAGTAACTTGCTCAAGGTTACACGGCTAGTCATTATTTGTGTGTGGGTGCTCATTTTCTGAGGCCGGATTTGATCTCGGGTCATCCCAACTCCGAGGCCAGCGCTCTTACTCACTGTGCCACCTAGCCGCCCCTTTTTTAGGGCAATTGGGGTTAAGTAACTTGCCCAAGGTCACATGGCTAGGTTTTTGTTTGTGTGGATTAAGTGTCTGAGGCCGGATCCGAACTCAGGTCCTTCTGACTCCAGGGCCGGCGTTCTACTCACTGCGCCACCTAGCAGCCCCGATAATAAACACTTTAAAGGACATTCTATCTTTGGTAAAGAGTGATCTGGCGGGGCAGCTAGGTGGTGCAGTGAATAGAGCACTGGCCTTGGAGTCAGGAGGACCTGAGTTCAAATTTGATCTCAGACACTTAACACTTGGTAGCCATATGACCTTGGGCAAGTCACTTAGCCCCAATTGCCCTACCTTTCCCCTCCAGAAAGCAAAAAAAAAAAAAAAGTGATCTGGAATTAGTCATCAGAGTTCTGTCAGGGAAAATGGAATAAGCTAAATTGATGATGAAAATAAACAACTTTGAGGAAGAAGTAGAAAATTTGAACAATGTAATGAAACCAACAGGCAGTAAAATTATTAGGCTGAAAGAGTATTCTTTTTTTTCCCTTTTTGGAGGGCAGTTGCCCAAGGTCACATGGCTAGGTTTTTGTTTGTGTGTGTGTTGAGTGTCTGAGGTCGGATCCGAACTCTGGTCCTTCTGACTCCAGGGCCAGTGCTCTACTCACTGTGCCACCTAGCTGCCCCAACTGAAAGACTATTCTTAAGCTAGTCTAACAAAGTAGGTTGAAAGAAAACACATCTGAAGAAAGAGAGAAACATTTACAAGCAAAGATGGTACATCCAAAAGACAGAACTATGAGTGATGATCTAAGAATCTTCATGTTACCTGAAAAAACATCATCTTTAAGGAAATTGCTCAAGAAAACTTTTTGGCCATGGAAGATAAAATCAATGGATAGACTACCTATTGATAGAGTTCTAAGAATACCCTCAGATTTAATTCATCCAGACACATTATTAAACTCCCCAAACTTCCTTGGTAAGTGATAATTTTATTCTTAGATACTTTGGAATTCTCCATCACAAGAAAACAGAAGAAAAACTAAATATAATTTATATAAAGTCAGTAGGAATTATATTTCACCCTAGAAATATATAATCAGGTAAACTAGAAGTTATATAGATTTTATTTTTTAATCTGGGCTTATGATTTTATTGATGTAGATGAGCAAACCCCCTGTACCAATTGCAGATTGGCAAGGTTTCTTCAATATAATCTTAACCTTTTAAAATATTTAACCAGGGTTCAAAGGTGGGACTTGAACCCAGATCTGCCTGACTCCCAAGGTAGGCTTTCTGCTGAACCTTGTTGCCTGTCTGAAATAACATAAAACTTAAAAAAACATTTTTTTCCAGTACCCTACAGCATTTCCACGAAAAACATTTCTATAGGAAAAAGAAAATCTTGTTGAAATCTTTTTTATGTACTCTGCTTCCTGGCAGATTTGTGTAGTTGACTTGAAAAAGGTAGGGATGCAAGGTAAACATTTCATAAAAAGGCATCAGGAAGATCAACTTATTGGTATAGTTCCTTCGTTGGGGAATGTTAAGGCAACAAAAGCTAAGAAATGCCCATCCAGAATGTCATTTTTGATGGAAAACTAAGGGTCAAAAGCCCTTGGGATTTAGCAGTGGAAAATGGGATCAGTCAATTAACTAACGACATTCAGATACTATTTAAAATACTGAAATGTGGGATGGAGCCAAGATGGTGGAGTAGAAACAGCGTGTCCAAGGCACTCTCCCCCAAGATCACCTCCAAACCATGTAAAAGGGGACTCTGAACAACTTCTGGAGCCCCAGCACCCACAGAACAACACATAAAAGCTAACCTCCCACTGAGGACAGCCCAGTAGCCCTGCAGGAAGGGCCACCTCAGTGCTCTGGAAGCCGACAGCCCAGCACGCGGAGAGCCAAGCCCGTGTCCTCGTGAGCCGTGGTTTTAGCCCCAGGGCGGCTAGGCCAGCATCCAGCTGGAGGGACCCCAGAACACCATCAGCTATGGCGATTCCAGAATTATTAACACAGATAGGCCTAGGACAAAGTGAGAGGTTAGTGCCCTATGGACTTTGGGACCAGTATTTGGGGAACGCGTTGGCTTCCTCCCCTAGGGACTAGAAGCCGCTTTGCAGTTTTCAGTGGCAGCTCCAGCCCCTGGCCTGTGAACTGTAGGGAGATCCAGTGATCAGTCTTGCGGGGGGTAATCACTCTTGCTTTAACCTCCCTGGATCTGGATTGTGGTCTGGGGTGGAGGTCATGGGGTGGGTATCCCCATGATAGAACTGGAAGTTGTGAAGACCCCAACTTTGGGACGGAAGCTCCCATGTCTGGTGGCAGAGTCCTACTGTGGCAAAAAGCTCAAAAGTCAAGTAATTAAGTGGCAACATGCCAAGGCAACGGAAACAAAGTAAACAGAAAAATGCAACATTAGACTCCTATTTTGGGGGCAAAGAGGATCGAAGCATGGAACAGTCAGAGGACTGTGAGGTCAGAAATCCTGGTCCAAAAGCCCCAAAGGAAAATATGAGTGGGTTACAGGCCATAGAAGACCTTAAGAAGGACTTTAAAAATCAAATAAGAGAAGCGGAGGAAAGATTGGGAAGAGAAATGAGAAGGATGCAGGAAAAGTATGAAATAAAATACTGAAATGTATTCAGTATCATGAAATTAAGCCACAAAAACATATGAAAGACTTCTATAATGTTGTCTACAAAATAGTTTACAAAGGTTTAAAAGAAATAAATAATTGGAAACTGGTTTAATGATTATTTAACATTAAGCTCCTTCCCTCTCTCCCCTCAAATTTATAAATTAAATGCTATCAGTAAAAATGCCAAACATACTTAATACCATTAAAAAATAAAATATATGTAGAAGAACAAAATGTTAAGAATTTCAAGGGAGATTATGTAGAAGAAAAAGTAGGAAGGGATGTATGCAATACCAAATTTCAAATTATATTTTAAATATAATTTATTAATTAAGTTTATAGAAACATCTGGACAAAAAAATAGAAAAACATCAGTGGAATAATTATAATGCTAATGATCTAGAATAGATACATACAGTAATTTAGTGTTTAGGATCACAAAATACTAGGAAAAGTATCATTATTCAATAAAAATTTTTGTAAAAATTGGTTAATGGTTTGGCAAAATTTGAAGACAAACAAAACAGCACACCTAACACTTCAAATTCCAAATGGATAATCAAATGCCTATATACAAAAAGTATCAAACTTTTTAAGATAGTGTCTTATGTCTTTAACATCTATCGTGGAGGAATAAATTTTTTTCCTATAAACAGCAAGTATATAGTTTATTTAACATCATGAAACAAATTATCAACAATGTGTAGTGCCACAAAATATTTATAATCATATTTTAAATACTGTAATTTACATGTCCTTGAATACCATTTGTAACTTGTTCAAACACGTTTTACTATTACCTGGTAAGTAATTGTTATTTTATGCAGCTAATATTTTGGGGGGGGGTTATTTAGTATTTTACTTTTTCCCAGTTACACGCAAAAAGTTTCTAACATTTGTTTTTGAGTTCCAGATTCTCTCCCTTTTTCCCCCCCCACCCTCAAACCCCATTGAGAATGCAAACAAATTCAATATAGGTTATACATGTGTAGTCATTCAAAACATATCCATAATAGTCATGCTGTGAAAGAAAACAGACAAAAAAAAACTCAAGAAAAATAATGTTTAAAAAAAAAGATGCTTCATGTTGTATTCAGACACCATTAGTTCTTTCTCTGGGGATGGATAGCATTTTTCATCATAAGTCCCTCGGAGTTGTTTTGGATCCTTGTATTACTTGAGAATAGCTAAGTCATTCACAGGTACTCGTCTCACAATATAGTTGTTACTTTATACACAGTACATTTCACTTTGCATCACTTGGGCAATGCAAGTCTTTCTGGGGTTTTCTGAGAGCATCCTGCTCATCACTTCTTTTTTTTCCCTCTTTTTTTTTTTAAACAAATGCTTTATTAACTTCTGTTTTACATCATTCATTTCCACCAGATTTTGAGTTACAATCATTTTCCCCCCGTTATTCCCCTACCCAACCTCCCAGAATAGCAGTCCAACAAGATATTGCTTCCTCCAATCTGCTCTCTCCCATACCTTCTCCCATACCTTCTTTGACTTTTCCATTAGAGGAAGGTGAATCTTTGTGTCCCAATGCCTGCACATCTTATCTCCCAATTACAAGCAAAAGAATATTAATAATAGTATTTATATATATTTGAAACATTTAATCTTAAGACCTCAAATTTCAGATCCATTTCCTTCCTCCCTTGTCACCCATTCCTTCTGGGGAGATAGGTAATTCAGTATATGTTGTACATGTCTAGCTATGCAAAACATTATCATAGTAGATATATTGTACAAGGCTGCTTATAATTCCCTCCCACTCATCCCACCCCCCACCTGGTCCATTCCCTACATGATCCTGTCCCTCTTCTATAGTGGGTACTTCTAACTTCCCCTACCCCCAAGGTCCCCCCCCCCCCCATCAATCATCCCTCCTCTCCTCCCCCTTCCCCCTATTCTGCTGTAGGTTGAGATATCCCATTTAGTATGTATGTCATTCTCTCCCTGAACCAAATTCAGTGAGAATGTGGATTTGCCCTTTTTTTTTCCCTTCCTATTCTCCCCCTCCTTTGCAACCACTTCCCCTTGCTTCTTCTACATGAAATAGTTCACCCTACCCTGTCTCTCCCCATCTCCTCTTGCCACTTTCCTCTCTCACCTCATAATTTCATCCCTTGAGTATTCTCCCTTCCCAACAAATTCAACCTATGCCCTCTATCCATATACACACACATTCACATACGTATTCATATGACCACACACCCTTCTTCCATTATTTTCATAGTGAGAAAGATATCATCACTCACAGTTATTGTTTTTCCATATAGGAGTGTAAATAGTTCAACTTTGATAAGTTCCTTTTGATTTCTTTTCCCTGATTTGATTTCTTTTCCCTGATTACCTTCTCAAGCATCTCTTGCTTCTTGTGTCTGGATGTCAAATTTTCCATTCAATTCTGGTTTTTTCCTCAAGAAATGCTTGAAAGTCCTCTATTCCACTGAATGACCATATTTTCCCCTGAAACAAAATACTCAGTTTTGCTGGGTAGGTGACCCTTGGGTTCATTCCCAGTTCTTTTGCCCTCTGGAATATCATATTCCATGCCCTTTATATTTTTAAAATCAAATGCTTTATTCACTTCTAGTATACATCATTCATTTCTGCAAGATTTTGAGTTACAAATTTTCTCCCAGTTTTTCCCCTACCCACTACCCCAAAATATCCCCTCTTCCAATCTGCTCTCTCCCATATCTTCTCCTATACCCCCTCTGTCTTTCCAGTAGGGCACGGTGGAACTCTGTGCCCCAGTGCCTGTATGTCTTATTTCCCAGTTACATGTAAAATAATAATTAATAGTAGTATATGTATATATGTATATGTTTTTTAACATTTGATTTTAAAACTTTGAATTCCAGATTCATTCCCTTCCTCCCTCATCACCCACCGTTACTGGGAAGATAAGCAATTCAATATAGGTTGTACGTGGGTAGCTATGCAAAACATTTCCATAGTGGATATATTGTGAAAGAGTGACTATATTTCCCTCCATCCTATCCTACCCCCAACTTGTTCTCTTCTCTACTTTGGTCCTGTCCCTTTTCAAAAGTGGGTGTTTCCAACTTCCTTCCCCCAAGTCTGCCCTCCCTTCCATCATCCCCTCTCTCATCCCCTCCCCCCCTACTCTCCTGTAAGGTGAGATACCCTATTTAGTGCAATGTAATTCCCTTCCTAAGCCAAATTCAATGAAAATAAGGTTGACCCATTCCCTTTTGCCTTCCTGTTCTTCCCCTCCATTGTAACCATTTTTCCTTGCCTCTTCTATTTGAAATAGTTTACCCCATTCTGTCTCTCCCCAACTCCTCTCATTATATTCCCCTCTCACCTCTTAATTTTACCTTGTATCATCCCTTCCTATTAAATTGGTCTTGTGCCCTCTATGTATGTATACCTGTACACATATATATTCACATATGTATTCATATGCCCATATACCCGCCTATATAGACATATATATGTATGCATGTATATGTATATGTATATGTGTGTGTATATACATATATGCACACACTTTTTTTTTTTAAACAATTGGGGTTAAGTAACTTGCTCAATTTTACAGGGCTAGTTATTTATGTGTGTGTGCTAAGTAACTGAAGCCAGAACCAATCCTGGGTCCTCCCAACTCCAGGGCTGGCGCTTTTACTCACTGTGCCACCTAGCTGCCCCATATACACATTTCTATTCCCGTCAACTATTCACGTACTGAGAAAAGATTCATAAGTTACAATGATGGTTTTTCCATGTAGGGATGTAAATAATTCAACTTTGATAAGTTCCTTATGATTTCTTTTCCCTGTTTATCTTCTCGTGCTTTTCTTGCTTCTTGTATCTGAATGTCATATTTTCTATTCAACTCTGGTTTTTTCATCAAGAATGCTTGAAAGTCCTCTATTTCATTGCATGACCATATTTTCCCCTGAAACATGATACTCAGTTTTGCTGAGTAGGTGATTCTTGGTTTTAATCTCAGCTGCTTTGACCTCTGGAATATCATATTCCAAGCTCTTCGATCCCTCAGTATAGAAGCTGTGTAGATCCTGTGCTATCCTGATTGTGTTTCCACAATATTCAAATTGTTTCTTCCTGGCTGCTTGTAATATTTTCTCCTTGATCTGGGAATTCTAGAACCTAGCTATAATATGCCTAGGAGTTTTCTTTTGGGGATCTTTTACAGGAGGTAATTGGTGGACTCTTTCAACCTCTATTTTGCCCTCTGGTTCTGAAATATCAGGGCAATTTTCCTTGAGAATTTCTTGAAGCATGATTTCTAGGTGCTTTTTTTGATCATGGCTTTCAGGTGTTCCAATAATTTTTAAATTATCTCTTCTGGATATATTTCCCTGGTCAGTTGTTTTTCCAATGAGATATTTCACATTGCCTTCTATTTTTTCATTTGTTTGGATCTGTTTAATAGTATTTTGATTTCTCATAAAGTCACTAGCTTCCCTTTGCTCCATTCTATTCTGAAGGAAAGATTCTCCTCAGTGAGCTTTTGAGATTCTTTTTCCATCTGGCAAATTTGTCTTTTTAAGGTATTCCTTTCTTCATTGGCTTTTTGGTCCTCCTTTGCCATTTGAATTAGTCTATTTTTCAAGGTGTTATTTTCTTCATTCAGGTTGTTGACTCTCATTTCATAGTTTTCTTACATCATTCTCATTTCTCTTCCCAGTTATTCCCCCACTTCTCTTATTTGCTTTTCAAAATCCTTCTTAAGGTCCTCTATGGCCTGTAACCAACTCGTATTTTTCTTGGAAGCTTTTAGTGCAGGAGTTCTGACTTCACTGTCTTCCTCCTGTTCCATGCTTTGATCCTTTTTGTCCCCAAAATAGGAGTGTAAGGTTGGGTTGCTCTGTTTATTTTGCTTCCCTCATTTGTTCATGTTGCCACTCAATTACTTGACTTTTGGGCTTTTTGCCACAGTAGGACTCTGCCACCAGAGAGGCGAGCTTAGTACCAAATGCTGGGGTTTTCTCAGCAGCCAAAGGTATTATTTGGGTGCCCTGTCTGAAGCCTGCACACCCTCTGGCAAGCTGGTAGCACACTCCAGGACTTCCACCTTAGAGTGCAATCCACATCCAAGCAGGTTAAAGCAAAAACGATTATCCCTCAGACTGGTTGCTTCGTCCCTCTACAGACTGCAGACCTGGAGCTGAAGCTGCTACATGGTGGCAGCTGCATGGCCATGGCTCCTCAGCAGCTTCTTGCCCTGGGGGTAAAAGCCAATCGCACTCCCAGCTACTGGATCCCAAAGTCCACACTGCACTGACCCATTCATCTGATGTACTTCGTTCGTTACCGTATTGCTACTGACCTTTCACTGTATCCTTAGCATCTTGTTGATACCTCTGGAAACTGCCACAGCTGCTGGTGATCTAAAGTCCTTCCAGCTGTTAGCTGGTCAGGCCCAACCTGGGGCTAAAACCTCAGGCTCGGGCAGTCCGGGGTCGCCTCCCATAGCGCCGTGCTGGCTGCCCTGCTGGGCTGTTCAGTGAGAGCTTAGCTTCTCTGTGTCATTTTGTGGGTTCTTTAGCTCCAAAGTTTCTTCAGTCACCTTTTACATGAATTGGAGGAGGTGAGAGCTGGAGCCCCGTGGAAGTCCTATTTCTACTCTGCCATCTTGACTCCGCTGGGCCCCCCGCCCCCCCCCCCCCCAGGTTTTTCCAGGCAATTCTTAAAAAATAGAAAGTACCACATGAAAACAGTGTCCTTTAATAATTAGGGAAATGCAAACTCACATTCCATCTGATCTCTATCAGACTGACTGATAATAAAAGATGATTGAACTCAGTGTAGGTACAGATCTTATAAAACTGGAGTACCATTACACTGCTGGCAAAGTTGGACAATATGGAATGACACAAAAATATACTAAAATGTGCATAGCCCTCAACCTTGTGGTTCTGTTATGAGAATATGTTCCAAGGAGGTTACTAATAGAGGAACAAAAATTATCTCCTGCAAAAAAAAAAAAAAAAGAGAAAAGATTCCTAGTTACACTATTTGTAATAGCCAAAGTCTTGAAGCTAGATGTCTTATTAGAGAATGTCCAAACAAATTATGGTATATCAATGTAATACGGTTAAATTACTACATAACAAATAATATAAGAAATTCAACGAAATTTGGGGATACTCTGAAGTGTATGCAGAATGAAGAAAGGAGAGCCAAAATAATACATATGTGAGTATAATTATGTCGGTAGACAATAGTAGTGACTGCAGCAAATTCATTATTTACATATATTACACTTGTTATAATGTAATATACAGACACATGTAATGTATATGTAATACATATATCACAGACCTTGTCTTTTATATATTATGAATATTGTGTGTTTGTGAATTCTTAAACGTTTGGAAAACAGAACTATGAATACTGCTGTGTTCATATCTTTTGGGGGCACTACTAAAGACCATTAAATAATAGAATCCTAATAACTTCTATTTATATTGTACTTTAAAGTTTGCAAAGCACTTTCGCAACATGCTTGTAAAGTTCTTGTTTGAACCTCAAAACAGTCTTTTGAAGTAGATACTACAGTATTCTATTCATTTTATTGAAGAAGAATCTGTTGTTGAGAGGGTAAGAGACTTCTCAAGATCACATAGTGAGTGATAGAAAAGGAATTAAGAGGCAGGTTTTACTAGCTTTAAGTCTAGCCCTTGATTGTATACCACAGCATCCCGCTTTTTGGTTTGTTTCATCCTAAGTGATAATTTTTCTTATCTTTTCTTATTCTCTTGTTCATGCATTAGAATATCTGTTCTTGTCAGTAGAGGTCAACACAAAATTCATATTGGGAAGAAAAACAGAAAACAGTGCGATCTGATTAATGTAGGCCAATGGTGTTGATTTAGGTTGTTGGCAGAATTCTAGAATGTATTATTAAAGAGATGCTTAGTGAACGAACCTTTAAAAAAGAAATTGTTGCTAAATGCTAGAATGGCCTTGTTGAGAACAAGTCATGTTAGACTAACTTCATTTCTTTTTCTTTTTTTTTTTTTAGATTTTAATATACATTTTATTTTTTAGTTTACATCATTCATTTCCACACGATTTTGAGTTACAAAATTTCTCCCCATTTTTCCCCACTCACCACCCCCAAAAATGATCTCACTGAATATACCCTCCCCCAATCTGCTATCTCCCATATCTTCCTCTATTCCCCCCTCCAACTTTCTGGTAGGGCACAGTGCATTTCTGTGCCCCAGTGCCTGTGTATTTTATTTCCCAGGTACATGTAAAATAATAATGATAATAATAATAATGATATATATTTATACACACATATTTTTTTAAACATTTGATTTTAAACCTTTGAATTCCAGATTCTCTCCCTACCTCCCTCATTATCCACCCTTACTGACAAGATAAGCAATTCAGTATAGGTTGTACATGTGTAGCTATGCAAAACATTTCCATAGTGAATGTATTGTAAAAGACTGATTATATTTCCCTCCATCCTATCCCACCCCCAATTTGTTCTCTTTTCTACTTTGATCCTGTTCCTTTTCAAAGTGGGTGCTTCCCACTTCCCTCCCCCAAGTCTGCCCTCCCTCCATCATCCCCTCTCTCATCCCCTTCCCCCCCCACTCTCCTGTAGGGTGAGATACCCTCTTTAGTGTGTATGTCATTTCCTCCCTAAGCCAAATTCATTGACTTTCACATTAGACATTAGTCGGGTTATAAAGAAGGATTGTGGTTTTTAGCCCTAGGGTGGCTGGGCCAGCAGCTGGCTGGAGGGACCCCAGAACACCAGCAGCTGTGGCGATTCCAGAACTATCAGTTCAGATATGCCTAGGACAAAGTGAGAGGTTAGTGCCCTATGGACTTTGGGACCAGTATTTGGGAAACACATCGGCTTCCTCCCCTGGGGGCAAAAAGCTGCTGAGCAAAGGCGGCACAGAAGCCATTTTGCAGTGTCAGTGGCAGCTCCAACTCCTGGTCTGCGAACTGTAGGGAGATCCAGCAATCAGTCTGGGGGTTAATCGCTCTTGCTTTAAACTGCCTGGATCTGGATTGTGGCCTGGGGGGGACGTTTGGGTGAGTATCCGATTTGCCAGAGCATGTGGAGGCTTTACAGAGACCACCCAACCTGTGGAAATTGTGACGACCCCACTTTTGGGACAGAAGCTCTCCTCTCTGGTGGCAGAGTCCTACTGTGGCAACAAGCCCCCAAATCAAGTAATTAAGTGGCAACATGCCTAGGCAAAAGAAACAAAATAAACAGAAAAATTCAATATTGGACTCCTATTTTGGGGGCAAAGAGGCTCAAAGCATGGAGGAGGACTGTGAGGTCAGAACTCCTGCACCAAAAGTCCCAAATGAAAATACAAGGTGGCTACAGGCCATAGAGGACCTTAAGAAGCATATAAGAGAGGTGGGGGAAAAATTGGGAAGAGAAATGAGAAAGATGCAGGAAAAGTATGAAATAACTGTCAACAGCCTGACTGAGGAAAATAACAACTTAAAAATTTGACTAACTCAAATAGCAAAAGAGGCCCAGAAAGGCAATGAGGAGAAGAATGCCTTAAAAAGCCGAATTTGCCAGATGGAAAAAGAATCTCAAAAGCTCACCGAGGAGAATCACTCCTTCAGAATTAGACTGGAGCAAATGGAAGCTAGTGACTTTATGAGAAATCAAGATGCTGTTAAACAGATCCAAACAAATGAAAGAATAGAAGACAATGTGAAATATCTCATGGGAAAAACCACTGACCTGGAAAATAGATCCAGGAGAGATAATTAAAAATTATTGGACTACCTGAAAGCCATGATCAAAGAAAGAACCTAGAAATCACCTTTCAAGAAATTCTCAAGTAAAACTGCCCTGATGTTTTAGATCCAGTGGGGGAAATAGAGGTTGAAAGAATCCACCTATCACCTCCTGAGAAAGATCCCAAAAAGAAAACTCCTAGAAATATTACAGCCAGGTTCCAGAATTCCCAGATCAAGGAGAAAATATTCCAAGCAGCCAGGAAGAAACAGTTTCAATATTGTGGAAACACAATCAGAATAGCACAGGACCTGGCAGCTTCTACACTGAGGGATTGAAGGGCATGGAATATGATATTCCAGAGGGCAAAAGAGCTGGGATTGAAGCCAAGGTCACCTACCCAGCAAAGCTGAGTATGTTGTTTCAGGGGAAAATATGGTCATTCAGTGGAATAGAGGACTTTCAAGCATTCTTGAGGAAAAAACTAGAGTTGAATAGAAAATTTGACATTCAGACACAAGAAGCAAGAGATGCTTGAGAAGGTAATCAGGGAAAATAAATCAAAAGGAACTTATCAAAGTTGAACTATTTACATTCCTACATGGAAAAACAATAACTGTGTCTGATGAAACCTTTCTCATTATGAAAATAATTGAAGAAGGGTATATGGGCATATGAATACATATGTGAATGTGTGTATATATGTTTACAGGTATACATGGATAGAGAGCACAGGTTGAATTTGGTGGGAAGGGATGATACTTAAGGGGTGAAGTTAAGAGGTGAGAAAGGAAAGTGACAAGAGGAGATGGGGAGAGACAGGGTAGGGTAAACTATCTCATGTAGAAGAGGCAAGGGGAAGTAGTTGCAGGGGAGGGGAAGGACAGGAAGGCAAAAAGGCAAAAGCATATTCTCATTGAAGCTGGCTCAAGGAGAGAATCACATACATACTAAATGGAATATCTTACCCTCACTCACTCTCCTGAGTGGGGGAAAGGGGGATGAGAGGGGGGATAATGGAGGGGAGGGCATTCTGGGGGGAGGGGAGGTTGGAAGTACCCACTATCAAAGAGGGACAGGATCAAAGTAGGGAATGGACCAGGTGGGAGGTGAGACAGGTGGGAGGGAAATATAAGCAGTCTTTTACAATATATCTACTATGGTAATGTTTTGCATAGTTATACATGTACAACACATACTGAATTGCTTATCTTCTCAGAGGGAGTGGGTGACAAGGGAGGAAGGGAATGGATCTGAAAATCGAAGTTTTAAAATTAAATGTTTCATAAGATGTCCAGGCATTGGGGCTCAGAGATTCACCTTGCCCTAGTGGCAAAGTTGAAGGGGGTATGGGAGAAGATATGGGAGAGAGCAGATTGGATGAGGGGATATCTAGTGGGACTGCTATTCTGGGGTGGTGGGTAGGGGAAAAATGGGGGAAAATGTAACTCATAACCTGGTGGAAATGAATGATGTAAACCAGAAGTTAATAGAGCATTTGTTTAATAATAGAAAAAAAATAAAGAAGGATTGTATCAGATGGAATGAACAATGGGATAGAGGAAACAAACCCAAACAAGACAAAGAAAAAGAGCAGGTAGTTTGCTTCAATCTGAATTCAAACTCTGTTCTTTATAGTTTTTTTTTTCTTCTCTGAATGTAGACATCTCTCTCCATCATGAATCTTTTGGAGTTGACTTAGAACTCTGCATTGCTGAGAAGAGTCCAGTCTATGGTTGTCACACATACATTGTGTCTGTAATTGTATACAAATTTCTCCTGGTTCGGCTCTTCTCACTCATCATCAGTTCATATAAGCCTCTCCAGGTAAATACGAAGTCCATCTGCTTGCTCCTCATTTCTGTTTTTCTTGCATCTTGTAATTGGAGGTTGAAGTTTTCATTGAGGTCTGGCTTTTTCATCAGGAAGTTCTGGAAATCCGTTGTATCATTGAATGACCATCTCCTTGCCTGGAAGAATATGTTCAGTTTTGCTGGGTAGGTGATCCTTGGTTGTAACTCGAGCTCTTTTGTCTTGCGAAAAATCATATTCCAATTCTTCCAGTCTTTTAGTGTAGATCATGTGTGATCCTCACTGTGTTTCCTTGATATTTGAATTGTTTCCTTCTGGCTGCTTGTAGTATTTTATCCTTTACCTGATAGTTCTGGAGCTTGGCCACAACGTTTTTTGGACTTTTCAATTTGGGATCTCTTTCAGGCGGTGACAGGTGGATTCTCTCGATTTCTGTTTTGCCCGCTGGTTCTAGTATCCCAGGGCAGTTTTCCTTGATGAGCTCTTGGAAGATGTTGTCCAGGCTTATTTTTTCATCATGATTTTCTGGTAGGCCTATGATTCTCAGATTATCTCTCCTGGATCTGTTTTCCAGGTCAGTTATTTTTCCACTGAGATATTTTACCTCTTTTTCTAATTTTTTATTCTTGATGTTTTGTTTGACTGATTCTTGGTTTCTCATTCACTTCAATTTGGTTGATTCTAGTTTTTAGCAAATTATTTTCCTTGGTTAGTTTTTGAAGCTCCTTTTCCATATCACACATTTTTCTTTTTGAGGAACTGTTTTCTTCATTGTAGTGGTTTTCTAATTTTGCAGTTTTGATTTTAAAAGAATTGTTCATTTTATCTTCTCTCTCTCTCATTTGGTTTTCAAAGTTCTTTTTGAGCTCATCTAAGAATGCTTTCTGTGCTTGAGACCAGTTCCTTGTTGAGGCTTTAGTTGTGGGCGTGGACTCAACACTCTCCCTCTGAATTTGGCTCCTCCCACTCACAATAGTAGGACTCCAGAGTCTTTGTCTTTGCAGTTTGCTTTTTACCCATTTTGAGGCATACCCTTCCTCTAGGGTTTCCAAGCTTTTACTGTTTAAAGTTCTGCTTCAGGGCAACGATTACTATGTTTTCAGGGTCAGAGGGGGAAATTGGAGCAGCTGGGGTTCACTCTGCCATCCTGGTCCCTGGAAGCCCAGATAGGGGTATTTTAAATTTCCAGGCTGTGGGTTGGTAGTCCCAGGAGTAGCTGCTGCCACTGCACTGGGCACTGCATTTGACTCTTACCCAGCTCTGCAGTGATAGGCCTGGCAGTGACCCTTGCATTTGGTGGGTCAACTTGCCACCACGTTGATCAGGCCTTGTCAGGGCCTTTGCATGCCTCAGCGTCCAGGCCTCTGCACTGGCCCCTGTTGTCTTCTTCATTTCTTTTCCTTTCCTTTTTTTTTTTTTTTTGGACAAGATTACTTGACTGATAGTTCATGGGAATTCCATAGTTTATCTAGATGTCAGTAAAACATTTTGATAGTCTCTCATACTTTCCTTGTAAACAACATGGAAAGATGTGGGTTAGCTTATAGTATTTTGGAGTATTCAGAACTAGTTGCGTTGGCATTAATGGGTTTATGTCAACTATGTAATATTTTTAGCAATACCTTGAAAGAAGGCAAAGCTTAACAATTTATAGATGAAATGAACCTGGAAGGAATAGCCAGTATATTGTTCAGTAAAACCAGGATCCAGAGAGGTTTTTCTGTGGGCTAGAATTATAGGCTTACTCTGACAAGATGAACTTTAATAGAGAAAAAATCAGTTGGAACTAAAAAAAATCGACAAATTCATGTGGAAAAGAACTAGGGATTTTAGTGGGCTACAGTTTCAATATGAGTTAACAGAGAATAATGACTTTACTTTATAAAACCTAATTCAGTCTGTAGGCTGCATTGAGAGCTGTAGTCAGAAGGTGATAGTCCTGCTGCACCATGTCTTGATTTGAGTCATACTCAAAGTATTGTTTTTGGTTCTTGGTGTCTTATTTTAGGAAGGGCATAATAGCAGCATGGACAGAGGAAGGCAACCACTGTGGTGAGGGAGACTGGAAACCATGTCTTATAAAAATTTATTGAAGGAACTAGATTTTTAGCCTAGAGAAAGGAGACTTAAGTGGAATATTATAGTTGTTTTTGAATATTTAGAGCATTATAAGATAGAATAGGGATTAGATATGTTTTACTTGTCTCCAGACGTCTGAACTAGAGTAGAAGTTTTATCGAGGCATATTTAGATTCAATACAAACCAACTCAGTAAGCATTACTTTCTAAAAAATAGAGCTATTCAAAAGTGAAATTCAAGCCTGAGTGATCCCTTGTTGAGGATGTTGTTTAAGAGATTTCTAGTCTTTTCTCTCCCTTTTTTAGTCTTATCTTCCACATAATTGCTAAGGTGGTGATAGTCCTAAAGTATAATGACCATTTAACTTCCCTGTTACCTCTAGATAGATTCCTACATGCCTATGCTTCTTCCCTCCCCCTGCCCCAGTTAAGAACACTTCACAACCTTCTTCCACCCTATTTGTCTAGGCTTATTATGCATTATTCTCCTTCATGTGTTTTGTGGCCCAACCAAATCAGACTTCTTCTATTTCTCACACATTACATCCCATCTGTGCTGAAATATACTTCCTATTTATCTTCAAATGAAATGAAAACAGTGGCTGTGGCTGAAATATACTTCCTGTTCATCTCCATGAGACCTTCCATAACCTCTCCTTTTCAGATTACGTTGGGGTTTTTTTTTATGTGTTCATGCCTTTTTGCCCTGGTGGACTATAAATTTCTTGAGAAGATTGCCTACCATGGTGCCTTGCACATGAAGATGATTGAAAAATACTTATATAACATAAAAGTTGTATTGAATAATCCTTAAAAGTCCCTTCCAACTCTTTGTTTTTCTCCCATATTTCTCAATCTTGGATCGGGAATAGTGTTTCAACTAGGTGCTTAATAAACATCTGTTGAATAAATTAATCCCCTGGGATGTTTTCCTGGAAAGGAAAGAGCTGGCTTTGGGCTCAGAGCTTTTAGGCCTTCTCTTTAACGTAGTACAACTGAATTCCTTTTTTTTTTTTTGTAACCACAGTGAGCGAGAGGAGCCAGAATCTTGAAGTTAGAACCAGATTTGTCTCATCTTCTTTGTGTCACTACCTAGTAGTTGGAGTAGGTTTTCTTTTTCCACCACTCTGAATAGAGAAAATAAGTCACTATGAATTAGAGATGGTACAAGGATGGCATCTATACTGTTTGGGGTGTGTGTGTGTGTGTGTGTGTGTGTGTGTGTGTGTGTGTGTGTGTGTGTGTAGAAGTTCTTGCTATTGAGTGGGAGAAGAGAGAGGATTATCAGTAGAGAGCATATCAGTAGTGTATCTAGTTGTCTACTCAGACCTGTCTTCTTGGAGCACTAATTCTTTTTGTAATGCAATTTGATTTTTTTTCAAATTACATGTAAAGACAGTTTTCAATTTTCATTTTTTATAAGATTTTAAGTTCCAGATTTTTCTCCGTCTCTCCTCTCCAAGATGGCAAGCAATAGTTATACATGTGCAGTCATATTAAACACATTTCCATATTCATCATGTTGTGAAAGAAGAAAGAAAAGGGAAAAACCATGAAGGAGAAAAACACCCTTCAAAATGAAAATAGTATTCTTTGATCTGTATTCAGACGCCATAGTTCTCTCAATGCGGATAGCATTTTCCATCATGAATCTTTTGTAATTGTCTTGGATCATTGTATTGCTGAGAAGAGCTAGTCTATCATAGTTGGTCATCACACAGTGTCGCTTACTCTGTACCATATTTTCTACTCATTTCACTCAATATCAGTTCATGTGAATCTTTCCAGGTTTTTCTGAAATTGCCTATTCATCATTTCTTATAGCACAATAGTATTCTATTATATTCATGTACTCATATGCCTTAACTTATTCAGCCATGCTCCACTTAATGGGCATTCATTCCTTCAATTTATACAGGTATAGCTATGCAAAACATTACCATAGTAGATATATTATAAAAGAATGCTTATATTTCCCTCCCATCCATCCCACCCCCCACCTTGTCCATTCCCTACTTTGATCCTGTCCCTCTTCTATAGTGGGTACTTCCAACCTCCCCTCCCCCCAAGGATGCCCTCCCATCCATCATCCCTCCTCTCATCCCCCTTCCCCTGCTCTCCTGCAGGGTGAGATATCTCATTTAGTATGTATGTCATTCTCTCCCTGAGCCAAATTCAATGAGAATAGGGTTTTGCCTTTTTGCCTTCCTGTTCTTCCCCTCCCCTGCAACTACTTACCCTTGCCTCTTCTACATAAGATAGTTTACCCTACCCTGTCTCTACCCATCTCCTCTTGTCACTTTCCTTTCTCACCTCTTAACTTCACCCCTTAAGTATCATCCCTTCCCACCAAATTCAACCTGTGCCCTCTATCCATGTATACCTGTAAACATATATACACACATCCAGATATGTATTCATATGTCCATATACCCTTCTTCAATTATTGTTATAATGAGAAAGGTTTCATCAGTCACTGTTATTGTTTTTCCATGTAGGAATGTTAATAGTTCAACTTTGATAAGTTCCTTTTGATTTATTTTCCCTCATTACCTTCTCAAGCATCTCTTGCTTCTTGTGTCTGAATGTCAGATTTTCTATTCAACTCTGGTTTTTTCCTCAAGAATGCTTGAAAGTCCTCTATTCCACTGAATGACCATATTTTCCCCTGAAACAAGATACTCAGCTTTGCTGGGTAGGTGACCCTTGGCTTCAATCCCAGCTCTTTTGCCCTCTGGAATATCATATTCCATGCCCTTTGATCCCTCAGTGTAGAAGCTGCCAGGTCCTGGGCTATTCTGATTGTGTTTCCACAATATTGAAACTGTTTCTTCCTGGCTGCTTGGAATATTTTCTCCTTGATCTGGGAGTTCTGGAACCTGGCTGTAATATTCCTAGGAGTTTTCTTTTTGGGATCTTTTTCAGGAGGTGATTGGTAGATTCTTTCAACCTCTATTTCCCCCTCTGGGTCTAAAACATCAGGGCAGTTTTCCTTCAGAATTTCTTGAAGGATGCTTTCTAGGTTCTTTCTTTGATCATGACTTTCAGGGTAGTCCAATAATTTTTTATCTCTCTTGGATCTATTTTCCAGGTCAGTGGTTTTTCCCATGAGATACTTCACATTGCCTTCTAATCTTTCGTTTGTTTGGATCTGTTTAACAGCATCTTGATTTCTCATAAAGTCACTAGCTTCCATTTGCTCCAGTCTAATTCTGAAGGAGTGATTCTCCTCGGTGAGCTTTTGAGATTCTTTTTCCATCTGGCAAATTCGGCTTTTTAAGGCATTCTTCTCCTCATTGCCTTTCTGGGCCTCTTTTGCTATTTGAGTTAGTCAAATTTTTAAGTTGTTATTTTCCTCAGGCTGTTGACTGTCATTTCATGCTTTTCTTGCATCTTTCTCATTTCTCTTCCCAATTTTTCCCCCACCTCTCTTATATGCTTCTTAAGGTCCTCTATGGCCTGTAGCCAGCTTGTGTTTTCATTTGGGGCTTTTGGTGCAGGAGTTCTGGCTTCACAGTCCTCTTCCTGTTCCATGCTTTGATCATCTTTGCCCCCAAAATATGAGTCTAAAGTTGCATTTTTCTGTTTATTTTGTTTCCTTTGCCTCGCATATTGCCACTTAATTACTTGAGTTTGGGGCTTGTTGCCACAGTAGGACTCTGCCACCAGACAGGAGAACTTCCTAAACATGAGGTCTTCACAAGTTCCGCAGGTTGGGTGGCCTTTGTAAAGCTTCCACATGCTCTGGCAAGCTGGATACCCACCCCAAACGTCCCCCCCAGACCACAATCCAGATCCAAGCAGGTTAAAGCAAGAGCGAATAACCCCCAGACTGATTGCTGGATCTCCCTACAGTTTGCAGACCAGGAGCAGGAGCTGCCACTGACACTGCAAAATGGCTTCTGTGCTGCCTTTGCTCAGCAGCTTTTTGCCCCCAGGGGAGGAAGCCGATGTGTTCCCCAAATACTGGTCCCAAAGTCCATAGGGCACTAACCTCTCACTTTCTCCTAGGCACATCTGTGCTTATAGTTCTGGAATCGCCACAGCTGCTGGTGTTCTGGGGTCTCTCCAGCCTGCTGCTGGCTCGGCCACCCTGGGGCTAAAACCGGGGCTCACGTGGGCCTGGGCTCTGCTCCCAGAGCACTGCACTGTCAGTTCCCAGAGCGCTGTGCTGCCTGCTCTCAGCGCACTGCGATGGCTGCTCCCTGCAGGGCTGCTGGGCTGTCTTCCGCAGGAGGTTAGCTTCTCTGTGTTGTTCTGTGGGTGCTGGAGCTCCAGAAGTTGTTCAGAGTCCCCTTTCACATTGTTTGGAGGCAGTGTGAGGCAGAGCACCTTGGAAGTGCTGTTTCTATTTCGCCATCTTGGCTCTGCCCCCCAAAACAGTTTTTAACATTTGTTTTTAAGACTTTGAGTTCTAAATTTTCTCCCTTCTTCCCTCCTTAACTACCCTCATTGAGAAGGCAAGCAGTTCAATATAGGCTGTACATGCGTAGTTATGCAACACACTTCCATAATAGTCATGTTGTGAACTACTAGTTATGTTTCCCACCATCCTATCCTGTCCCCCACTTATTCTATTTTCTCCTTTGACCTTGTCGCTGTTCAAAAGTGTTTCTTCGGACTACCCTATCCCCCAGTCTACCCTCCCTTCTATCATCCCTCACTCCCCTTATCCCCTTCCCACTTAGTTTCTCATAGGGTGAGATGACCAATTGATTGTGTATGTTGTTCCCTCCTTAAGCCAAATCCTTTAAGAGCAAGGTTCACTCATTCCCTCTCACCTCCCCCCTCTTCCCTTCCATTGTGAAAACTTTTTCTTGCCTCTTTTATGTGCGATAATTTACCCCATTCTATCTCTCCCTTTTTCCTTCTCCCAATATATTCCTCTCTCACCCCTTAATTTTATGTTTTAGATATCATTCCTTCATATTCACCTCATCACGTGCCATCCATCCATCTTTCTGTCTGCCTATCTATCTAAGATAGATAGGAAGAAAGTAGTTAGGGTTGAAGACTTTTTTTTTTTTGCTTTTTGGAGAGCAATTGGGATTAACTTGCCCAAGGTCACACAGCTAGGTTTTTGTTTGTGTGTGTGACGTGTCTGAGGCCAGATCTGAACTCAGGTCCTTCTCACTCCAGGACCAGCGCTCTACTCACTGCGCCACCTAGCAGCCCCAGGAAACCAACTTTGAATTAATTTCATTTCTCATGAGTTCATCTCATAAACTGTGCTTCATGCCTGGAACTGGCGTATTTTACCACATCTCTGCCTGTTGAATTCCTTTTTTTCTTTCAAAACCCAGCTGAGATGCCACCTTCTAGTTATGTGACCCTGGAGAATAGATTTTAGTATTTTTTCTTTTTGTATTCCCCAGTTCTTTCTTGTGCCATTAATGTTTTGGTAGAGCTTGAGGAGTCCCCTTTTCAGAACATTACTTTTTTTTCCCCTTTTTGGAGGGCAGTTGGGGTTAAGTAACTTGCCCAAGGCCCCACGGCTAGGTTTTTGTTTGTGTGTGTGTGTTAAGTGTCTGAGGTCGGATCTGAACTCAGGTCCTTCCAACTCCAGGGCCGGTGCTCTACTCACTGCGCCACCTAGCTGCCCCCTGATACTTTCTCAAGTTCCTAAATTAAGCTGTGCACTGTTCTCTTGCCATGCTGGGATCCTATGCTGTTTGTGTAAATCTTAAACTTGGCCCTGGCTATATTGAAGGCAGCCTTCTTCTCTTCTTTTGCACACAGGCCCAGCTTTTTCTGTCCTGGTGTGGTAATGGACCTTGTATTCCTTGGCTGATTAGGACTCTCTGCCATAAGTTAACAGCAGATGGCACTGTATTCCTATCTACATTAGGATTTAGACTTGCAGCTGTTTTGATTAATCTGAGAATTTGAGAGCTATTTATATGTTACCAACAAGATGAAATATTCCCAAAACATCTCTGCACAACAGACATTCTTTTGACTAGGAGATGCATCCCAAGAAGAATGATTTCATAAAACCAGGGTTACTACATATTTATTTGATTTTTAACTGAAATTGGGTTAGAATTTTTTTTAACCTTGTTTCTCATTCTTTGCTAGTCTGTCATTCTTAATCAGTTTTACATTGGTACCTATCCTAGTCCTTCAGCAGTTACCTGAGAAGGTAGATTGTTTTTTCTTTGCAAAATGGTAATCCTTTGAGAATGTAAATATAACTGTTCTCTGAGTCTTGCCTTTAATTTAAAAGAAACCTGCCACCTTTCCTGTCTTTTTTACTTTGCACCTCACTTAGTCCGTCTATTCAGGAATTTAGGAACTAAATTAGGAAATTTTTTTTTTTTTTGACTTTTGGAGGGCAATTGGAGTTAAGTTAACTTGCCCAAGGTCACATGGCTAGGTTTTTGTTTGTGTGTGTTAAGTGTCTAAGGCCGGATCTGAACTCAGGTCCTTCTGATTCCAGGGCCGACGCTCTACTCACTGTGCCACCTAGCCACCCCAAAATAAGAAATTTAAGTTGTGGTACACCTTAAACTGTATTTTGCAGTGTAACCAAGTAGGTGGGGTTTTCATTTATTTGAGGCACAATTGGCATTAAATTGTATATATTAATTTTAAAATTATAAACTAATCATTAACAAAACATAAGCTTATAAAATAAGGACTAAAACTTTTTATGAAACCCTAGCATTTAACACAAAGCTTAATGAATTAATGAACTAGCAAAAACAGTTTCTGTTGAGTCTCCCATTCCAGGCCTGCCGGAAATTATTTTGCCTTTGACTTTACTTTGTTTTTTTCATCTTAAAAAAAAAACCAAAAACATTGTTAATGTACATGCTGCTTGGTGCTACTAGTTTTTCTTTGCATCACTCACTATATGTCTTTGTCTATTTTCTAGTATGCTTCACATTTATTTTTTATGTACCCTAATATTCTATTAGATAAATTGACCATTACATTCATACACCATGATTCATTCAGCTACTCTGTAATTATTGAAAATATGTTTCTCATTTTTTTATTATTAAAAACAGAGCAAGGGGTGGCTAGGTGGCGCAGTGAATAGAGCGCCGGCCCTGGAGTCAGAAGGACCTGAGTTCGGAGCCAGCCTCCGACACTTAATCCACACAAAAAAAAAACCTAGCCGTGTGACCTTGGGCAAGTTACTTAACCCCAATTGCTTTAAAAAAATAAATAAATAAATAAATAAATAAAAATAGAGCAGATTGGGTGTCTAGGTGGTGCAACGAGTAGAGCGCTCCTTGAAGTCAGGAAGACCCGAGTTCAGATCTGGGAGTTCTGGAACCTGGCTATAATATTCCTGGGAGTTTTCTTTTTGGGATCTTTTTCAGGAGGTGATCTCTGGATTCTTTCAACCTCTATTTCCCCCTCTGGATCGAAAACATCAGGGCAATTTTCCTTGAGAATTTCTTGAAGGGTGATTTCTAGGTTCTTTCTTTGATCATGGCTTTCAGTCCAATAATTTTTAAATTATCTCTCCTGGATTTGTTTTCCAGGTCAGTGGTTTTCCCCATGAGATATTTCACATTGCCTTCTAATCTTTCGTTTGTTTGGATCTGTTTAACAGCATCTTGATTTCTCATGAAGTCACTAGCTTCCATTTGCTCCAGTCTAACTCTGAAGGAATGATTCTCCTCAGTGAGCTTTTGAGATTCTTTTTCCATCTGGCAAATTCGGCTTTTTAAGGCATTCTCCTCCTCATTGCCTTTTTTTTTTTTTTTAAACAATTGGGGTTAAGTAACTTGCTCAGGGTTATACGGTTAGTCATTATTTATGTGTGGGTGCTCATTTTCTGAGGCCGGATTCAATCCCCAGTCATCCCAACTCTGAGGCTGGCCCTCTTACTCACTGTGCCACCTAGCCGCCCCTCCCTCATTGCCTTTTTGAGCCTCTTTTGCCACTTGAGTTACTTTATTTTTTAAGATGTCATTTTCCTCAGTCAGGCTGTTGACTCTCATTTCGTTCATTTCCTGCATATTTCTCATTTCTCTTCCCAATTTTTCCTCCACTTCTCTTATTTGGTTTTAAAAACCCTTCTTAAGCTCCTCTGTGGTCTGTAACCCACTCGTATTTTCATTTGGGGCTTTTGGTGCAGGAGTTCTGACCTTACAGTCCTCCTCCTGTTCCATGCTTTGATCCTCTTTGCCCCCCAAATAGGAGTCTAATGTTGAATTTTTCTGTTTATTTTGTTTCCTTTGCCTAGGCATGTTGCCACTTAATTACTTGACTTTTGGGCTTGTTGCCACAGTAGGACTCTGCCACCAGACAGGGGAGCTTCTGTCCCAAACTTTGCGGTCTTCTCAACTGCCAGAGGTATTAGTTGGGTGGCCTCTGTGAAGCCTCCACACGCTCTGGCAAGCTGGACACAAACCCCAAGACCTCCACCTCAGACCGTGATCCAGATCCAGGGAGGTTAACACAAGAGCGATTACCCCCCAGACTGATCACCGGATTCCCCCTATAGTTTGCAGGCCAGGTTCTGAAGCTGCAACTGAAGCTGCAAAATGGCAGCTGTGCTGTGGCTCCTTTTCGCCCCCAGAGGAAGAAGCTGACGTGTTCCCAAATACTTGTCTGAAAGTCCATAAGCCCACACCTGCTGGCTGCTCCTTGCCATGCTGCTGGGCTGTCCTCTGCGGGAGGTTAGCTTCTCTGTGCTGTTCTGTGGGTTCTGGAGCTCCAGAGGTTGTTCAGAGTCCCCCTTTTACATAATTTTGAAGTGGTGTGGGCTGGAGCGCCGTGGAAGTGCTGTTTCTACTCTGCCATCTTGGCTCCGCCCCTAGATTTTTGCCCTTATTAATGAGTATGAAATTTCAGGAATCCTTTATTTGTATTATTTGCTTATTAGGAAATTTTGGCAACTTTTTATTTGTTAAATGATTTCTATTTTCTCCCACAGTTTGTCTAATATAAATCGGAGTCTTTAAAACTAAAATCGTTTACAGGAGTCATCTGTTTTTCAGTGGTGTTAGGAAACTTTAGAAAAAAAATAAATTATATCTATCAAGATTTATTTTCTTTTTTCTTTAAGAGTTAATGCCTTGGAATGGTGAGGTATCACAGTGAATAGAGCATTGGCCCTGAAGTCAGGAAGACCCAAGTTCAAAATCTGGCTTCAAAACACATAATATTTACTAGCCGTGTGACCTTAGGCAAGTCACTTAACCGAAATTGCCCTGCCTTCCCCCCTCCAAAACCAAAAAACAAACAAGGGTTATGCCTCTGTCTCTCTGAATGCACTTATATAATAAAACATAAAACCCCAACTATCTAGTCATTTTGGGAATTATATCTTTTATGGTCTTGTCTAAATGACAAGGGCCCATATTACACAGGGCCCATAAAAGTTGAATTTGGAATTTAAAAAAAGAAAAAGAAAGAAAGAAAAAATCTTTGTGTAGAAATACCACAGCAGCAGTTCTTAAAAAGATAGTGTTGCCTCTTTGGTGCCTTTTAGACACTGTCCAATCTCTAGACTAGTTCAGGGTTGGGATTCCCTCTGATTATCACAGTGGTCTGAGAGTGACTCTTTGCATTCATGTGAATTGACTTTATTTTTCAGATGTCATCTGGGTGATCCTCAGTGTGGAGGTGGGAGGACTTTTAGGAGTAACGCAGCAGCTGTCATCCTTTGAAACCGAGTTCAACACACAACCGCACCGCAAGGTAGAAGGAAACTTTAACCCATTCGCCTCTCCGCAGAAGAACAGGCAACCAGATGAAAACAACTTAAAAGACCCTGGGGGTTCCGGGCTAGGCACTATCAGCAAAAACACATGGGCTCCTGCTCCTGACCAAATTGAACAAGATCAAAATGGACTGTCACAAAACTCTGTAAATCTCTCCCCCAGCAGTCACTCAAACAACTTATCGGTAGTGACTTACAGTCAGGTAGGTGCCCTAGGAGAAATGGAGAAGGGGTAGGTGATGGGCCTTGGTGTTTGTTGTCATTGCAGACTTCGAAGCCCAGAATGCCGTTCATCTAAGGAGTTTCTTTTAAGACTGCTTAACTCTCTGGTTGGCCCTTATGTTTTGATAATATCATCTTTTAAAAAAAACAAACACAAAAAAACAACAAACCCCTACTTAAAAAATCTTCATGTCCTGTACACTTTGCTACATCTATATTTCTGAATTCAGTCTTTAGTTGTTCTGGTCTTGTTTAGGTGCTGTAAAAGACAGAGAGGTCTTTAAATTTCTTGATGATTTAAACAAAGTCAAAATATCACCAGCTTTGCTTCTAGGTTAAATGTAGAAACTCTTGCAAATTCCCTAAAAGAATTTGAAAACAAACTTGGAATTTGTCCAGAATTTGTTTCTGAGAGAAAAGACCGGTGAGATACTTTGGACCCAGCCATTGCCATTGGGTCTCTTCAGATATTCTTATCGCAGATAGATGTGCTCTTCCTTGTACTTTTTGACTATATTATTGCCTATCAGCCTGTTCACACAAAGAGTGAGTGAACTCTGTGATCTGAGCGGCATTTTGACTTTGGCTTTTCATGTGTGGAAAATGCGTGTTGAGTTTATTATGATTTAAAATCATTTTATTGTTGTAAGATCCTCTCCTAGGTGTTTGCATACTTGTCCTTTGTCTTTATGATAGTTGATTAAAACCTTTTAATCATAGCTTATTGTCTTCCAAGCTCTGTCAGGGTTATTTTGCCCAGTTGTTCATTTTTCATGGTTTCATAAAGCCCTGATGTTGGTATCTGTACTGTTCCAGGTGGTTCATATGGCTGGGTCCGTATGAGTATATTTGGTATATTTTGTATCATTTTGCTCTGACTGATAATACTGGGATGAACCCATCAGTGATTTGAATTTAGTCAGATGTTAGATCCAGCAACCCTTTCTACTATAATCATGAAGGCACTTTATAAACTAACTTTTGCCTTGCTTCATGCCATCTTTGGCATTTAGAAAGAGGAAGCTAAAATAAAACCATTTTATTTGAGGGGTGAGCTGTTGGATTATAATCCTAGCTTTTAACATCTCAGGTCAAAGCCTTATACCTAGTGTAGATCAGGAGCCCTGGAAAGAAACCTGGTAGCTTGATTCATATTTCCCATTGTAGCCTCATAATAGAGTCCTTCAAGTAATAATGGAAAATTAATGCAAATTGTATGTTGTTGGAGTTGTGGTTGGAGTTCTGACATCATTTCAGGATATACTGTGGAAGTTGGCAGAGTTTATCTTTATTTGATGACAGCAGTCAACCACCTCTGTATTCCCTAATTTCAGAATCTTAGAAACCCAAGTGTGGGTTCATTCCCACTGGTCCATAGTAAGAATGAGCTGAATTTAGGGTGAGCACTGCTGTTTCCTATGATTAGAACACTTCATTAAAATTGGAGAACTCATAACTCATTAAAAGGGGATTGATGGGAAGGTGAGGGTTGGAGGAAGAAGAGATTGAGAAAGTTGATGCCCTCTGTGTAATCTCTGTCCTCCATATGTGAACTCCTTGTTATCACATCCTTGTTCTGCAGGGTGTCATCTACTTAGGTGAATAAAGGCAGCACTCTTTTCTTGTACCTGAAGACTGGGCCTACAAAAAAGCTAGGGAGGTAAATTCATCACACTGTGTTCTCTTCTGCTCAGACTATCTCAGAAATAGTGTGTTTTATGTGGGTTACCACATATTGATGAATTGGAGTATATCCAGAGAAGGGTAATAAGCTAGTGAGAGGAGCCTTTTAAACCATTCCCAAATAGCTTAGAGAAAAGAAGACTTACTGGGAGAACATAGTAGTTGAAAGGCAGTGGACTTGGGCTTGTGGAAGAGGCAGTGGTCTTAGGCTTTTGTAGTTGCTGAAGGTAGATTAATAGGGCCTGTGGGTAAAAATTACAAGGAGATATATCGACTTTGTCTTAGAGTGAGGGGAAACTGTAACAAAATGCTTCCCAAAATGTGCTGCTGCCTTTTGAGGTATTCCTGGATGGAGTGGTGGACCTGACTGGGTGACCTCTAAAGTCCCTCTTCTAAATCTAAGATGCTCTGACTATATGAGAGCTGATTGGTTGAAGTTTGAATTGTTCTCCCTTTTGTGACTTTTACTTTTCACCTGTACTGGTGCTTTTAAATGAGGGTTGGGGTTTTTTGTTTGTTTATTCTTAGCCTTGTGTTATAAGATGTTTTCTCTGCTAGCCCTCCTTGGATTTGCAGACCTTGCTTAACACTTCTTTGGAAATAGTAGGTTATAGTGAGGAGGTTTTGATTTCCCTTGTAGTTTACGTAATACTACTGTCGTACTGCCAGAAGTTTTTCATGGACCTTATTGGATTTTTTAGAGCTTGGCCATACTGAAGTTGATAAAAAATTAGATATAAATTTTGAAAGGAATTGTGGCAAAGAGCAAGACTCTGAAGATAGTGCCCAAGAGGAAATAACATTGACTATGGGGCATCTGGAGAGATAAAAGACTCCAGAACTAAAATTTGGTCCCCACATTCTCCAAACCTGAACAGCATCCTGGTCAGAAATATTAAATCACTGCATTTGGCCTTATAATAAGGCCCCTGCTGGCATTTCATGCTAAGGTCCAGTCATCTCCACTTCTTATCTCCTAAATAGAGTAGAACTCTAGGACAATCAGTAAGTATTGAGCACCTAGAATGTGCCCAGCAATTGCCTAAGCATTGTGGAGAATTTAATGCACCCCCCCCTCCATGTGACATGATCCTTGAAAAGTTTACAATCTAATTGGAGAGATAAAACTTTAACAGAACAATTAGAGATATAATATACATTAAAATACTTACCTGTTAAGTACAATTAAATGGTCATTTATAAAGTTTTATAATGTTTGTTTAATTGAATTAAAAGTGCCAATTTTATGGTACAGATAGTCTAGTAGGAGTTATAGAGATCGTTGTGGGATAGAGTCATCAATGAAAGGTTCATGGGTTTTAAAAAATTAGTAGGATGTGGATAAATGGAGAGGGAGGACATTTAGCAATGGGGAATTAGGGAATATTATGAACAAAGGTACCAAGGGGAGGAGAGAGAGAGAGAGAGAGAGAGAGAGAGAGAGAGAGAGAGAGAGAGAGAGAGAGAGAGAGAGAGAGAGAGAGAGAGAGAGGATGTCTGTGTAGAGGAATTAAAGAGACTCATCCAAATGGAGCGGAGTATTTGTTGGGTAGTGGGGCATGTAGAATAATGGGAAATAAGGTTGAATACATAAGGTGGGGCTGAAAATTCTCTGTTTCTAGTTTCTTTTTAGTTAGGGTGATAAAACTCCTTATCCTTCATATTACTGCCAGATTAATCATCTTTCAAACCACAGTTCTGAAAATATCACTTACCCACTTGAAAAAACTTTCAGTGGTTTTCTCATTGTCTGCTGAAGAAAAAAGTTCTCAGCCTGGCATTCAGCAGAGAATTCTCCAACTTTCCTCTTCCCACACCATGTCCCTCATCCATCTCTGCCATGATCTTATTTATTCTTAAAGGACTATTCCACATGCATGCTACCTTGTTTATGAAGAGCTTTCTGGTTCTGTCCAACTGGATGTGACTGGTGCTCAGTTCTCTGAGCCCCCTCTCTTATGACATTTACATTCTTTCTTACAGTTATTTAGTGCTAGGTGTACACTCCATTAGATTATAAACTTTTTGAGGGCAGGATATACATCATCTTTGAAGTGCCCACATAAGGGTGGATGTTTTGTAAATATTTCTTGCATTGAATTACCACAGTGAGCATAGTCACAGCACACACTCTTCTCTCTCTCTTACACACACACACACACACACACACACACACACTCTTGTGTATAAGATTTTAATTATTTTTTTCTGATGGAGGCAAATAATGGCCAATATTCTAAAAGTCATTTATAATTGCCTATATAATGGCCTATAGAATTAGGAATTTTTTATCTATTTAAATATGAGTATATACTAGGGATACATTATGATTCAGACTAAGTAATAAAATCATGTTGTGGAGACCTCAGTATGGAAAATCTGGAAAGCATTACCTTGAAGACCTGTGCCCTCACCATAAGTAAAGTCATATACATACATTCTCTAAGCTTACTGTTTGATTCACCATTCTTGGGCAGAGAGGTGAAATATTAAGTATTTGTTGTTTAAAAGATCTCTCCTAGTGCCACAACTTAGGACTTTTGCCAAATTTTCCTGAACTTCATTGAGGAAATAAACAAAGGAGTTAGGTAGGTAGCGTAAATGAATAAATCAACAGAGTTGAAGTAGCATCACCTCACAGATAAATTGGAGGTTGCTTATGGCACCATTTTTCCCTAAAAATTATTCTTGTATATCATTTGAATGTTGTTTATTTGAATAACTTTTGTGATTCTTCATTTGTCCTTCTAGATTTGAGGTATAGAGGTATATTATCTCAGTTTCACATAAAAGAAAACTGAAACAACGAGAAATTTATTGATTTGCCCAGGAATTTTTAGTGTTGGAGTCAGGACTAGAATCCAGGCTGTCTGATTCTGACCCAGAATTTTTACCACTGCATCTTAGTATGTCATCAGCACAGATTTTTAGGTCAGAGACAGCAACATGTAGTAGGAAGGATTTTGAACTTGGACTCATGATACTCAGCTTTACCACTTAATACCTTGGACAACTGTATGATCTTGGACAAGTCATTTAATGTATCTGGGTCTCAAGTTTCCTTATATATAAAATGAAAGGTCTAGACTAAAGGATCTCTGAAATCCCTTCTAGATCTAAATATTTTCATCCTGTAAGTATTATTTCTCCTGGCTGATGTAAGCAGGTAGAGAAAAAAAAATCATGCTTGGCATCAGCAATCACTGAGTGAGCATGGCTGGAAATTTGATTTGCCTTAACAGAAATTTTCTGCATGGCAAGTGTGTCATGATGTTGGTGGTGGCTCATGACAGCAATTAAAGAAGGCAGGTACAAATTCCTGCTGCCTTCACAGTTACAGTTTAACTTGCTAAGGTCGGCAGAATGAAATGAAAAGATTGCTTCATGCATCCTGCTTTTTTAGGGCTGGGTGAATATGTCAACACAATGGTACATCTGTCCCTGTCAGGAACTGGACACCTTTGCTCCATGTCTAGAGCTCCTCCCCAACAACAATTTAATAATAAATAGCTCTTTAGGCTTAATGAAATGTGCCCAGTGGGAACCTATAGGTGGGAATGACTCTTCTGAATGCATCCCATACCCCAGGGGTTCCTGAGAGCCTTCCAAAGGTAGCCAGAAAAGTGTATGCTGACCTGCTCTGCACAGTCATAAATCTGGTTCATTAGAAATTGACTGGTCTGTTTGTCAGTTCAGTTGTAAGTAGCCTATCACAGGGATCACTCATTCTTGAAGGTTAGCAGCTGTTTTAATTAACCCTTTATATGCCCCATCTTTAAAAAAGCCTCTATTACAAAACAGACAATACAAGTGAACAGATGGTCATTCTCTTGACACAAGGTTAATCTGGCAGATGTGTTTATTGTATGCTCTGAATTATCTTTTAAGGTCAAAATAGCTTCTGTTTTGGAAATGTTTAGTGTAGCAAAAAAGCAATTTCAGTGGTGTGGGAGGATAGAAAAGAGAAGAAACATTTTAGTCTGTTTCTCTTGTAATTTTGTTCTTTGAATTTTTGGAGAAATTTAGTTTGTTTGAAGGTACTAGTCATAGTTCCTCAGAAACCAAACCAGTTGGTTTGGTTCTGAATGTAAGATCACTCTGAAAATAAGACTAACCCAGGATCATGATAATAGCTTTTTAATCAGCCAGTAATAATCAGTTATGCTGGGCAAAAAAGAGACTCTGGCATTAATTTATTAACTGCCTTGACTCAGGTAGGGTGTTTTGGCTGTACTTTTTAAAACTGCTTCTGGCTGCTTGACATCTCTTAGGCCAGATGATAGTGTGATCATCTGTTACTGCTTCTTTCACATGCCGTGTTGCCGTGTCAGAATAATTACCTTGCCCTTCTTTCGTCTGTGTAGAAAGGTTCACTTTGTTCCCAGGTGTTCGTTCATCCATTGCTGAGTCATCTGCTTTGCTTTCCTTCTACCCCTACCCTATTTGCATTCTCTTCTAGATTTGTCTAACTAATAGCCTCTGTCTAATGAATTTAGCAAAAGTCAATCTGCTTATATCAGGGAAGGAGGAGGAGAAGGGAACATTTATACAGTTCCTACAATGTGCTAGGGACTGTACTGAGCACTTTTTACAAATATTATCTCATTTGATCTTCACAATAATCTTTCAAGGTAGGTGCTGTTATTATCCCCATTTTACAGATAAAGAGACTGAGGCAAACAGGTTAAATGACTTGCCCAGGGTCACACACTTACATCTTCCTGACTCTACTATCCAGTGCACCACTTAACTGTCCCTCTGAAGTATTAAAGTATTCAATAAGAAGTTAACTTCTGGCTACTCGTCAGTGTCTGTAGTAACTTATGTATTTAAACTAGAGTATCTAGCCTTCTTTTCAGTCAGTGTTATGGGAGTCCTTAAGGGCAAGAGATTTAGAGTGTCATCCTTTTGAAAGAGCTTTCTGAAGATTTTATGCATGTGAAACAAAGGTGGATCCTATTCATATCTCGTGGTGATAATAGGTATAAGGGTTTGGAGAAGAGGTTGGAGGTTTTGGTAGGGTGGGTAGGATGTGATGATGACTTCTTAATTTGGAGTTTGGTTTTCTTTTTTTAAAAGTATGCAGTGTTCATCTATAGTGATGCTAATGGTCATGTATGACGTCGGAGGATGTATGTAACCATCACTTAGCCACTGTTCTATGGTATTGTCCTCTTTGACCATCAGACAAAGGCCATTTATAAAAACTTTTAAAAGATGATTTCTGGAGAGTGAAGTGAGCTTTGCAACTCTTCCTCTTTTATCCAGTGTATATACAGTTTCTAGCAGAAGTTAGGGAGCAAACGCCTTCCATTATGCTGTCAGAAGCAAATAGCACAGCCAGTTGGGATATTTAGAATTGTGTTGTTCTCTTGGTGCCAGCCCCTTTGGCAGCTATAGCAAATCCATCTGACGACACTGATTTGTGATGCCGTAAGCCTCTTATTACTGATTTAACTGAAATATCTTTTACTCATTCTCCAAAGAAGGAATGATTCTTCATAAAGCTTCATTTCCTGAGTGTAGTGTATTATAGGCAATGCTTATGTCTTAGAGTCTTGTGGCAGCAGTGGGTGATGAACATTTCTCAAAATAACTCTTCTGTGGCTGTGTCCCTGATTACGTCCGAGATGGTACAGTGTTTGTTTGGGCTTTGGTCATCCATCAGAAAATTTCTTTTGGATGTATTGTGTTTATTTCTCATTCTGTAAGACACCTAAGCACAAGTTAGTCACATTTTGTTCTTGGGGCTGTAGGCCTCTGGAAGATCATTTTCCCAAAGGAAACAGGTCTTCTATCCTAGAACAGGAAGTAGTCCTCTCAGCTCTGTTTCTCTAGAACAAAGAGTCTTAACTGAGGGTCCATGAACTTTTTTTTAAAAAATATTTTGATAGCTATATTTCAATAAACTTTGTTTACTTTGCAGTCCTGAGTATTTTATCTTTATTTAAAAACACTATTTTGAGAAGAAACTTCACTAGATCTTCACCAGACTGCCATAGGGGTTCATAATATAAAAAAAAGATTAAGAACTTCTGCTCTAAAGCCTCCTTTATGGAGAGTTCATTTCTGACCATGATTAAGTATCTATTTCTTTGTTACTGCTGCTGCCATTAACTTTTCATGTACAGCTTGTGGTTGTAAGGGCACGTAGATTAAGACTTGCTAGAAGTAGTGCAAGTTTTGCAGACATTTAAGGGAGCAGTCTGCCGGCATTCCTACTTGTATGTGGTCTTATTGTTGTGGAGATAATGAGTTATACATTCTCATGGGGCTCCTCAGGATTTTCAGGCCATTGAGATTTTAATTGTTTAAATGGAGGGGAAAGAAAATAAGCCACCAACATAAATACTTTCCATGGATCTCAGAGGAAAGTAGAAAATCATGTAGAAATACTGATTGTCTGAAATTCTTATGATGCTCTATAGCCAAGCTTTATCCTTTGAAAGTCTTTTTGCAAAGGTGATTTCATTTGATCCTTAAAGCATCCTGCAGAAAGGTACAGGTGCTATCCCTGTTTGGCAGATGAGAAGAAGGAGACTTAGAGAGGTGACGACTTGCCAGAAGTCGTTCATGAATCTGTTGTTGACCCAGGATGACAGCCTCGATCTCTTGACTTGTAATTATAGTTCTGCCATACTAGACATGCCATTATGTGTTCCTTGATGTCAGACACCAAGGTAAGTTGTGCTTTAAGAAAAAAAGTAGCCCTACACTTCTAATTGTGATATAGATATATACCTTTTCGCTGTCAAACACTCCAAAAGGACTTGTGGCTGAGGAGGAAGCAACACAGGATGATTTAAGGAATTTGCCATGGGTTAAGGCAGATTAAGAGCATGAACATTCTGTACTCAGGAGGAATTTACCAGTCTTGCTTGATTTTGATCATTCTAAAGTAATTCTTTTTTGAATATTGTTTACATTTTTACTATTGTCTCCTGTGTTTAAATTGGTAAGGGTCATAATAAATTAATCAAACACTATGGGCTTAAAAACCTGTCTCTTATTTATGACACATTAGGAAGACTAGACATTAAAATTATGTCCAAGGACTGATCTTTTTGCTCCTTTAATAAGGATGTTTCATTTATTTCTAGTGGCAGCTAAACCACTTATCTCCATTTTGTTTGCTTTTGAACTTTGAATATTATCCAGGCTACCCAGATTCTGAGTGTACAAAAACAAGCTGAAATGAAGTTTGTGTTTTTTATGAATGCTGAGCTGTTTTGGGGGATGAGGGAGGGGGAAGCACCTTCCTTTACTATCATATTAATCAAATCCTAGTAGAAATTTTAAAATAATAAGTTTTTAAAAAACAGAACTAGTGGGGAATAGATAGCAGGAATAGGTGCAACTATGTTTACATATTTTGCAAGTACCTGACAATTTTATTCCTTGTTTTAGTTGACATTATCTATATTCTGAATCCATTCTTAGTTATGGCTGTTATTATATTACTGTTTCAAACCTATTAGAAAATGTAAAGTCTATCATTGTTCTCTACCAAAAAGATACTGATTCCCTAAATTACCTTCATTTCTTTAAAACCCCTTCCAAATATTTGGTCATGTTCCAGCAGGAATGTCTGTGTTTTTGCTACCATTTCATCTCCTGGGGGCCAGTTATAGTCACTCCATATATTCACACATACTTCTCTAGTGTCAATCAGTTTGGTATTAATGATTATCAGCTGTGTGTTTTATCATGCTGCTAGGTAAGCACAGTGAGGGATGCAGAAAAATATGAGACAGCCCTTCCTCTCAAAGAATGTGTGGTTGGAAAACTAAAGCTAATACTTGATGAATAATGAACTATATATGATAGTATATGGTTAAGTGCGAGATTATAAGTCAAGAACCATAGAATTCAGAGGAAAGAGGGATCAGTGAAGGCCAGAGTATAGGATCTTAGAATGTAAGACTGCAGGGGAAGCTTAAATACTATCTGCTTGTCCCTAGGTATCTAACATATAGACTATTGACCCCAGCTTGCATTCGCCAAAAGTCTCACCTAATAAGCTAACATAGATGTGCTTGTATTGGCCTTGTTTCCCAACACCATTGTGTAACCAACTGCTAACAGGTTTGGATCAGTTACCATTTGTAATTCTTTTTAAAAAAAAAGTTCATACGTACCAAACACTGGTAACTAGTACACTATTAGATGTGATCCAGTCTCCTCATGTGATAGATCAGGAAATAGAAGCCTAGAGTAGTCAGAGAAGATTTAATAGAAAAGGAATTGAAAAAGGATAAGAGGGGAACTGCAAGGAGAAGTAGAAATGATATGTGGAGTAGTGAGAAGGCAACCGCTGATTAGAATAAAAATGTGCATATAAAGAAGGATAGTAGAAAACACGTGTAGGGAGGTAGAGTGTGGGCCTGATTAGGAAGCTCATAGTCATTAAGTAGAAACGTGGAGGTTTTATGTCAAAAGAAGGGGAAAACCATTGATTACTTGTGAACTATGGGATGATTTGAAAGCAAGGTATAAGACTTGGAGGTTTTTTGTTTTGTTTTATTTTTTCCTTCATTTTCTTCATACCCAGCAACAGCATGATGGGTGAAGTAATTGTATTCTGGGGAAAGGAGTAGTGTTTAGAGAATACTGAACAAGGTTGAATAGAAGTTCAACTAGGATTGTGGGACTTGGAGGGAGGGTGGAGGGAGTGTCCATAAGTCTCAGCCTACTCCTTACCAGAAATCCTTATTTGAATTCAGACTTCTTCCTTGCACCAATGTCAGTTTGTTTATATCACCAGGAACTTGGATCTCCACCGGCCAACAGACCTTCAGACTAGATCCTCTCCATTGGGTTTCCACCCCAGCGGGACTCTACAGGTGTTTGGATCCAGTTCTTACTCCCATTCTAGTGTTCTCCCCTGCCCTAAGGGTAGAGAAAAGGCCACCAGGGAGCTCTACCATTATCCCACCTGGAGTCCAGCACACTTCACTGTTGGAGAACCGTTTTGTTTTTGTTTTTGGTTGTTGTTTTTTGTTTTTGCATTATTCCAAACAGTTTGAAGAGTGCACTTTCTAAACTTTTTACTTGAAAAGGGGTGTGTCTAACCCAGCTGGAAGCCTCCTCTGTCTTCTTGTAGAACTTTAAACAACTTGTTCTCATTCAAGTTAGTGTTTGAGTTTTATTCTTCAGAGTGCTTTTCTTGATACTTAAATGGGTAGGGGAGGGCTTCTTCACAAGGTAGGATCTGCTCTGCTCCTTTTGAGTTGGGGATGTCCAAGTTGACTCTGGGAGCTGCCTTTGACCATGGGGATTCTGGAACACATGAGTTGAATCCAAGGGGACTGACTGCCCCGGCAGGGTTGAAGAAGTTAGTTGGCAGCCACAGAAGAACTGCTGTAGGCGGTAAGTATGAGGAATGGTTTAGTGGTGCTTTTTAACCCTTTCCATTCTGTGGCATGCTTGGACCTTTGTGGCACAATAATAGGCATCACCAAAAGACTCATGGAACTGAGCATGTCCCTACTCAAAACCAAACCATGCTAACTTCTACTAATGCTGATTCTTTGACTCATCCTTGGCCAACACATGTGTGAATCTTCTGTTATCACATTAGAGTGGGGTTTTTTTTGTTAGTGTTACAGTGACCAGAAAACTTCTTTAACTAATGGCATATACCATTACCATGCCTCAGCATGCTGGTTGAAAAGCACTGGTTTAGAAGAAATGGGGAAAAGAAGCCACATTTGACTAAATGATCCTTGCCCATATAAAAGGTAACATTGTCCCTAACATCTGTACCAATATTCAGTATATTTTATTTTAGCTGTCAAGTGACTGATGGTTTAAAAAAATGTCACTGATTTAAAGCCAGGGTAGCCTTGGTATGCATAGAGAGGTAGTAGGGCCTTGCCACCTGGCCACACCATATTTGCATTAGTAGGACTGGGGTTGGACCAAGTACTAAATGTCATATTCTTCTGTGTTTGTATTCAGTGTACATAAGTGATACAAAAGAACAAGCACTAGTCTGGAGAACCATTGACCGGGAATGACTCAGGAAATTATCTAGAAGAGAGAGGGGACTCCTGGTGTTATCTGATGCTGCCATCAGCGCACACTGGGAGATTTATGTTGTTTTGCAGCCATGCAGCAAAAGCCTCCTGTCTCTTTATTAATCTGTGTGAACCTTTTTATTTATTTAAATCAAATCACAAATAAAAGCAAAATAAAGACAGGTGTGTGAAGTTTCCGTGTTGTGGTGGTTTATCCAACAGCAAGCTCACGATTTTGAAAAGGGTAACCAAAAAACAAAGGCCTTCAGCAAGGTACTTTAGTAATTTCTTACAGCAGTAATTTGGGTCAATCCAGCTTTAAAGAGAGATTTTAAAGAGAGCTGGTTCCCAAGTACAGTGAATTTCAGTCTTCATTTAAAAACAAAATAGTTAAATACGCACTATGTATACCATATTGTGTGAAAGTATTGGCAAATAGAGGGGACGAGGGATTGGTCCTGAGACAAAAACATGCCAAGTGTGCTCTCTGCCACTAAGCTGAGTGACAAAATTTGTATGTCTGTATAACACTTTCCACTTTACAAAGCACTTTTATCTTCTTTTTTCTGGTCTTATATCCTCACTAAAACTCTGAGGTGGCAGTTGGGATGGGTGATGATGACTCAGATTTCTGTTAAACTTTAAGGTTTACAAAGCATTTTTCTCATAAGGATCCCATGAGGTAGTGGTTCAGGCCTTGTTATGCTCATTTTACAGATAGATAAACTGAAGCTCAGAGGGGCTGTGACTTGCCCGGAATCACATTATAGTTGATTATAGCCAATGCCTGGACTTCTGCCTCCATTTGCTGTCTTCAGGTCCAGCGCTCCCTTCCCTCTTTACTTGTCAGATTAGGAAATGGGGTGACTTATTCAAGGTCATGCAGCTACTAAGTGGGGGAAAATGAGGCTAGAATGCCAGATTTTACAAATCTGAATCTAGGGTTCTTTATTCTGTACCATGATGCTTAAAAGTAATTGGTGAAAATAACATCAAAAGAATGAGTTCTTTATCTCCTTGGTACCTTGGCTCGGTATACATACTCTTGCTCTGAAATAGTTTTCAACCCATAATTTTTCGAGTATTTTAGCCAGAGTCACAAAGTACTTCAAGTGCCAAACCCAGGTAAGACAATTGGTAACTAAATCATAGCATGTAGACTTTGTATTGTACCACACAGACATCTTGTAAACTATCATGTTACCTCTACATTTATTTTGATAACTGTAAAAACAAATGGTGTGTTTGATTCTTTTAAAAATAAGTTTTGCTCTGATGAATGCTATGGGTTAGTTTTTTTTTTTTTTTTGGTTTGTTTGTTTGTTTGTTTAATTTCAGGAGCCTGAGTTTAAGGTAGATGGAAACTGAGTGTCTTTGTCTAAATTTCTTTTTTTTTTTTAATCTTTTAAATAATAGATCCTGGTTATCTGAGTGTCTTTATGATGATATAAGATGATATAAAATCTGGGAGACTCAGGAGCCTTCCTGACTACTATGCCATCTGATTGGTTTGAAAGTCATGTTCCTGCACCTCATGGCAGTGCAAGTTGTTCATGTGGGGAGTAGAAAAGCATCCCTGACCCATCTGAGAGGTAGAGAGCTACTCTATACCGATGAGAGTTCCTCTGCCTCCTAAACTTGAGTCAGAGGTCTGGTTCCATTTCCAGCAACTATGATATAACAGCCTTTGGATGTTGGAATCTCCATTGAGAAAAGTGAGAGTACTACTTGAAGAACAAATTCCTCGTTGTTGAATAATACTTGCTGCATTTTTGTTAGGAGCCATAATCCTACATGAATGAAAGTCTCTGGTAGATAGGCCCAGTAACCCTGCTTCAGAAAGCATATCTGCTTGTTCAGGTGGGATCTCATGAACCTTGGCGGCCACGGTGTTGTGATAGATAATTGGGATGGTGTCCCCCGTTCCCCAGAAAATATTCTTCTGTTTCCCATAGAGACAGCATAGCAGCTCATCAGTAATCTGCAAACTCACAGAATTAAACTGGAATTTTGTAAATCAAAAATCTTCTTTACTATATAAAAGATTTCTGCTTGGCCATTGGTTATATTAGGATAATCCCTAAAATCGCTTCCTACTCTGAAATACTGTGACCTTACTTGAGGGTGTGAGTGAAGATTATTTCATATGCAGTCTTTAGGCATAGTTTCCATTTTGTTTTTCTGCTTTTGGTCACCACGATAACATTAACCTCTATTGCTGTGAATTATTGAGAATCAGTTTGAGTTTTAGCTCCCTTTGAAATGTACAATGAAAAGTGGTTACTGATAAATGTTTTCCCAGGTGACTAGATGTGTGCTATACTAACTTTCCAAATAGGGCTTGTAATTGGCCTCTGATTGGTCTAGTAGTTGGGCTCAGGACTTAGGTGTTACCACCTGTTATATCCCTCCTGTTCATTCCTTGGACACCTGTGGCATCATTGACTTGTGGAAGGAACTATGCTACTGAAACCAGGTCATATCAAGTGCTTTTGGTGAACCTACTTAGTTCAGTCTTTAGCTTAATTTCATAACTTAATTTCTACATTCATCCTGTTTGGGAGTGCAATGAAAAGAGTCATTTCCTAGTGTGTAGATAGATGCCTTAACTGTCTTATGATGGAAGCTCATCATACTGGTCACAATACACTGTTACCCTGTTCTTTCAATTCTAGCTGTTAGAGAACACTAATCAAAGTGGTGGGCCTGCTCACTAACTTAGGCTGAAACTCCTGGCTTTTTTTTGTTCGTTTTTTGTTTGTTTGTTTTTTTTAAAGGAGTTTGTCGTCTCCTGCCATGAGACAACCGTGCTCCACAAACTGTGCTTGGAAATTCCTTCATTCCTTGCTACCTCTAAAAACCTATTCGTTTTTCTCTCTACTTGAACGATCAGCTCTCAGTATTTAAAATCAAGCTAATGTTTTAAGCTATTTTAAAATTGTATCCCCTTTCTTCCTCAAAGTGATAGTGCTTACTTTGGTGGTGTGAGAGCAGTGGGAAGAGGGAAGGTGGAAAGAGAGGAAGAGCATGCACCAGAAGGTACTTTTCTGCCTCACTAAATAAGCCCTCAGTACCTCCACCCCTGCAGTTAGTGACATTCCCCTGGTGAAAGGGAATTAAGGATCATTTCTCTCTTTACCCCTCCTCTAAATGTCAAGGAAATAGTAAATAAATGGATCATGGATTGAGGGAAGCTTGTATACAATTGATTTTATTATAAATACCACATTGTAAATAAGTAGTCTAAGGGTTAGAGCACTCGTGTGGAAATTTTAAAATACATTCTTCCTCCTCAGTAAAGTGAAGATGCACACCTATGTCTGAAACAATTTGTTGTGTATTTCCCAGACTTTTAACACTGGACAGTTCAAATGTGTGCAGTGGGGGTTGGGGGTTCCAGGATAGTTGTGCCTCATAGAGGCTGTACTGAAGTTTGAAGGGCAAGCAAGGAAGTTTAGTTTGGTATGAACACTCACTTGACAGCAAGTGAATATTCTTCATATCAAATTTTTCTGTATGAATTTTTTCCTCACCCCAAGTAGTCACTCAAATCTCTCTGAGCCTTCTTTCCTCATCTGTAAAATGGGGATAAAAATAGTGCGTAACTCAGGGTTCTTGTGAGAGTCAAACAAGATCAATGGATTCAAAGTCCTTTGCAAGCCTTAAAGCACTTGCTTCAAGTGTAGAAACACATATGTGTGTGTATGAGTGATTATATGCAGATAGGAAATGTATATGCTTTTGTATATAAATATTAGCTCTGATAGTGATGCGCCTACTGTCAGTGGTACTTCATGGTTAAAACAAAATTATTTCCTTCCAACAACTCTTTGTAGAGTAGGTGGTGTAATTTTTATTCTCTGTCTTATAAATGAGGAAACTGAGAGTCAGAGAGATGATGGCATGTTCAGGATATCATATAGCTAATTTATTGTAGTTAGGACTCCATTGTGTGTTCCCCCATTCAAAATCTAGGGCTTTTTCCATTATACCACATGCTTAATAATTCTGTGAAGTCTATAGGGCAGGTGTTTATTGTCTCCCTTTGACAGATGAGAAAACTATGGCTCAAAGAAGGGAAACAATTTGCCCATAACTCGTAAACTAACTTAGTCTTTACTTCTGATGCTCAAATACAGTGCTGTTTCTGCTATATCATGCTGTTTCCTGTAATATTATTTCTCTAAACTGAAACTCTGCTGGCTTTTTGATATGTTTATGGCAGACTAGGGTGTTTGAACTGTTGCTGAAAACTGAGTCTGAAACCACTTATCTTGAGCCTTCTTTCCCTTTGCTTCCTCTTCATTCAGTAGCTGCAGTTCTACTTGGAATTGTCACTCTAAAGAATAATTATTTCTGGGCAGCTCGGTGGTGCGGTTAATAGAGCACCGGCCCTGGAGTCAGGAGGCCCCGAGTCCAAATACGGCCTCACACACTTAACACAAAGTAACTAGCCATGTGACCTTGGGAAGTCACTTAACCCCAATTGCCCCACCTTCCCCTCTCCAAAAAGCAAAAAAAGGAAAATCTAAGAAAAAAAAAAAGAATAGTTATTTCTGGGCGGCTCGGTGGTGCGGTTAATAGAGCACCAGCCCTGGAGTCAGGAGGCCCCGAGTCCAAATACGGCCTCAGACACTTAACACAAAGTAACTAGCCATGTGACCTTGGGAAGTCACTTAACCCCAATTGCCCTGCCTTCCCCTCTCCAAAAAGCAAAAAAAGGAAAATCTAAGAAAAAAAAGAATAGTTATTTCTTAGGTAGTAGGGAAGGATGGAGCTGTATGCAGCAGAGCATCGGGGAAGTAGAAGTGATAGTTCTCAGGGGTTTTGGTTCAGTGATGCTATTTAGTAACCAGGATTTTGGGGGCGAGGTGGTTGGTAACAAGAAGAAAACCTCTGGTTAGCATTTAGATAAGATTGTGCTTTACATTGGGGGCACCTTCTCCATTCTTTCTGGTTGCCCTAATCTCTAGGTTTGAATATAATCAAGCTACTGGATCTCTGAATCTTTTGTAGCCTGGTTCAGGTAGATTTTTGCAAATCTGAAAATAACATCACTAAAATACTGGAACTGGAAAGGACCCTCAAGCTCTCTAGTCCCGAAGTCCTTAACCTTTTTTGAGGCATGCACTCATTTGGCAGGTTGGTGAAGCCTATGGACACCTTCTTAGAACCATATATATATATATTTTTTTTTTTTTAAAGCAATTGGGGTTAAGTAACTTGCTCAAGGTTACATGGCCAGTCATTATTTATGTGTAGGTGCTCATTTTCTGAGGCCAGATCCAATCCCGGGTCGTCCCAACTCCAGGGCTGGTGTTCTTACTCACTGTGCCATCTAGCTGCCCCTTAGAACCATATTTTTAAGTGCATAGAATAAAATGCATAGTATTACAGGGGCAATCAATTACATTACAATAAAGATGCCATTTTTTCCTATCCAAGTTCATGGACTCCCTGAAATCTATCCACAGATGTATTGAGGGGACCTCAGGGTTAAGAAGCCATGCTGTATTGCCTAATTTTATGTAAGGGAAAAGGGAAGCTCAGAGAAGGGGATTTGACTTGCCAAATTAAACTGTCAGTCAGTGGCCAGACCCATCCTCCTGAGCCATCAGCACTGCTCTTGCCACTATACTGTGTTATCTTGGTCCTTTGGTTCATACAGGACAGTACAAATTGGTAACATGACCTGACAAGTGCAATTAATGAAATAAATCAACACATTACCTCTGTCTGGGAATGTATGCTTTGATCTGTAACTCTAGTCATTCATCTTTTTATTTTTTTTTATTTTTGATTTGGAAACTACATTCTATTTTTTTTTTTACTCTTTATAGGGCAATTGGGGTTAAGTAACTTGCCCAAGGTCACACAGCTAGGTTTTTTGTTTGTGTGTGCATTAAGTGTCTGAGGCTGGATCCGAACTCAGGTCCTTCTGACTCCAGGGCCAACGCTCTACTCACTGTGCCACCTAGCCGCCCTCATTCATCTTTTTACTGGGAGAAAATAGGTGTGCTTCCCTCTGTTCTTTTTAAAAAAAAAAAAAACAAATGCTTTATTAACCCCTGTTTTAAATCATTCATTTCCACCAGATTTTGAGTTACAATTTTTTTCCCCGTTTTTCCCCTACCTACCCTCCCAGAACAGCAGTGCCACAAGATATCGCTTCCTCCATCCTGCTCTCTCCCATATCTTCTCCCACACCCCCTTCGACTTTTCCATTAGAGCAAGGTGAATCTCTGTGTCCCAATGCCTGCACATCTTATCCCCCAATTACATGCAAAAGAGCATTAATAATAGTATTTATATATATTTGAAACCTTTAATTTTAAGACCTCGAATTTCAGATCCATTCCCTTCCTCCCTTATTACCCATTCCCTCTGGGAAGATAAGTAATTCAGTATGTGTTGTACATGTATAGCTATGCAAAACATCACCATGGTAGATATATTGTACGAGGCTGCTTATAATTCCCTCCCACCCATCCCACCCCCTACCTGGTCCATTCCCTACTTGATCCTGTCCCTCTTCTATAGTGGATACTTCCAATCTCCCGTCCCCCCAAGAATGCCCCCCCATCCATCATCCCTCCTCTCATGCCCCTTCCCCTTATTCTGCTGCAGGTTGAGATATCCCATTTAGTATGTATGTCATTCTCTCCCTGAACCAAATTCAGTGAGAATGTGGTTTTGCCTTTTTGCCTTCCTATTCTTACCCTCCCCTGCAGCCACTTCCCCTTGCTTCTTCTACATGAAATAGTTCACCCTACCCTGTCTCTCCCCATCTCCTCTTGCCACTTTCCTCTCTCACCTCATAATTTCACCCCTTAAGTATCATCGCTTCCCAACAAATTGAACCTATGCCCTCTATCCATGTATAACTGTAAACATATATACACACATTCACATATGTATTCATGTGACCATACACCCTTCTTCCATTATTTTCATAGTGAGAAAGATATCATCAGTCACAGTTATTGCTTTTCCATATAGGAATGTAAATAGTTCAACTTTGATAAGTTCCTTTTGATTTCTTTTTCCTGATTACCTTCTTAGGCATCTCTTGCTTCTTGTGTCTGGATGTCAAATTTTCTATTCAACTCTGGTTTTTTCCTCAAGAATGCTTGAAAGTCCTCTATTCCACTGAATGACCATATTTTCCCCTGAAACAAAATACTCAGTTTTGCTGGGTAGGTAACCCTTGGGTTCAGTCCCAGCTCTTTTGCCCTCTGGAATATCATATTCCATGCCCTTCAATCCCTCAGTGTAGAAGCTACCAGGTCCTGGGCTATTCTGATTGTGTTTCCACAATATTGAAATTATTTCTTCCTGGCTGCTTATAGTATTTTCTCCTTGATCTGGGGATTCTGGAACCTGGCTATAATATTCCTAGGAGTTTTCTTTTTGGGATCTTTTTAAGAAGGTGATCTGTGGATTCTTTTCGACCTCTATTTTGCCCTCTGGGTCTGAAACATCAGGGCAATTTTCCTTGAGAATTTCTAGGTTCTTTCTTTGATCATGGCTTTCAGGTAGTCCAATAATTTTTAAATTATCTCTCCTGGATCTATTTTCCAGGTCAGTGGTTTTTCCCATGAGATATTTCACATTGCCTTCTGTTCTTTCATTTGTTTGGATCTGTTTAACAGCATCTTGATTTCTCATAAAGTCACTAGCTTCCATTTACTCCAGTCTAACTCTGAAGGAATGAATCTCCTCAGTGAGCTTTTGAGATTCTTTTTCCATCTGGCAAATTCGACTTTTTAAGGCATTCTTCTCCTCATTGCCCTTTTGGGCCTCCTTTGCCATTTGAGTTAGTCTATTTTTTAAGGTGTTGTTTTCCTCAGTCAGGCTGTTGACCCTCATTTCATACTTTTCCTGCATCCTTCTCATTTCTCTTCCCAATCTTTCCTCCACTTCTCTTATTTGATTTTTAAAGTCCTTCTTAAGGTCCTCTATGGCCTGTAACCCACTCATATTTTCCTTTGGGGCTTTTGGACCAGGATTTCTGACCTCTGACTGTTCCATGCTTCGATCCTCTTTGCCCCCAAAATAGGAGTCTAATGTTTCATTTTTCTGTTTATTTTGTTTCCTTTGCCTTGGCATGTTGCCACTTAATTACTTGACTTTTGGGCTTGTTGCCACAGTAGAACTCTGCCACCAGACAGGGGAGCTTCTGTCCCGAACATGTTGGGGGACAACTTCCGTTTCTGGCAAGCTGGGAACCCACCCCATGACATCCACCCCAGACCACAATCCAGATCCAGGGAGGTTAAAGCAAGGGCGATTACGCCCCCCAAGATTGATCGCTGGATCTCCCTACAGTTCGCAGGCCAGGAGCTGGAGCCACCACTGAAAACTGCAAAATGGTGTGTCTCCTCAGTGGCTTCTAGCCCCCAGGGGAGGGAGCCGACATGTTCCCCAAATACTGGTCCCAAAGTCCATAGGGCACTAACCTCTCACTTTGTCCTACGCATGTCTGGAATCGCCACAGCTACTGGTGTTCTGGGGTCCCTCCAGCCGGCTGCTGGCCCAGCCGCCCTGGGGCTAAAACCGTGGTTCACACGGACCTGGGCTTGGCTTTCCGTGCTGCGCTGCCGGCTCCCAGAGCACTGAGCTGGCCCTTCCTGCAGGGCTGCTGGGCTGTCCCCAGCGGGAGGTTACCTTCTCTGTGTCGTTCTGTGGGTGCTGGGGCTCCAGAAGTTGTTCAGAGTCCTCTTTTACATAGTTTGGAGGTGATCTGGGGGGAGAGAGCCTTTGCTGTTTCTACTCTGCCATCTTGGCTCCCACTCTCAGTTCTTACTACTGCTTTGATGAGAGTTCTGAAGTCTTTTGGTATTGCTTTCCTTTACATTATTGTGGTGTTTTTGTAAATTAATCTTCTAGTTCTACTTACATGGCTTTGTACCAGTTCATATAATACGCCTTCTTTAAATTTTCCTGGATTTGTTGTATTTGTAGTTTTCTTGTGGTGCAATAATATCCTATTACAGAAGTTTACCATACTTTCTAGTTTGATACCACAAAAAAGTTCCTATCTGTTTTAGTGGCTTGTTTCTCTTGACACTTTTACGTGGCTAGCTAACATTCCTTGATGAAGTAGGGTTATCTAATCGTATAAATGTTAACAGTTACTTATCAAACAAAGTACTTTTTTTGACCAAAGGTATTTTTTGTTCCCAGGCACTTAAAATTGATTACAATTTTTTTTTTAAATGAACTAGTAGGAGAAGGGGGATAGTTGCAATACTAAGAATGGGAGAGGAAAAAAGATACATCTTGCCTTTCAGTCATTTCTTTCAACAGGTGTACTGGACTAAATCTGGTTCTTGGCAAGTGGGGGAAATAAGACCATGAAACATTGGATTTCTGTATGTGGGATATAGTTGGTATAGGCATGATACCTTTGGGATTTGGAGGCAAACTTCCTTGAGGATAGGCTATAGCAGGTGACATACACATATGGTACACCATGTCCAGGTTTGTAGATGAAGAACAAGCATGTCATGTTAGCTGGCCACTTTTGGGGAGGTATTATACAGTGTCAGTGCTGGTACTTGAACCTAGACCTTCTCACTCCTAATTTCTTGGTTCCCTCCACTGTCATACTGACTTCTAGTGATCGAGGGATCCTGTTGGCAGTTGTTGAGACAGTGGAACAAAGGAAAGTGTATTGGATGCAGTTGGTTCTGTTAATGGTTGACTTGTCAACACTGTCTTGATGCTGTCGAAAATAAATCACTGATTGTCTCCAACTCTCTTCTAGGGGTTCCACGGCCCTTATCCTTTTGGACAGTCTTAAAACGGGTATCATCATGAAGAGAAATTTACAAAGAAGGATTGACTTTGGGTGGGGAGGGCAAGGGGTTCCTTTGGATTCCAGACAACACAGTATGGACCTCTGGCTCTGACTCCACATCCTGGATGAAGAGGAATCTAAAGAGACTAGTTTCAAGTAAACTCGGTATGCATGTGTGAATGCTGAATTGCGGGAATGCTGATCGAGGCTACAGAGAAGAAATCCTCATGGTCACGCTGTGTTATGGGAAGGGGGGAGGGGCTTTTTTTTTTTTTTAAGATAACACAAGTAATTAGGTTGCTCAGGAGGGGGAAACATTTAGAAATGGAAGAGAGAAAAAAAGCCATCTTTTTAAACAAAACTTATTTTGCCTACAGAGAGGCTGTTGTTTTGAGAAATTATAGGTTGTTTTTTTATTTGTTTTCCCACCCCCTCCCTTTTCTCCAACCTCATTTTTTCAAAAAGGGCAGCATGCATGGTTTTGGATTGGCTGTTATACTCCTTGCTCTAAACAGCGGTGTATTGGAAAGCTTGAGTCATGTGTGTGTTTTGGGAGACTGTGTGTCATTGTAGTGAGTGTTTTTATCTGTTCTTTAATGTGAGGTTAGAATAGGCGCTGACCTTTTATTTTGAATGGCATTGGCCATTTAATTGTTGCTCTCCCCTCTTTTAATCTTGTTGATTTACCCTTTTGGCATCTGAATTAACCAACCTGTGGCTCTTTATCACAAGAAAACCTTTCTGAAGACCAAACAGTTTCACTGTGTCATCTTCAACTGAGGGGGCCTCTGGAATATACCTCAGATGATGAGGCCTTTATTCATCTGAAGGAATCCCCACCCACATGCACACACATGCCCACATTCACACGCACTCTGAAATCTGTAAAAAGAAATAAAATTGCTTTTCTTCCACATTTCTCTTATTATAGAGAAGTATTCTCCACAGGTGAAATTCTGTTTAGGGTTTTTCATGCATTGACTTTAAATAACAGGGGATAGGCTACATGCCATTAAGTTCTCCCTCCTTGGCATCCCCCCCCAGAAAAAAAGTGTATATGTTTCTTGGTGTAATTCACCAGCTAGTGTGTAGAGTATAAGTTTTAAAGTGTCATGTATTTCTCTGTTTTCACCAAATTTCCTTCCCTGTATTTTCCCTTAAGTCCTCCTTTGTGATATGTTCACAGCCAGCCTGTGGAGGCTGAGCTGTTGCTGTCTGGAAATATTGAAACTAGAGCCGCAAGTGTAATCAGCCATAGGGGAGAGCCACATTCAGTCACTTCTCAATCTTAGAGGCCACATTAGTCTGGAAACGAGAGGTCCTCTGGGGCAGGGTGTTTTGTAGAAGTGGCTGGGAACTAGGGTTAATGGGCAGGGGGGTGGGTGGGGCGTGGGAATTAAAGCCAGAGCTGAGGCCCAGCTGAAACATCTGTTTCAGGCTCAAATCTCTGAACTGCCCTAGCTACCTGTTGGCTCTGGAACAGGTAGGATATAGATATCCCAGTGGGAAGCTTGAACCAGGCTAGAACAGCTGTCTGCCAAAGATAAAAGAATATGCAAAGTCCTCTTCCAGCCCCTATCCTTTCCCAATCCAAATCCTACCCCCCATTACCCTTCTCCCCAAACCACACTAAAAAGTCTTAGCAAATAACCAAGTCAGGAGGGTTGTGTTGTCTCTCAGTGAGTGGATCTGAAATGCAGTTGCAGTATTGTCTGCCCATTGCCACTGCCAGGGTGGCATTAAGCTTCCCAGACCAGATATGCAGCTGCAAGGGGTCCTGTAGCCTCTGTTTATGTGTGTCTTTGTGTGCTTGAGCTTGTGTATGTACGTATGTATAAGGTTTTGGTGTCTCTGTTTGGATGAAAATTCTGAAAATGTGTTCCTCCTCATCCTCTGATACTGGTGTTTTGGGTTTTTTTTTTTTTAAGCATGATTGTAGGAGGTGTGTGTATGTGTGTGTGTGTGTGTCCTGTCATGAGAGGACGGCCTTTTGCCTGCTAAGGAAGCCCTGGGGAATGGTAGGAGCCAACTTGATCATAAGGGGGCAGTTGTAGACCAGTATGGGAGTAGGGGTAGTGTTTATACTGCAGTAACCCATTTTCTATGCACTTGCTGAGTGCCTCATCCCCTTTGCAGAGGGGAAAAATGTGTTGGGTGACTAGTAGGCCGTGGAACTGAGTTAAACTAGCAGAGTTCCAAGTTCTGAGAAGCAGATTGTGGAATTCTGGGGAAAGGCATAGATTTCTGCTTCTGCTACCATCTTCTGCCCTTTCAAACTTTTTGCAGGCTTAGTCTATATCCTAAGACCCAGGAATTTTCTGCTAGTTTCTTCCTCTTTTGCTAGCCCAGAAAGTGGAAAATCAGCAGTCCCTTCCAGGGTATCCTTTGCTACATCATATTGTTGTCCCACCCAGTGTAATAGCAGTAGTGGGGATTGGCTATGGATGCCATGGGTCCTCTTGAATCACAGGCCTGACCCCTTCCCTGCATTTGGATAATGATTCTTACCTGCATACACTGGAGTCTTAGCTTAAACCCCCTTCAAAATACAGACCTAGGAATGAGTGCTGTCTGGGTCATGTGAAGCAGGGCATGGTTAGCAACTTTCATGGGGTAAGAAGGGCACTGGTCAGATGTGAGTTTCTAGTTGCTGACTTCCCCATTTGTTTCCTTTCTTCTCCTTTGGCTAACTGGTAGAATGCTCCCGTTCCTTCTGTCCTTATTTTGGAAACATCCCACAATACCTGTAAATCTCTGAACAGGGCAGCCTTCACCATTTGAGGTAAGAAGGGAGACATTTTGCTGCCTTGTCTGCAAAATGGGAAGTATTTACTCTTTGGTGCTGACTCATGGTCTGCCTTGTTTAGGCCAATGGGGAGTAGCTAGGGGGCTCAGGGTGAGATCAGTATGTGTGGTGTGTATGTGTGTTTCTTTGGGGGAAAGGAGGCATGAGAGTTGTTTGGGGGAATTTTTCTAAAGTAAATCTGTGCTTCCTTCTGGGAGGGATGCTTCCAAACTGGGAAAGAATCTGCCCTGACACAGTAATATGACCTAAGGGTAACTAGGAAGGGAAGGTGATGGGGACAGAACCTCTAGGACTTGGTCTGTGCCCTAGCACCTGGAGTGTAGGGGTGCTGGGCCCGCCTGGAAATGCACGATGTTCCTTACCTAGGCTTTCCTGCCTTCTCTCTGGTCATTGGAGTGGGGTGGCATGAGGGAGCAGCAGCAGCTCCAGGCTGCCCCCTCTTTTTAGGGTGATGATGTATGTGTTGAGAGACAGAGAGAGAGTTGGATGATGTGGTGGGGCCTCACAGTGCCTGGGAGGAAATGGTGAAGAGGCTTTTCATTACTGTATAAATGAATATTTGTATGATTAAATTAATGCAGAAAATCTATGTTTGTCCGAACCTGGTGTGTTTCATTGAACTCGCTTATTAAGCTCTTCCACTGATCCTTTGGCACCCCGGAAATTTCATTCATTCTGGTTGTCACCTTGGTGGTGTTTTGCAGTCCCCAGTTTCTGGGTTCCCAAAGCTCTCCCAGCATCTAGAGTCTGGGACTCACCATACTACATTTTGAGAAACAATCAAGTACAATCACATGTCTTAGCCTGCCATTAGTATTGCATATCCCCACGGAGAGTGGTAGTTGTTGCTCCCAAAGTGTAGTAGTTTAAAAAAATTACTAAATACCTCTTAAGTCCAGCCCTCTGCTTGGTACTGAAGTAGTGGGGTGATAGGATGGAGTCTGGACTCCCCACCTTCTCTCTCCTCAGGGATAGCAAGTCTTCTTTCTTCCAGGTGTAAGAGTTAAGTTACTAAGAATGTTTTTCTCCCCATACCTGCCCTACTGGATAAAGTCTAAGTTCATTTTCATTTTGTTGTCCCCACCACCACCACACCCCATGTAACCACAGGGGAGTTGTTGCTACTACCAGGCTGTCTCATGAAAGTAGGAGGCAGGGAGAAGGGATGTGTTCCCTGAGTTGGAATTTTGTGTTTCACACATACACAATATCAAAAATGGTATGTGGATACCAAATGGGTGTTTGTAGATTGGTCTGGGAGGAACCTAATCAGTATTTTAAACATTGTTTCTCTGGAATTATGCCCTATTTTGCCCATGGGAGGACCATCTGGATAAGTCAATCCCTGCCTGCAGGAAATTGGTAATCTAAGTAGAAAGATGGTGTTAAAGTTAAATACCTGAAAAGTTAAACGGTGCTTTAAGACTCAGTAAAGACAACAATATGAGTTGACACAAGGCAGTATGTTATTATTTTTTTAAATGCTGTTGTTGCATCACATTGATTTTTAATATCTCCTTACTTCCCCTTCTCCCACCATGAGCTATCCTTTGTAACAGATTAAAAACAGCGCATAATTGATGCCGAGTGAATGGTAAGTCCAGTTCAGCAAGTATTAAGTACTACATATGAGGTAAGATGCTAGACTCTGAGGGCACAAAGATCAAAAATGAGCCCATGCTCTAAATTCAGAGAAATAGTCCATACCTTCCAAGGGGATACAGTCTGAATACATCTGAGGAAAAGAGTAGAAAGGCTTCCTCTGGGCAGCGGCACCTGAACTGAGCCTGCAGGCAGACAAGAATGACCGATAAATATCATCTGGGTCTCATACCAACCTTGGGAGGTAGGCACTTTTATTCCTGTTTACATGTGAGGAAATGATTCCCAAGGTTACCCAGTGCTTCTCAAATCCAAGTCCATTGTAACAAAGGTTCTCCTTCTACTTGGCCACATCACTTCCCCTCTGTAGCTTTCAGTTTGTTCTGAAATGATGAGTTGGTAGGGTTGAGATGTCTTAAGGTCTCTTCTGGTTCTAAATCCTGTGTTCCACAAAACCAAGATAAATATTCTGAGAGGCAGAGGTGAGAAAGGAGTTTCTCCTAGACGTGAGAGCAGCCCCTTCGAGGGCATGGAGATAAGAGATGAAATATTGTTTAGGGAATAGCCTGTTTCTTTGGAACATAGATTGTATTAAGAAGATAATGTGAAACACTTGGCAAGAAAGATGGGAGTCTTAACTAGATCTTTAAATGCCAAGCTGAGTTTATATTTTATCTCAGAGGCAGTAGAGAGTCACCAAATATCTTTGAGCAGGGTATGACAGATCATACCTGTATCTCAGCTTATTTTGTCAAATGTGTGTGTAGGATGAATTAAAGAGAAGAGTCAACCAAGGAATCAAAGAGAACACTTAGCCAATAGCGTAGTCCAGGACACTGTTCTAGCTTGTTTGTCCAACCTGTATGACTGACTGCTCAGTCTCCTTGATAGATCATCTGGAAATGGGGAGAGATGGGAGACCCAGCTGCAGGAAAGGTCAGGAAGATGACTGGGGCTTCACTTCATTCTCTCAAGTACCAGTTGCTCTGGCTGCCTCCCTGAGCCTCAAGCCTATGGAAACTTTGTATTTATTTTCTCGCAGGGAAACAAAAGCTCAAGAGAAACCAAGTCACACAACTTTGTCACAATCATGGTTAAAACCCTGTTTTTGTAGCTCCAAGACCAACACTGTTTATTAGCCTGCATTACTATTTATCCTGTCTTCATAGATTCCTGAATTTTTCTTTCAAGAAGTAATAATATCTCTAGGTAATAATATAATAATAGGTGATATTTAGATAGCATTTTAAAATTAACCAAGGGTTTGATGTGCACACAATTTGTATGACTCAGTGAGATAGATAATATTATTATCCCTATATTACAGATAAGGAAACAGGCTGAGTTTACATCAGTCAATCAGAAAGTATTAAGTCCCTATTCTTTGTCCAACATTTTGCTAGGCTCTGGGAAAAGAAATATTCCCTGTTCACAAGGAATTTAGCATCATAACAGGGGAGGCTACATGTACATTAATATATAAATATATACAGTATAATATAATGTGAATGAATACATATCTACATACAAGGTAGTTTTGGAGGATTATGAAACGCTTCATGTAGGAGACAGTCCTGGAGCTGCTGTCTTTAAGAAAGAGAGAGACCCTGAGGAGGAGGAAAATACGGAATGTATCCTAGAAATATAGAACAACCAACTCAAAGCAGTAGATATAGAAGGTGAAGTGTTTTGTGTGAGAAACAAAGAAAAGGCTGGTTTGACTGGTTCACGGAGTATATAGAAGGAGGTGTAATGTCTAGCGAGGCTGGAAAGATAGATTGGGCCCAGATTTTGTAGGTCTTATTTAAAAGCCAAACAGGAGTTTATGCTTTAGAGGCAATAAGAAGCCATTGGAGCTAATTGGAAAGGGGGTGGGGGGGGAGGAATATCATGGTCAGATAAGCACTTAAGGAAATTTTCTTTGGAAGTAGTGTTTAGGATAGACTGGACTGCTAAGAAACTTGAGGCAGGAGGTCAGTTAGGAGGCTTGTGGCAATCTAGGGGAGAGATAATGAGAGACTGAACTGAGGTGGGAACTTCATGAGTTGAGTCTTGTAGACTTGTAGAAGTGTAAACATATAGAAATGTGAGATTTAGCAACTGATTGGATTTGTGCAGTGAGGGAGAGTCAAGCATAATTCAGAGATTACAAAGCTGGGAGAAGACAGGAAAGATGGCGTTGCCTTGGACAGAAATAGAAAAGTTTGAAAGAGGAGAAAGTTTTGGGGAAAAGACGAGTTCAATTTTGGTCGTGTTGAGTTTTCCAGTCATGCCTCTTCTAAGTGTCATAGTCAGGATTTGAGCCCAGGTTCCAGCACTTTACCCAGTAAGCTATGCTGCCTCCCAAGGCACTTAACTGATAGTAGAACTAGAACAGGACGTTTGTGCCACTTAACAAGCCTTTATTAAACTCTCATTACTGCTAGGTACTGTGCTAAGCACTGGGATACAAAGAAAGGCAAAAACGTGATCCCTGTTCTCAAGCAAGGAGCTCACGTTCTAATAGGGGACAAGATTTGGAAATTATGTCACTTGTGTGTTATTGACCATTAGAGGTCTTGGGCTTCATTCTAGTACCATTGGTCATAAGATTTAGAATTGTAGGGGACCTATGAGATGGTTATTTTACAGACGAAGGAAAAAGTATTGATTATTTAGTATGTGTGAAACTATGCTTTGGAGGTGCAAATAGAAAAGCAGAGGTGGAGGTCATGTTCTGATGGATTTGATGTTTCAGCTGTAAGTCCGATGGAAAGGTCTTGTGGTCAGTAGAGCACATCTGCAAAGCAGATAACAATGTATCTTCTTAATGTAGAATACTGATAAAATAATGGTTTTCTGATGTTGAACTGTTTGATAGTGCCAAGGACTTTGGTGTTAAGATCCTGTTTTCTAAGCCTTCAGGGGACTTCCTTGGATAATGGCTGTAAGTTGCTGGTTCAGAAGCAGATCTGGTATCTTGGGGAATACTGTTTGTAGAGTCCAAGCTAAAAACTGGTCTGAGAAGTCCAATGACCACTGCTATTCCTAATACTATTGAGTTTCAGGGTCCTGGAGTTGACTCCATTGGGGTTAGAGGAGGGGTTTGACTCTACTGGCCTGTTGCTCTTTGTCTCTCCTTCATTGTGGTAGACCAGCTCACCTCCCTCATAGGTGGCAGAGAGTATAAATGTCCATAGTAGTTACAAAAAATAAGGTCCTAGAGAAGGGAATTCACTTAGTCACATTGGTTGTAAGTACTAGAGCCAGAGTTCATATCCAAGGCTCCTTCTAATTGGTGATCTTTCCTCCTGTGCCTCTTGTAGCCCAACACATCACAGAATGAATAGTTGTGTATTACAGAGAGTGGAATTTTCTGACTTTGAAAACATGTATGTTTTCTGAAGAGGAATATCTGGGTCCTTTGTTGCATTTCCTGCCTACTCTTAATCCCCACTCTGCCAGGGTGAGTAAGCACCAAGATCTTGAGCAGTATAATGGGTTGAGGGGTTGCACAGAAGGGAAAACACTTGCCTCAGGCTACACAGCAAGGGAGTCCTCCAAGTGGGGACCAAACCCAAGGTTCTAGGTCTCTTGGTCAGAGATAATCAGCCTCTGGCGTCCATCAAATAGGGCCCACCCCCAGACACAACTGGAGAATGGGATCATGGAATGTTATAGCTGAGTGGATGTTACAAGATTAGAGGCCAGCTCCCTAAAAATTTTTACATAGATTGTTACTGGTAACTTGTTTTTACATCGTTTTCATTTCCCCTTGTCTTTATCTCCCGGAGAGCTATCCCTGTAAACAGCCTTTAAAAAAAAAAAAAAAGAAAAAAAAAGAGGAAGGCAAGACCAAGTCCCTCATTTTTATGGAGAAAGAAACTTGGGACCAAAGAGAGACACAGACTTGCCGAGGATCACATAGGCAGTAAGTAGCAGAGCTGGAATTTGAACCAGGTCCTCTGACTCCAAAAAGAGAAATCCTCCCCTCCAGAGTAAGTGCTTACTGCCCCTACCCCTTACCCCACCCCTATTCTATGGCACAGGCCATGAACCCATATCCTGCTGCAAGTGCCTGTAGCTGTTTGTTCTACAGCCCCTCCACCCTATCCCACCACCTGACTTCTTTCTCTCAGGACCGCCCCCCTTTGCTACTCACCGTCATGCACATACCCACACCTCTTTCTGTCACTGAGCAGCTAAATACTTGACAGAATCTGTTTGCCTTTGGGGCTGTAACCTGTCACAAATCCACCAGGCTCAAGGAGAGCAGAGCAGATCAGATGGCGCCTCCTCGCCCAGGTCATTCCCACGGGGGCTTTGTGACGCAGGTCAGGGCTCTCAGCCATAGTTCTGTATGTTTGTGCATTGGGGGGTGAGGGGGAGTAGGGGGCAGCTTGCCAGGCCCAGCCCTTCTGGCAAAACAGATGAGTCCCCCCACTGAGGTTGCACCTGGGCCAGCCTTACCTCCCACCCTGTTCTTCAAGCATCCTGCTGGGCACCTCCTGGTGCTGATACAATGCTTTCCCAGAGCAGAATTTGGATGCCTTCGCCCCATTTGGCAGCAGGGGCAGCCTCGGCTCAAGAATTGAACACACCCACACCACATCCTGAAGACCAGGATGGTGAGCCTTCACTAAGGCCATGGTGGTGGTTACTATTATGGTTATTATTATTATGATTTTTGTTTTTTTGTGGCATAGCCAGAAGACTTGGAAAGAAAAGACTCTGAAGATCCAGGGTCAGGTATCAACTCTGACACTGACTGACTTAGCTTTGTGATTTTGGGCAGGTCGCCAGGCCTTCATTTCTTCATATATAAAACATGGAGCTGGACTGTATGGACTTTAATGTCCAGGTGCTGTGCTAGGCCCTAAGGACACAGCATGAATAAATTAATTCCTACCCACAGGAAGCTTACATTCTAAGGAGGGAAGCAAGGACACAGAATCTAGGGCACCAACAACTGAGGACATCAGGAAAGGGTCCATTGGAAGGTGATGCTTGAGCTGTGACTGGATGAGAGGGACTGTAAGGTGGATGCCCTTCCAGTTCTAACATTGGGTTACTATCATCACTACCATATTGTATTTATATAGTGTTCAGGTTTTATAAAGCACTTCATAGACATTATTCCACTTGAGTCTCACAGCAAATCTGTCAAGTAGGTAGTATAAATACCCCCATTTTGTAGATAGGTAAATTGATAGCTCAAGTGGCTCTTCCAAAGTCAGACATCGTGGCAGAGCAGGGACTCAGAACCCCATGTCATCTTGACTCCAAAACCGGCACCTCTGGATGAGTTGATGAGCTGTCTCTTCAAGAGTAATGGGCATCAGAACTTTTTTTTCCTGCCAAGTCATTCTATTGCCTTGTATTTTTATACCATGGTTATTTCTGCTTAAATCCCCTCCTTTTCTTGAACCCCACCCTTGTAATCAAGAAGTACACATTAAGCAAAACTAGCTTATTCAAGCAGTTTCTTGAGACCGTGTACATCATGTTCCATGTCCATCTTTCATCTTCCCCTCTCTCCTCTCCTCCCCACACCCTCCTGTCTACTAAGAGGAAAGCCATATGTTTGGCCATTATAATTAATCAGTTTGTGTGTGTGTGTGTGTGTGTGTGTGTGTGTGTGTGTTTCAGTTATAGCATTGTCATTGTGTCTGTCCTTCTCCAGGGTTCTGTGCTTTACCCTACATTAATGCATAAAAAGTCTTTAATAACTTCTCGAAGCCAGGAAGCTAAACTGAATGGAATCAAGTTTTTCTTTCTGATTGGAAATCTGTGATTTGGTGAATAGACCTATGGTCTCTTCTGGGGCAGACGTTAAGCAGAGTGACAGCTTGCCCTTTTGTGGTTAGAGTGCCCTCTGGCCTGAGCCAGATTGACTGTCGACCAGTTTAAGGTACTATGTGCCTGTTCAGAGAGGAGCTGGAAGCTCAGAGTTATCACATCCAGGTGGTAATTAGATTTGGGCAAAATTCTGCTCCCTTCTAAATAATAATAATAATTTGTCTTTTTATAGCACTATTTATATATTTCCTCATTTGATCCTCATAATAGAAAATATTTGTATAGTGCTGCTAAGCCCTTTATAGTGATTGTCTTGGTTGAGTCTCACAACAACCCTTGACAGTAGAAGCTATTATTATTCCCATTTGACAGTTGAGGAAACCGAGGCAAACAGGTTAAGTGACTTACCCAGCGTCACACAACAGTCTGCATTTAAATCCAGGCCTTCCTGACTCCAGGCTACAGGGTGATGAAATAGAGTGCTGGGACGGGAGTCAGAAAGACCTGAATTCAAATTTGACCTCAGACATTTGCTAGCATTGTGACCCTGGGCAAGTCACTAACCTCTTTTCCTTAATCCACTGGTAAAGGAAACAGCAAACTACTCCAGTATCTTTGCCAAGAAAACTCCATGGACAATATGGGCATGATGTGGTTCATGGGGTCATGATGAGTCGGATTCCATTGAACAATGAACTTCCTGACTTCAGGCCCTGAACATCATCAACTTGTATTACCTGCCTGCCCTTGGTGGTGATGATGATGATGATGATGGTAGCTAGTGTTTATCTAGAGCTTTAAGGTTTGCAGAATGCTTGAGAAATGTAATCTCATTTTAGCCTCGTGGCAGTCCTGAAACGTATGAGATGTACTTCTTCCATTTTACAGATGAGGAAATTGAGGCACAGAGATTAAGGGACTCGCCTGCGGTGTTGTAACTGGTGTCTGAGCTTGGATTTGGTCTCAGGTCCAATGTTCTGTCCATTGTACCACCTGGCTGCCTTGTGGTCAGTAACGATAATAGTAACAGCTAACGTTTATATAGTACTGTAAGGTTTGCCAGTAAATGCTCACAGCCAAGTTAATTATTGTCTCCCTGTTAATTGATGAGGAAAGTAAGACTGAGAGGTCAAGTGATTTCCCATCCTGATAGTGAAGCAGGATTCTGTGTTCACGTCTTCCTGACTCCCGAGTGCAGCAGTCTGTCTATGCCACCTGGCAGCTTCCTGCCTAGAACAAGTATTGTTACCCCCATTTTATAGATGAGAAAACTGAGGCTCACAGATGTTGTGAATTGGCATGGCTAATACTTGGCAGAGCTGGGACAAAGAGTTGGGTTTCACAGTCTGACAATACCAGTGTTTGTTCTAGCATGTTGAATTATCTTTACTCTGGATGACTTGTCATTTAATGTCTGGAGAGCTATGCCCTTCCCTCATCCACTCTTGCCCAGCCCATTAGTTATCCTGATCCCCAAGGTGATCAGGGCTGGAATTGGAATATTGCTGCCTAGTGGGCTGGGGAGCCCAAACCTTGGCTGGGTTTTTCAATGAGGCATCATTAGAGCTTGAAGCTGTTCATCCTTCATTTACTTTTCTTTTTTTTTTTTTCCCCAGAAGGGCAGTTGGGGTTAAGTGACTTGCCCAAGGTCACACAGCTAGTGTTAAGTGTTAAGCTAAGTGTTAAGTGCCTGAGGCCGGATTTGAACTCAGGTCTTCCTGACTCCAGAGCTGGTGCTCTATTCACTGTACCACCTAGCTGCCCCCATCCTTCATTTTCAAAGAGGAGCAATGACATCACAACTGACTTAAATTCGAATTGGATTTAAGTGAGGCAGAGTTGAGCAAAGTCCATCAACCTCACTCTCTTCCAGAGTCAACAAAGTCCAGTGGCAGGACAAAAGTCAGGGCAGCTGGCAGTGGTCCAGGATGCAGTGGATGATCTTGGTATCTTTGATGTCTAGGCACTTCACAGCACCTGCAAGAGCCACCTTTGTGGCCTTTGGAACAAGCTGCTGGAGAAAATCTTTACATGCTTGGGGTAGACATCCCCCTGACTCACTGATGGGTTTGAAACCTGTCAGTTACCTTCTCCCTGGTTTAACCCGTCTGCTGATACGGTTTTACCAGGGTCTGGCTGCTTCATGTGCTACAGCTTCTTGGAGCTGCAGGTAAGAGTTGGGTGACAGGTGGGCTTGAAAAGGGCTCCATAAGCCCTCACACTGGATGTGCTAGACTTCCCTGAATACACTATATACCCCAGAGCTTGAAGGATGTCAGTGGTCAGTGCTGGCATTCAGTCGATAAGCATTTATTAAACACCTTTGTGCCAATAACTTTACTGGGTACACAGGATAACAAAAAAAGTTAAACATAGGCCCTGCTCTTAAGCAGATCACAATCTAGTGGGGGAAACAACTTGCAAATAACTATGTACAAACAAGACATCCACAGGATAAACGAGATAATTAATAGAGGGATGGCAGTAACTTTAATATTCCCTATGTGTGTATTTTGTTTACACCATAAATGAATAATGCCGAATGTGCCACTGCTGTCTTTGATGTGAGCATTGATGTTTGCCCCTGTCAGCAGTTGGAAGAGGCATTCACCCTAAATCAGAAGTAGTTTTTATTCACCTAGTTAATGCCAGGCTCTGTACTGGGCATTGAAGGTACAAATACAATGAATGAAACAATCCCTATTCACAGGTAGCTTACATTTTAATGGAGACAAGAAGTGTGTGTGTGTGTGTGTGTGTGTGTGTGTGTGTGTGTGTGAATATAAAGAGAATAAATACAGGGTAATTTGAAAAGGAGGGAAGGCTTTAGGTGTTGGTACATGAAGGCATACAGCTCTGCTGATTGTATCCATTATAAATTCATATTCAGCTTCAACTGGGCCCTCGCTATAACAAGGCAATCCTTTTATTTTTCCCTAATTGATTTTCTCCCTCCAAAAGCTCTTAACCTTTTCTCTTCTCAAGCCTCTCCAACCTTCTCCCACATCCACATTTCTGCTGAGAACCTCGAATCTTACTTTACTTAGAAAAGCAAGGGTGTTCTGTGTGAGAAGCTCACATATGGTTCTTATCACTTTCTTTTCATCTCAAAACTCAATATCCTCTCCTCACTCTCTCCATTTTCCCAGTCTCCCACAATGAGGTGGCAATTCTCCTTCCCAAGACTATATAATGCCCTCAATCCCGTACCTTTCCATTTCTCCAGCTGATTGCCCCTTAAGCATTCTTACTTTGTCTCTCTCCAACCTCTCCATAGCTACTCATTCCTTCCCTACTGCCTGCAAACATGATTAAGTCTCGCCATTTAAAAAATCTTCACTAGAACCTATCAGCCCCTGAAGCTATTATACTCTATCTTGCTTCCCTTTCTTTGCATACTCCTAGACAAAGCTGTCTGCTTACTGCCTGTACTTGTTTCTGATCTCACCAACAGACTGAAACTGTTCCCCCCAAAGTTACCAAGGATTTCTCAATCTCCAAATCCAGTGGTCTTTTTTTTTTCCAGTCCTCATAATTATTATTCTCCTACCTCATTTGACACTTTGAACAGCCTCTCTTCCCAGATCCTCCCTTCTCTACATTTCTATCACGCTACTGTCCCGGTTCTCCTACCTGTCTTAATTTTTTTTTCTTCCCCTGTTAAAAATTCATTGATGAGTCTTGGGGAAAGGAGGGGGAGGGAAAGGGACCTGGTAGAAATGTAGGTGATGTAAAAACAAAAGATGCCAGTGCAAATCTATTAAAAATAAAGTACAGATTAAAAAAATATCACAGCACATTGTCAAATACAATAGGAGAAATTGTTAATAGGCACATTTAGGCTTGACTGGGGAGAACTTCATGATTAGAGTGTCCAAAAATGGAATTGACTGCTTTGGGAAATAGTGACTTCCCCTTCACCAGAGATTTTTAAGCAAAGACTGAGTGACCACTTGTTGGATATGTTGAGGAGGGGAATGAGGTTCTTTCAGATATGGCTTGATCTCAGGGGCCTTGAAAAGCCCTTAGAATTGTGAGATTTGTTGTCCATGTGAAGTATGGTTCTTTGGTGTCCCATCCAAAGTCTTAGTCTTCCACATATTCTGGTCAGTTCTTTTTTTTTTTTTAATTGCCAAAGTAGGAGCAATGGGACTAGATGCAGAGCAGCCTAGCATAGTGCATAGGGGTACTGAACTCTAAGGTTTGAATCCTGCCCCAGATATCTCCTTCATCGTGTGGTACTGGGCAAGTCACTTAACTTTCTCTGACCACCTGTAAGATGGGGATAATAAGTGTATCTACCTGATAAGGTTATGAAGAGAATCAGATAGTGTATGTAAGGAACTCGGCAAGCCTTAAAGTGCTGCAGGAAAGTGAGCTGTAACTTTGAGCTTCAATAGTGTATTTCCCTTTATCTCGGTAGTCCAATGATGGAGAAACTTGGAGAATACTAGGTTCTGACTGGCTTCCTGTTTCCAGACTGGCTGACAGCCTCATTCCTTTGAGATCATCAGATGAGAAACTGGAACTTATTTGGATGATAAATTGAAGTTCTAAATTGCCAGGATATTGTTCTCTTTGATTTGGTTGGATTTACTATTTAAGCCTATTTCCACTGTCAAGATGGAAGGATAGCTTTGGGAGGGGTTGAATGAATGGTATTCTCTGTTACATACCCCATCCAGTCTTTCAGTTGCCTCTTTATCCTTAAAGTTTAATATGCTGAATACATATTAGCTATTATTATCATTATCTCTCTGCTTGAGAATGATGCTGGCCATCATTCGTCTTGGTCCCTCCCCCGAAAATTGACTCCCTGACTCACAGTTCTTTGAGCACTCTTCTCCCTAGCACTCCAGTTTCCTTTAGGTGTAGAGTTTTGGAAGCACTTGTCAATATTCATTTTTTCCTCAGGCAACCCTAATTTGACAGTTTATTGCTTGGAGTCCCTGATTTCCAATACTTTTCATATTGCTGGTTCCAGAAAGCAGGGCAAGGAAGAGAAGCCTTTGGATTCAGTCAGTGAATAAGCATTCTTTGAACACTTGTTAGATGCCAGACATTGATGATGTAGAATCAGAATAGTCCCTTACCCTCAAGGACCTTACATTCTGCCCAGGGAGACAACATGTATATACATAACCACATACAAAATAGATACCAGCATGGGCTCAAAGAGCCCACCTTCCCTCTTGATAGGGAAGAAGCATCTCTAAGCCTTGGGATGGGAAGTGGAATGAGGATGATGAAATACGGAGGCAGGACACTTAGCTCTGCTCCTGCCTCTTAATTTTAGGAAGTAGTCTAATCTGTCCAAGCGTTTGCCTGCTCTGAAGTGCCATATACCGAGACTTTGAAGTCTGAGGACTATGGAGTCTTGATTAATTAAACGTTAGAACTGAGAAGACAGCTCATTCCAGCCCAGCCCCCTCATTTTACAAGTCAGTCCATCAGAAGCATTTATTAAGTACTTACTATGTACTGGCCACAATGCTAGAGGCAGAAACAGCCCCACAGAGGGGAAGTGCTGAAAGATCCACAGGACTTTAGTGACCAACCAAAAACCAGAATCTGTTCCCCATGCCCATTTCTCTTTTTTTTTTCCACAATACATTAATCTGGGTTTTTTTTCCTATTTGAGGTCTTGCCTTGTGCTGGCCCAGTCCATTTCACCTTAGGTCTAGGCAGCTGCCTCATAAATTTTCTGGGGCAATAATTGGACAAATTCCCAGGTCGGCTGACCCCCTCACATTGCCTGTAGTAAATAGCTTGGACCAGCAGAGGGCACTGAATGATCCTATTCTGCATCAGGTCTAGGAGTTGACAGCTATAACTAGGAATTCCAACACCCAGAGCAAGTTCAGTTGAGAGGGAAGTAAGGGAAGGTTTGAGGTATCTCCTGTGCATGGCGTGGATTGGAGGCAAAAGTCATGGGAATTGAAGTTAAGGAATTTGGGAGCCAGGGTGTTCAAAGAGAGCAGGGCTTGGGGTAGAGAGGAAGAGGGTGTGCTAGGTCCTGAATTTGGGAGGAAGGGATGAGACCTGGAGGTCCACAGGGGAAAGCAACCAGATCTGGCCAGGCTGGAGTTTACTTTAAAGGAGAAAGGTGGTTGCTGAGTGATGCTTGTAGAGGGAGTGTCTGAAAGTTGCAGTGGGAAGCAAGAAGCATGCTAAGTCTTCTTCCTGGCCCTGTGTGCCATGAAAAAAAGCGAGCAGTTGGCCATGGAGAGGATGCCAAGAGATGTGGCATCTTTACTTGATTGTGGTTTTGGTGTGATGTGAGCCTTCAGAGAGGTCTGTATCTGCACCATAGGTTTAGAGCTGGAGGAACTTCAGCTGATAATGTTAAGGATAACTGGCATTCCTCTGGCACTTTAGGGTTTGCAAAATTCTTATCATATTCTCTCGTGTGATCCTCATGACACTCGCGAGATCTAAGTGCTGTTACTATCCCAGGGTTTTTGTTTGTTTTGCAAGTGAGGAAGGTGGCAAAGACCCAGGGGCCTGTGGACCCCAGTAAGTATCTGAGGCAACATTGGGACTCGGGTCTTCCTGATTCCAAGTCCGATGTTTAATCTACTAGCTGTCTGTCTCTGTGCCCAGAGGCCATTTAATGCAGCCCCCCCCCCCCCCCCATTTTACAAATAAGTCAAGGAAAACCCAGAATGGGATTAAGTAGAAGAATCGGGATTTGAACTCAGGTCCTCTGACCCTAAATCCAGGGATCTTCCCAGTGTGCTACAACAGAGGAAGGTTCTCAAAGAGAATGCAGTGGAATGGAAGGGCCAAGGTGTAACTGAAGAGAGCCAGGATTGTAGATGTGTAGGGAGTGGTTTGGAGAGAGTGTTTTGGGTAACCTGAATTCCCCAGGTCAGATACCCCTCTTGGGATGTGAAAGCTATGGAATTTTGGAAGAGCTGTGGGCAAGAGTCAGTGGCCCAACAAGAGAGCCAGCTGGTCAGATGACTAATGAATGCTTCTGGGGAGTTGTACCTTCCCCATCCAAGGATGGCAGTGTCTAGGGTAAAATCCTGATTGCTTTGTGTTAATTCCAAGTGGAGAGAGAGGGTGAGATGCTAGGCTGTGGTGATTGGGCTGGAGTCAGACAATGGACAAAGCTTTAGTAATCTCTTCTGGACCTTGTGTTGTATGGGTAGGTGGAGGGTGGAGGGAATATAGGTACAGGTGGTAAACTTGTTCCCTTTCTTATAGCAGGACCTCCAACCTATGCAACTTATACTACTTCACGTGCTTGGAAAAAAGGATATGGGGTGGCCAAGGAACCCTGTTTGGGCAGTTGATAGATTGTAAATAGAGGTAGAAGGGTTGGCTAGGGAAAAGGGGAGATAAAATCCCTCAACTTCTATCCATGAGACAATGGACAAGGGAGAGACTGGCATGAGTGGGGCTAAACTGAGGGGGTATTTGTTGAAGGATTCTGAGGCAAGGGGGAATATATGGACAGGAGAGGAGATTTTTATGAGGTAGAAGGAACTTGGAATTCAGAGTCCTAGTCCAAACCTTGACCAAGTTATGACTCTATGATGCTACAAGCATCCTTGACAGATAATTTTCCACCTCTCCTTGAAGATGCTAGTTCTGACTTGGGGGAACCAGCCTTGCTTCTTGTTTTTGGTGGAATCATCTCAAAATGGTTGACTCACAGATGCATTTACTTAATATTAGTCTTTTTGCAGAGTTCCAATTCCAATCACGAGCTGTCCGTTAGACATTTCAAAGTGGGTGTCCCTCAGGCAACTCAAACAACATGTCTGAAAAAGAACTTTACTTTTTTCCCTAAATCCATCTTTCTTTTGATCTTCCCTATTTCTGTCAAGGGTACCACCATTCCTCCAGTGGTCGAGCTTAATCAGCTCACATCACATGACTCCTCAGATGTCCAATCAGTTGCCAAGTCTTGTTGGCACCTCCCTTTATAACACATCTCCATCCATTATCTTCTCTCCACCATTACTGCTACCACTCAATTTAGGCCCTCATTCTCTCATGCCTGGACTTCTAATTGGTCTCTGGGCCTCAGGTGTCTCCCTTCTTCAACTCATTTTTCCACAGCACAGCTGCCAGTGATTTTTCTAGAGCACATGTCTGACGGGTATGTCATCCTCTCTCCCCAGTAACTCCAGTGGCTTCCTATTACCTCTAAGATCAAGTATAAATTCTTGTGTTCGTCGTTTGAAGTCAAACTCAGCCTCAACCTACCTTTCTAGCTTCATTGTACATTATTGCCTTTCATGAACCCTATTGTCTGGTCAAACTGACTTTTTTACAAGATGCTACAGATGTCTTTGTACCACCTGACCCCTGTGCCTGGAATGCACTCCCTTTCTGACCAGTGTCTCCTAGATAGACTCCCTAGTTTCTTTCAAAGGTCAGCTCTCTCCCTCTCACCCACTCTCTTGTATTTATTCATATTTATATGCTTATCTATGTACATGTCTCCCTCACATGGAATAGAAGTTCCTTGAGGGCAGGCACTGCTTAATTTTTGCCTTTGTATTCCCCAGCATCTAGTGCTAGTACCTGGAACATAGTAGGCATTTTGTTAATTGACCAGAGGAGGAAATAATTTCCTGAGGAGAGGAAGATCTTTCAGGGATGAGTGTTCAAGGGCAACTGTGGCCAGTTCTTGTATTTTACTTTAAGTGGAGACTGACTGGCTTACCAGTGGGTATTTTTAGTCAGCTTTATGGGGCTATGATCTTATTAGTTGTATATACTTTGGGCTTAGACTCAAGCTTTCATGCATCATCCCCTTCAAACACTCAGGGTGGGAGTGGGGGCTTTCTGACCTGGCTGTACCAGGGGATTCTGAGTGATGGCTTGGGGAGCCTGTAACTAAGAACTGGTTTGGTAAGGTGTGCTTGGCCTGAGCTATTGTGGTTTACCACTTCTGAGCTGGTCTCTTCAGCTGATAGCAAGTGAGAGAGCAGGAGTGGAGGCACATTTTGTTCTCAGTGCCTGAGGAGGACAACCTACCTCCTGGGGATGGAGGCCAGAGTGATGGGCCAGGTGTAACAATGGACTTGGTCCTAGGGCTCCCAGCCAGGAAGCTCTCTGTGACTTGTTACCTGTGTCCATTTTGTTTATAACAACAATTACCTCCATTTTTATTTGGATTTTTCACATTTAGAAAGTGTTTTAACTAGGAAGATGGCACAAGTATTATTATCATCCTTGTTTTAAAGAGGAGAAAATGGAAGTTCAGTGGTCTAAATGTCCTCTTAAGCACAGGATAATAGGGCAGCTGGGTGGCAGAGTGGATAGAGTGCTAATTCATCTTTTTGAGTTCAAATCCAGCCCCAGACCCTAGCTGTGTGACTCTGTTTACCTCATCTGTAAAGTGAGCTGGAGAAGGTAATAGTAAACCACTCCAGTATCTTTGCTGAGAAAACCCCAAATGAGGTCATGAAGTGTCAGGCACACAAGAATAATAGGGTCATGTAGAACTGGAGCTAGAAAGGACCTTACAAGTCACTTGGTCTAACCCCTTCATTTTTGTAGATGAGGCCCAAGTAGGAGAATTGACTAGCCCAGGGTCACACAGATCTGGAATTTGAACCTTCACACACAACCAATATACTATCAATACACTAGACAGTCACTAAACATAATATCAATCTCTAAAGTCTCTTTCAGCTCTCAAGTCTGTGAACTGGCTTGCCAGTGGTCTCACAGCTACTAGTCATTATCAGTATCAAAATAGAAATCTCTACCCTGCCCCACTTAGCAGAAAGGAAACTAGGCATTGGGGCTTTATTGCTTGGGGAGGATTCAAAGGAAGAGTAAAGAGGGCCTGAGGACTATAAACTTGAAGACTGTAGCTCCCCTGGTCAGGGGTATCCCCCTGGCACTGCCCAATGCCCCAGAGATTGCAATAGACATGAAGGGAACATTCTAGTCTAACCCAAAGCCCCAGTCCCTCCAATAGAGTCTTCTCTACACCCCCAGTGCCTCTCAGGCTCTTGTGCTTGGAGTAGATTTAATTTGGGGTAGGAGACACAGTCCAAATTCAGGTGCAGTCATTCCGGGAGAGGCATAGTATGTCTCAGGGGGCAGGATATAGCATTTGGAGTCAGGAAGGTCTGATTTCAAATCCCACTTGAATTTACTTGATGTTGGGAAAGTCATTTAGCTTAGCTTTAGTTTCCTCTTTTGTAAAAGGTTTCTAAGGTCCCTTCCAACTCTAAAATCATCTCTGATTCCATGACCCCTGTAAGAGATGGAGGAAACATGGGCCCTGGGATAGGGGTAGTCTTGGCCCTTGTGGGCACCTCTACCACTTGGACAGAGTGGGCTGGCAAAATCTCAATGTGAACTTTGGAGAAGGACCAACATGGGATGATGGTACCCTGGGGCAAGGCTCTGGTCACCTCCATGTTATCATACCTTTCTTCTGTCTCCAAGGATCTCCAGTTAGTTGCTCAGAAGATGGAGCTAACCTGCCAAGTGTCTAGCACCAAGCTGCCTGCCAGATCTTCTCTCTCCTCTCATTTTTGTCCACTCTCTGTCCTTAGGCCTGGGGTAGAGGGGAGATCTGTGATGGGGGGAAGACAGAGAGGACTTCTGAGACATCGTCCAACAAATTTATGCGGCTCGCCACCTCCACCAGGCTAGAATAAACTGGACAGTATGGTGGGGATAGTTTCTTGGCCAAAGAGAGAAAATGAGTACTGAAGGGGAATTGTCCTAGGCTGAGTTGGAACCCCCAAATTGCAAAAACTCTTAAGGTTTTGGGGGACTAGCAGGAGACCGGTGTTGCCAGGGATGTCTCAGGCAGCTGGTGGGGGTAGGGCCTTGACCCAGCTAAAGCTGGGATCCAGGTCTGATGGTACACATGGTGGGTAGAAAGTTGGGGGCCGAAATCTACAAAAGGGCTTCTCTTGCTTTGCATGTCTGTTGCTCTGAGACCTTCAGCTTATCTTGTCTGTATCTATGTACATAGTTTGTTTGCATGTTCTGTCCTCCTTTAGACTGTGTGCTCCTTGAGGGCAAGGACTGTCTTTTACCTTTCTTTGTATCCCCAGTGCTTAGCACAGTGCCTGGCATATAGTAGGCAGTTAATAAATGTTTGTTGACATGTCATTTCCTCCTCTGTTCCCACCCACTTCTGGAGGAATAATCATGATGCTGGAGGAGACCTTGTACTTACCCATGGCCATACAGCTTGTCCCTAACCTGTCCATAGTCATACTGCTTGTCAGTGGTAGAACTCATGATGTCCTTGCCAGTCTGGGGTTCTTGGAACCAGCATTGTGGGTGCTAACAGTTGGTGTATGGTGCTGGGAAGGGTTGGTGTAAGCAAAGAACTCAAAATAAGGCAAGGAAAGCTGCTCATTTCATACTAGTGGTTCTGAGGAAGTCCAATCTCATTCTGAGTGTTTAGCCCTGGGTTTTAGGGGACAGGGACAGTTTTGGGCTCCCAGGGATCATTTGCATGCAAAGAAAGGAAATTTGCATTTTTGAGAAAGAGCAAACTGTGGGAACAAGGAAGAGGAGGAGGAGTAGTGAAGGGAAATGAGGTATTAGTAAGAAAAAGAAGGTGGGTTTTTGTTGTTGTGGCTAACAGGATAGTTATCTTTCAGGGAGTCTGGAAACCAACTAAGCTGAAAGACAGACATAACTTAGTAGAGGGTGAAGGCAAAGGTTGTGAGGGAGGAGGGGCCATACATTCTTCTCTTCTTCCCAACCTTTCATTATTAGGTGATCAGACTGTTGGGTTTTGGATTCAGACTCTTTCTTGCTTCAGGTAGTCAGAATTTAGAGAGTATTTATATAAGCCAGATGGCCAACATGCCCTCTCTCATCCATCCCTAATAAATTGCAGAATGTCAGAGTTGGGAGGAACCTTAGAGACCATAGGGTTCAACTCAGTTTTAAAGTGGAGAAATCTCAGGCACAGAGTGGGGAAGCTACTTGCCTGGGGTCATGTAGTAGTTAGGATCTCAGATTCAAATCCAATTTGTTTGACTTTTAAGTCCAACGTTTTTCCTGCACTGTGCCTCAGTGTTTCAATTAATAATAATAATAATAATAACCAATCTACATTTCTGCATTACTTGCCTTAAAACAACTCTTACTGGAGTATTTTTGTCATCATTTTGAAGAAGAACAAAACTGAGGCTCAGAACTCAGCCATGATTGGCTCTCAGGCTTCCCCAAGAAGACAGATGCTTTCATCGACAAAGAAATTTCCCTTCACTCAGGAAGAACTGCCTGCAAACTTGAAGAGAGGAGCTGAGGCAAAAAAAAAAAAAAAAGGCAGGATGGGAAGAGATGATTGAAGTCTGAGTAGCAGAAAAAGGATAATTGGGTTCTGCTTGAGATCTCAAAGGCAACAGTAGGAAACTTATGTTTTCACTGGGGCTTTGACAGGAATCTGCTGTCAGTCAGAGGCAGTTGGGCAAAGCTAGCATCATCTGAGAAAAGACAGGAAATCTGGTATGAGTAAATATTACAGCCTCACTGGGGAGGCCCCAGAAACTAGACTGCCATTGTTGCTAATTGGAAATTTGGCTGTGAAGACTGGCCCCAAGAGCTACCAAGGAAAGTGATGGAGAGCTGAGGACCTAAGAATGAGTAGAATTTTACAGAGTTTGTTTTCTTGACAATACCTAGCAATAGCTCTGCAAATACAGATTATGAGTGAATCTTCCTCCTAGAGGAGATGGATAAAATGGCTGGAGAAACTCGTCAGGGCCAGAGCTTCTTAATATTGTTAATGGAATGAAGTTCACCTGGAGAGAAGGAAGAACTAGATGAGTTCAGGAAATACCACAAACCTGACCCAGAGGTGTGCCATAGTAACAAGGGGTTTCAGCCGTGCTGATACCTGTTGGGTTCTCTTTCTGTACATCTTCTAATAAAATTTTTACTTGGCTTAATGACAGCTGCAAGTATTCCAGATGTGAAAGAAGTCATGAAGGGAATTGCCATTCTGGACTTGATTGTGATCAATGTTCTGAAGGAAAAATTATGGGAATCATAGAAGGAAATGACCACTCCATCTGAGAAGAAACCAATAAAGAGACTGGACTTGGGAAAGAAAGCATCAAAGAACTCAGAGGAGGTATGAATAGTATCCCGTGGCCTAAATCCTATAGGAGAAGGCAGCCCAGGAGGGAGGGAAAATCTCAAGAACAAAATTCTGAGGCCACAAAGACAAAAAGTTCTGATTTGGAGGGAAAATGTGATCTGTCAACAGAAGAAACACATGTGGATGTGTGGGGAGCTTATCTACCAACTTAGATTTTTTTTTTCTTTTTAAGTATCTCTAGAAGATGGAAACAAGGGCACTTAATACAAAAGGGTATCTCGGCCCTAGACCTAGAGTGTTAAAGTTCCAAATGAGCTGAGCCTGGCCAAAATGCTATGGACAGAGAAAAGGGTTTGTTGTTTTTTTTTTTTCAGCTAAAGATTGAAGTGAATTGGATGCTAATAGCTGATAGAGAGGTACAACTTTGTTGTTGTTGAATTGTTTTTTCATCATGCCTGACTTCATTTGGAATTTTCTTGGCAAAGATACTGGAGGGGTTTGCCATTTCCTTCTCCAGCTCATTTTACAGATGAGGAAACTGAGGCAAACAGGGTTAAAGTGACTTGCCCAGGGTCACACAGCTAGTAGTATCTGAAGCTGGATTTGAACTCATGAAGAGGAGTCTTCCTGATTCCAAACCCAGTCTATCCTCTGCACTACTTAGCTACCCCCCATTCTTATCTTGATTCTTCATTAATTGCAAAGGAAAATTATCTTCAGACTGAGGATGGAGAAAAAATGATTGATGTAGAGTTGAAATTCAGGATGTCAGTAAGTCAGCAAGCATTTGATAAAACACCTACTATGTGCCAGGCACTGGGACAGAAAGAAAGGCAAAAGATCATCTCTGCTCTCAGGAAGCAGTTTTAGAGCATGGCATGGTGAATGGAGCCACCAACTCTAAAGTCAGGAGGACCTGAGTTCAAATTTGGGTAAGTCACTTAATGTCAATTTCCCCCCAAAAAAAGATGCTAACAGTTTAATGGGGGACACATGCAAACAACCATGTGCAAACAAGACATGGACAGCAAATTGGAGTAGGTCCTGTAAGAAGGTACAATATTAAGGAGGACCAGGAAAGACTTCTTGCAGAAGGTGAGACTCCAACTGAACTTTGAAGGAGGCCAGGGAAAACAGAAGTTGAAAATTAGGAGGGGCAGCATTCCAGGCATGAGGGACAAACCAAGGAAGATGGAATGTTGGGGAATAAGACTGGAAAAGTAGGAATGAACCAGATTATGGAGAACTTTAAATGTGAAACAGGATTTTACTCTTTATCCTAAAGTTAATGGGGAGCCATTTGAATTTGTTGAATATGTGTTTGTGTGATAGTCATACCTGAGTTTTAGGAAAATCAGTTTGATAGTTGAGAAGGACATAGGCTAGAGTGAGTGAAACCAGCCAGCAGGCTGTTGCACCAGTCTAGGGATGAGGAGATGAAAACCAGGATGATAATAGTGTCTGATGGAGGTAGAAAAGACAGGACTTGGTACCTGATTGAATGAGGAGTCAAAGATGCCTCTGAGGTTATAAGTTTAGGGAACGAGGAAGATGGTGGTGCCCTCAACCCTCCAAGAGGAAAAAGTCACGATACTATATGGAGGATCTACCTGGCCAGGAGTAGTTCTGTTCTCTGAGGTGACCTCCCATTTACTCCCCATTAGAATGTGAGCGTCTTGAGAGCAAAGACGTTATTTCTGTCTTTCTTTGTATTCTCAGTTCTTAGCACAGTGAGGGGTACATGGTGAGCACGAATTTAGTAAATGAATGTTAACTTGAATTGACTAGATTGTGGTTACTGAATCAGCTGTCAATGCTCTTTGGAAAACTATGCAGAATAGCAGAGATACTGAAGGATTAGAGAGGGGCAAACCCCCAGAGTAATCATAACTCAATAATAACAATAGATTGTGATTTGTAGATTAGGCCTTCAAGTTTGACTTTTATTTCTAGGGAGAAAGTCCAAAAGCAACCCAGAAACACCTCCTGAATCTTTGTGTCTCCTTTATGAAGTGTCTGAATTCAACTCCTGCCCTCCCACCCCCAAGAAAATTTCTTGGGCAACTCTAGAGTTGAACTATACAGCCTTGGACTTGATGTTAAAAAGGAGAGCCATCGATTAGACTTGGAGCTGAAGAGAAAGGAAACCCAGACATTGGGAGGTCAGACAAAAGCTGGTTGGACAAACGGGAATTCTTTTACCAGAAGTGAAGTGCCTTCAAAGACTTGTGCATTCCAGGAAACCCCTGGGTTGCAGGAATTACACTGGATAGAGGCAGCAGCAGAGTGATGGAGGAGTTCCTAGACCAAGCCTCATGGAGTCAGCAGAAGTTTTAAGATCTAATGGGACATGGAAGGAAGGAAACAGACATTTATTAAGAACCTATTATTTGCCAGGTACTGTGCTTAAGCAATTTACGAAAATTATCTTGTTTGACCTTCACTACAATCCTCCCAACATGAGGCCAGGGAGCAGCAGCAAGGGAAAGAGCTATGATATAGAAGAGTAAGCCTTAACCTTGACCATCACTGTTATTCGATTAGCAAGTATTTATTTTTATATTTATACTACACACACACACACACATTAATATTACATAATAATTATAATAATATTATTTTAGCTATATAATATTATATATGATAATATACATAATATTTAGATCAGTTATTAAGTACCTGCTGTGTTCAAGATCATATGGAATTCAAATGTAAAGAATGAAATAATACCTACAGTTTAACATTCTAATGGGGGAGATAAATACATCAAAAATATAGATTGTGCAAATATGAAGTGAATAAATACAAAGTAGTTAAATACAGGGCAGTTTGGGAGAGAGGGGACTAGCAGTTGGGGGGTGTTGTGGGACATCAGGAAAGATTTTATGCAAAGGAGAGGATAGTGCCTGAGTTGAATCTTGAAGAGAAAGACTCTTTTTTTCCTGTATAATATAGTCTTTTAAATATATGTAAAATTAAAAAATTAAAAAAATATATTTATATAGATAATGTATGTAAATATATTTATATATTATGTATATATATATATATATATTTTTTTTTTTTTGCACTGGCCCTGGAGTCAGGAGGACCTGAGTTCAAATCCAGCCTCAGGCACTTAACACTTACTAGCTGTGTGACCATGGGCAAGTCACTTAACCCCAATTCCCCCCTCCAAAAAGCAAATATATATATATAATTTTATTTTCTCCCAGTTACATGTAAAGAGAAAGACTTTTTGAGGAGGTGAGTTATGTAAATCATGAACATCTCGAAGGCAGGTGGGACCACCAGAAAGCAGGGTTGATGGACTCAATAGGAAATTTGAGTTCTTGGTCCACTTGGAAGAGGGGGAAAGAGGCCTGTAGTGGTGGTAGCCTTCAAGCTCCCAGTGCTAGAATAAATCTGAAGTGACTGTATTCTCTTCAGTAACAGCCCACCCTCAGAGTGCTTGACTCCATCTAGCCCTGGGTTCTTTCCTTGCTACAGAATGGACCTCAAACCCAGGCTGGTCCTCTAAGTCTGCAGGACTGTTTAGGTCCCTGGGGAAGAATAGTTCACTGGAGGGGGAAGGAGAATTAATTTGACTATTTATGGATTCAGGTGTAAGTTCTTTGCATTTTTCTGTTGAGTTAAATAAAGCCTGTCCTATATTCAGCATTTTGCTTAGCCTAAGGGTTTCATAAGAGATGAGGGTACTTCTTTTGTTGTCGGAAGCTAGACACCAGCCAAATTCTGATATGCTCAGGGAAACTCTGGGTGGGGAGAAAATGAGACAACTTCTGATTTCTCAGGGAGAACCCCAGGTAAGACATTATCCAAAAAGAGAGGTTCTATGAGAAGTTCCAAAGGTTGAACCCAGTCTTTGTAAACCCCCACTTTAGTCCCTGGGGGATAGGGTGCAGGATTATTAAAAGGATAGCCTTTAATCTTCAGAAAGGGAACCAGTGATTATCGAGAGCCTGCATAGGTTCTGGATGGATCGATCACTGGATACTATACACATATAACAGGTTTTCCACAAAGCATTTTGACAAAGCCTTTCATGCTATCTTGTGAACAAAGTAGAGAGACGAGAGTTAGAAAGGTATTGTAGGTAAGGGGATTTACAGTCGTTTGAAGGATGAGATCTCCAAAGTAGTCATTGAATGGGTCAGTGGAGAGAAGTCTCTAGTGTAATGCCCAAAGGATTGCTCCTTACCTGTATTCCATTCAGTGTAATGATTTGGATGAAGGCACAGAAGATTCGCTCATCCAAACTGAAGATGACCTAGAACTGAGGAGGAGAGGTAACAAGCATAACAAGGCATGATTCAAAAAGTCTTTATAGGCTTAGATCACAAGGCCCACATTTATGAGAAGATGAAGTGTAATAGGGAAGGGGTGAGAGTGGGGGAGGAAGGAAGTGCGCCTTTATTAAGCGCCAGGCCTTCGCTGAACACTTTTATAAACATCATCCTTGGGAAGTACGTGCTGTTCTCTGTTTCCATTTTGCAGTTGAAAAAATTGAGGCAAGTACAGGTTAAGTGACTTGTCCAAGATCACAATTAAGTATCAGGTAGGAATTAAACTCAGGTCTTTGTAACTCTAGGTCCAGAACTCTTACCCACTGAACCACCTAGATGCCTCTGGAAAGTCATATCTAGACAATAGTTCATGTGGGAAAAGATCTGGGGGATTTTAGTGGGCTATAAGCTCAGTTGGGCGGGTAGGTGGTATAGTGGACAGAGTACCAGGCCCGAGTCAGGAAGACTCATCTTCCTGAGTTCAGTCTGGCCTCAGATACTTACTATCTGTGTGACCCTGGGTAAATCACTTAACCCATTTGCCTCAATTTCCTCATTTGTAAAATGAGCTGGAGAAGGAAATGGCAAATCACTCCAGTATCTCTGGCAAGGAAATTCCAGATGGGGTCATGAAGAGTCGGACATGACTGAAAAACAATTGAACAACAAAAGCTCAATTAACTGTGTTACTATGTCCAAGAAAGAAAAGATGACTTTGGAGGCAGTTGGTGGTTTGGAGCCTGGATTCAGGAGGCTCTGAGTTCAAATCCAACCTCAGATTTGGTAAGTAGCTCAAATTAGACACTGGCTGTATGACTCTGGGCAACTTACTTAACCTCTGTCCCTTTCCTTTTCCCCATCTGTAAATGGGCTTAAAATAGCATCTTCCTTCCAGGGTAGTTGTGAGGATCATATGAGATAATATTTGTAAAGAGTACTTAGCACAGTGGCTGCCATGTAGTAGGCACTTAGTAAATGTTTATTCCCTTCCCTTCCTCTGTGTTACGAGAAAGAGTATCCAAAATACTGGATAGAATTGTTTTGCTGTCACCACTGGTCAGACCACTTCTGGATATGGCATTCAGTCTTGGGCACCCCATTTCAGAGTGGACATTTCTAAGCTGTAGCACATACATGTGAGACCAGCATGGTGAAAGGAGTGGAGCCTGGGACTCGGGGGTGGCCTACATCATGATAACTGTCTTCAGATATTTGAAGGGCATGATATAGAAGAAAGATTAGGCTTGTTCTGTTTGTACCCAGAGAGCAGAACCAGAATAACGGGGAGAAGTAGAAGAGAGGCAGATTTAGCTCAACATAAAAATAGCAGTCACCCAGAACACAGCAAATCAAAACTTCCTAGCCATTTGCCATCTAAAGCGGCCCTAAAGGGCTAAGTGGATTGAGCACTGGACTCAATAGTCTGGAAGACCTGAGTTCCTATCTCACCCAGATATTTATTAGCTCTGTGACCCCTGGGAAGGTCAGGTGACTATCTGCCTCAGTTTCCTCCTCTGTAAAATAAAGGTGATAATAATAGCACCTAATTTAAAGGGTCATTGTGAGAATCAAATTAGATAATGCTGGGTACCCCAAAAGTCTGTCTTTGCATAGTTAAATATATCAATATTCATAGATACGTAGATGTAAGGTGCTTTGCTAACCTTGAAGCACCATATAAATATTATAAATGTTAACAATTGAAAATATAATGGACTGCCTCAGGAAGTAGTGAGTTCTCATATCTGGAAGTCTTCAAGTGGGGTCAAAGATACTATGGAGGGAATTCCTTTTCAGGGTTTTTGTGATCACCGAGATTCACTCTAACTTTGTGCTTGAGAGGTCACAGACCTAGCAAGTACGAAAGCTAGAACCTGAGCCCAAATTTCTTGATTCACAGTCTAGCAAACTTCCCATTATCCTAGACCTGTTTCCTCCCTCCATTCCCCTACACTTATGCTCTCCTGTGGAGATATTCAAGGCACAGTGGATAGAGGACTAGGCTTAGAATCAGGAATACTTATCTTCTTGAGTTCAAATTCCTAACTGTGTGACCCTGGGCAAGTCACTTAACCTTAATTGCCTCAGTTTCCTCATCTGTAAAATTAACTGGAGAAGGAAATGGCAAACCACTTCAGAATCTTTGCCAAGAAAACCCCAAATAGGGTCATGAAGAGTTGGATATGACTGAAATGACTCAATAGCAACATGGATATATTCCCCTATTTCTTAGCTGCAGTTCTCTCTTGGATGTCAGGACTGTACAAGGAACCCCTAAGTAGTTTCTAGGAGTGTGCAAAGCCCTGGGGTGATATGGGGCCAACAAGTGAGGGGTTCAGTGATGACATACAAGGCTCTTTACTAGTGAACTCTTCCAGACACCACATGTGACCCACTGGGGGATAATGGCTTTCTCTTAAAATGGTGTTGATGATTGAAGCTGGAGAGGGATAGAGTCTCCACAAAAGAACCTTCCTTGTGCCCAGAACTAAAGGTCCAGAGATTTTAGGGTAATCTTGCCTCTGGCCCCTTCCCATAATTCTCACTCTAATCATTCCTTGTCTTCAGTCACTACTTAAATCCTTAAACCTCAAACCAGGCATCTACCTCCCCTTCCTAATGTTTAGTCTTTGCACTTCCCTTCCCATTTACTTTCACCAGCATTGATTAACCACCTACTGTATGCAAGGGTATAGTCCCTACATAGACTGCTTTCTGAACAGCAGCCTAGATAAGTACAGAGGCAGGTTCATTACTAGTAGACTGTCTAGACAGTGACCAATTCCTTGGCAGTGGCAATATAAGAAATAAAGAATAATATAAAATGGTCCTCAGTCTTGGGTGACCTCTTTCATTTCTGCAGGGATAGTGTCAAAATGTTAAAAGGAAAAAAAAGGTAGGGGGGGAGAGGTTGGAGGGGCGCAGGGCAGAAGGTGCCAAGAATTAGTTTTAGGCTATCTCTAAACATTAATTTGGGGGAGCTAGGTGGTAAAATGGATAGTGCACCAGGCTTGGTGTTGAGAAGATTGTAGTTCAAATCTGGCCTCAGACACTTACTAGCTGTGTGACCCTGGGCAAGTCACTGAACTTGCCTCAGTTCCTTGTCTGTAAAACAGGGACACACTAGAGAAGGCAATGGCAAACCACTCCAGTATCTCTGCCAAGAAACCCCCACAGACAATCTCATGCAGAGTTGACTGTACAACAAACATTAACTTAACTATTCATAGTCTAAATATATAATCTTTGCCCAGTGTTCAGCATAATAGATATGCAACTTGTAGAAAGTAACCTTATCAATTTTGACATTCTTTTTTTGGAATTCAATTGGAATTCAAAAAAGAAACTAAAAAGCTCTATGAAGAAGATGCTCCAACAAAAGCTCTGCCAGTGACTGGGGTATTCAGATGGTGTGGTGGGAGAGGGCAGTGTTGGGGGATGGGCTAGGGGAAAGGTGACAAGTAAGACCTCTCACAAGGAAAGTTTCCTAGAAGATTCCTAGCCATTTAATCCTTTCAATGACCCTAAGAAAGGCAGTGTGGCAGAGTTAGCTTCAGAGTGAGGAAATATTTTATTAACACTCATTTTTAAAAATTTTGAGTTCCAAATTCTCTCCTTCCTGACCTTCTCTCCTTGAGAAGGTAAGCAATTTGATATCAGTTATATATGTGATTTGAAGTCATGTAAAACATATGTCCCTATAAGTCATGTTGCAAAAGAAAACACAGACCAAAAAAAAAAACCAAGAAAAATAAAGATTAAAAAGTATGCTTCAATATGTATTCAGAGTTCATAATTTCTATCTCTGGGGTTAGATGGCATTTTTCTTCATGGGGTCCTTTGGAATTATGAATGGCTGAACAAGTTGTGGTATATGATTGTGATGGAAAACTATCATGCTATAAGAAATGACAAGCAGGATGGTTCCAGAAAAACCTGGGAAGACTCCTATGAACTGATGAAAAGTGAAGTGAGCAGAACCAAGAGAACACTGTATATAGTAACAGCAATATTGTGTGATCAGCTATGAAAGTCTTGACTTTTCTGTTCAAGACAATGATCCAAGACAAAAGATACAGGTCTAATCATATACATTCCCTTGCTCAAAAATCATCAGTCATTCCCATGTCTTTCATATAGTAGACACTTAATAAATGATAACTTTATTTTGATAGAGAGGTGTCCAGAGAAGGATGAAGGAGAACCCATAAGAGAACTCATAGGGCTTCAATTTGGTCATGGCAGCTATTAGAACTCAGAACTTAGTCAACCAAGATAGAAAGAATTCCTGAGCCACGTGGGGGGCTCTTGAAGCTATGACGACCTGGTGGTGCCATGTAGACTGCAGGACTGAAGGAATGAGAGCAAACTAAGAGCATATAGACCAATCAGACACCATAGGATGTGAGCAGAACCTGGGGATGAATCAGGTGAGAAGTGCGTTCTGTATTCACTGATGTCTCCAACTCTCCATGAACTACACTGAGTTCCCTACTCATGTTGTAAATTTCATTTCTGCCATTCTGGAGGAGAGGGGAAGGCAATGACACAATTCTCTTGTTAACCAGGTTCAGATGCAAGCCTCCTTCCTGTTCTTTATACTATTTAAAATAAATTTACTTACTGGCCACTTGTTGGAAGTTTGTTGCTTAGAGAAAGATTGAATATCCTTAAGAGAAAGCTAGAAAGAAACCAAATGTATTGTAAAGCCATGCACAAGCAGTTTCCAGAGGACTGCTGCTGTGAACAGCTGTTAAGTTTCTGATTACATAGTATAGCAAACTCTCTATTTATTCAATAACAAATCAGAGCAAAACATTCACAGAAAATCAAAGTACAGCATTCACCATGTCACAACTCAACAACTTATCACTAAAATGGCCACATAGTTCTCACCAAAGTGGTCACATAGTTCTAAACAAAGTACAATCATTTAGTAACTCAATCATTCGATCATCCTTAAGGAGGCTTGCCTCAAGGGTCACAAGGTACAAAAATCAAAGTTATCCACCTATGGGGTGCAATTAAGTTACAACTTCAATAGTCACTACTCAGTACCTCTTAAGGGGTAGTGGAAAATACAAAAGCCATCCACCCCTAGGTCACAAGTAAATTATTATTTCATCAGCCACTACTCAGTACCCATGGAGAGATCTTTTCATCTTGACTTGGGGCAGCCTTTTAGCTCCCATGGTTCCTCTTCCATGGTCAGAGCTCCTGCCCAAATCTAACCAACTGCCACCTGAGTTCAAAGGCAGGCAGCTCCCAGCTCTTTGTCCAGCTCTCCATGCAGTTCCTGCTCCACATGGGGGCTCACAGTGTCCAATCCATCTCATCCTTCACAGTCTCTGTTCCTGGGAAGACAAGGCTTAACAAAGCCACAAGAACATTCATGTACATTAACAAAGTCACAACAACATTTGTACAAAGTACCTGCACTACAGTCATGCTTCCTCAGTTTTTTGCGGTTCCAGCTGGACCCCGGAAGTCTTCAGTACCATAAGCTCCATTCTCAAAATCAAAATCACTTTATCCAGCCTCCATGTGGCTTGCTTCAAGAAATTCTGTCTCAAATCTCAATTCTCATTCCTCTTTTCAGTTCTTCTCAGTTCTCAGTTCAGTGTTCAGTCTAGCATCAGCTGCCTTGCCTCCACAGTGCTTACCCCAGGAAATTCTGACTGTCCAGCTTGTGTTCTTCCTTATATATGGTATAACTCCTCCCTATTCTTCCCCTTCCTGTTCCTGTTACATCAGAAACTTCCTCCCAAGGTGTTAACTACTTCTATGTTATTTAAATAGCTTAAACAAGGTGTTAACTTGAAACAAGGTGCTAAGTACCTGTCAGCTTTCCAATACAAAGGGATCTTCAAATTTCATTACCATTACATTCATATGTTCCCATGGACTGAGTGTTCTAGGAGGAACAAATAAGAACCAACTGAAGAAAAAAGATACCCATAATCCCTCAGGGGCCTCCCTAAAACCTTTCTGGAAGAAGTAGCCAGCTTCTCTCTGGAAGTGTGATCAGAGAAGAATCCTTGCATTGGCTTAAGTCTCCACTGCAGGGTAGCACCCCACTTTTAAAAAATTAATTAAATATTCCCCAATTATATTTTAACATTTTAACATTTTTTTAAATGTTGAGTTCTAAATGCTCTCCCTCTCTCCTACTTCTCCCATATAGCTTCAGAAGGCAAGCAATATATTGATTATACATATGAAGTCATACAAAATATATTTCCATATTAGCCATATTGCACAAGAAAACACACAAAAAAAGAAAAATAAAGTTTAAAAAGTACACTTCCATCTATGCTTAGTGTTCAACAGTTCTCTCTATTGAGGTGGAAAGCACTTTTCATCATGGGTCCTTTGGAATTGTCTTGGATCAGAGTAGCTAAGTCTTTCATAGTTTGATCATTGTACAATATTGCTGTTATTGTGTACAGTGTTCTGGTTCTGCTCACCTCACTTTCCATCAGTTCATATAAAATTTCCCAGATTTTTCTGAAAACATCTTGCTCATCATTTCTTACAGAACAATAGTATTCCACCATAATTATATATCATAATTTGTTCAGCCATTCCCCAATTGATGAGTATTTCCTCAATTTCCAGTTCTTTGCCTGTGGTACTATACTTATTAGCCACTGGTGATAAACACCGTAATTCCTTTTAACCAATTAACATGAATTAGCCTTTACAGAGGAATATTTACTTTGTAATATCACAAGAACAAAAGTACAAACATTTCTCTCCCTGACACCCTGAGGACATAACTCTCCCCCTACACCACCTCAGGATCTGGGGAAAAATGAGTTGTGGAAATGCAGTTTCTTAATAGCCATAGTCTTAAGACAAAGAACAAAGGCCTGTATCTCTCTACAGCACTGTATCTCTTTTCTCACCAGAAAAGACTGACTTGGGCATTTTGGATACGCTCCAGTTCCAGCTTCTGCAGCTAATCAGAAAGCTGTTTCCCACTCAGGATAGCCAGACAGGAACACAGTTACAGAATGTGTGCATAATTTCCAAATCTCTTCAGGACACTTCTTTTATATGTCATCATGCTTTTCCAGAAATAGAATCCCAGGCTCTCCCATGTGGAGGATTGTATCAGCTGAGCACTCTGATGCCTGTTCACCAGCCCCCCATTATCCCACAATGCAAGAAGATTGCCTGTAAGGACCTAGAATGGAGGATATGGTAGGGGGATTCAGGGACCATTTGTTGCACTCCTAAGTCCAACTACTTCCACTCTGCCCTCACCCTCTGGTGATAGATCCTTGGCAGTAGTGAAACTTCCTTTCCTCCTTTCAATTACCCCCACCCCATCCCATTTGTGGATGGATCTGTCAACATACTGGGTGTCTGCCCTTAAAGCCTGGCCTCTGCCCCAGGCATAGACCATGTATGGCCTCATCATGCTCCACTGCCTACCCTGGGAGGGGCTTATTTTCCTTCTTGGATCACTGATAATCACGCTTATTTCATCCGGCCTCCACCTTGGCAGGGACAACCAGAGGTTAGAGACCTAAGTAGTTTTGCTATCCCCCCAAGCCCCCAAGATTCTTCTGTAACTAGTCACTCTAGGGAGAAAACTTAAATGGTGGTGAAGGCTTTGGGAGAAGGGAGAAAGGGGAAGAGTATGAGGAGGGACCAAAGGCAATGAAGAGGATTGGGGAAGGGTAAGTAGAAGAGATAAATTGATAAGAAAAGGGGATTGATGAATGATTGTGAGTTAATAGGACAGGAAAGGAGTCCAGCCAGATCCAACTCACCTGGAATTTTCATCTTTGCTCTATATGTGACTTTTATTTGTACATAACCCAAAGCCAAGATGCATTTCCCTTCCGAATTTCACTACTACCAGTCAGGATCATAGGATTTAGAACTGGAAGGAACCTTATTAGTATTCAGGCATTCAGCCATGTTCAACTCTTTGTGACTCCATGGGCTATACTGTCCGTAGGGTTTCCTTAGCAAAAATGCAGGAGTGGTTTGCCATTTCCTTCTCCAGTAGATTAAAGGATACTAGGTTAAGCAACTTGCTCAGGGTCACAAAACTACTAAGTGTCTGAGGCTGAATTTGAACCCAGCTCTTTCAGACCCACAGCTCTGTGCACTAAGCTACCTAGAAGGGATCTTATACAACATTAAATCCAAACCCTTTTACTTGCCAAAGGTCACTCAGGGGCAGCTAGGTGGCATAGCGAATAGAGTAAAGGGCTTGGAATCAGGAAGATTCATTTTCCTGAGTTCTAATCTGGCCTCAGACGTTGACTAGCTGTATGATCATGGGCAAGTTACTTAACCCTGTTTGCTTCTGTTTCCTCAATTGTAAAATGAGTTGGAGAAGGAAAGGGCAAACCAGTCTAGTATCTTTCCCACAGAAATCCCAACTGGGAAGTTAGAAATCCCAACTAGAGAGTTAGACACAATAGGAAAGCAACAACGAGGTCACTCAGGTACTGGAGTTAGAATTTGAATTCAGGTCTTTGCCTAGATCAACCTTCTCACCTCCTTAGATTACCATGAGAAAGAGAGGGTTTTCTCCATAGGGATTTACTGATTTAATATTAATTGAACTGAACAATAATATATAATAACACATAAATAACAATAAGTAAACAAAAACAAAAATAAAACCCAGAATGCAGAATTACTTAAGCTTCAGAGCATAGAAATCAAAGTTAGAGAGTGTTAGAGCTGGAAGGAACCTTAAAACACACCTAGTCTGCCTCCCTCTTTATACAGATGAGGAAACTGAGGACCAGAAAGGAATAGATTTGTCCAGAGTCAGGCAAGTAAATCCATGGGAGGATTGATACTTGAGCACAGGTTTTCTGACTCCTAATCTTTTACTTCGGTTGCACGGCTCTGTTTCCTAAAACATCCCTAAATCAGTCATAAAGATTAGTGAAGCTTCCTGGAATAACCAGTCTATCTAATGGGCGGCCACTTATCTACCCGATTTCTGCCACTCACTACCCTTTCTAAGCTTTAGGTTTCCCATCTGCAAAATGAAGGGATTGGGCTAGATAGTTTCTAAGGTTCTAGCTCTTTTTTTTTTATTTGAAACTGTGTATATCTTGGGTTGTTTGGGGTTTTTTAAGTATATGATAGTTACAAAATGGTCCCACTTGTGTGTCCCTCACTTTCTTCCTTCCTTCAAGACTCAGATCAAATCCTACCTTCTGCAAGAGGCCTTTCCCATCCCTCTCCTCCTAGTGACTTCTTTCAGATTGCCTTCCATTTACACTGAAAAAGTCTTATATTTAATTTTAATTATCAACATGTTATCACCCTATTAGATTGCAAACTCCTTGTGGGCAAACATAATGATTTTACCTTTCTTTGTATTTCCAACAATTAACACAGTGCCTGGAACATAGTAAGTGCTTAATAAATGTTTGTTGACTAACTGGTGCTGAATTTCCTTCTGGTCTCTTCTGTGCATTTAACAAAAAAAACCTTTTTTTTTTTTGAGAAGGCAAGGCAGTTAAGGTTAAGTGACTTGCCCAAGGTCACACAGCTAGTGTGTCAAGTGTCTGAGGCCAGATTTGAACTCAGGTCCTCTTGACTCCGGGGCTGGCACTCTCTTCATTGTGCCGCCTAGCTGCCCCATCTTCTGTGCATTTTTTAAAAAAATGTTTCATTGGGGCAGCTAAGTGGCACAGTGAGTAGAGCGTCGGCCCTGGAGTCAGAAGGACCTGAGTTCAGATCTGGCCTCAGACACTTAAAGCACATACAAACAAAAACCTAGCTGTGTGACCTTGGGCAAGTTACTTAATCCCAATTGCCCTCCAAAAAAGCAAAAAACAAAACAAAACAATAAAAAAAACCCAGAAGTTAGAAATATTTTTTAAAAAGATGTTTCATTGATTCACTGTTTTTACCTTTTTTTTTTTTAAACATAGCTAGCACCAACTCTGAATTTTGTGGTTCTCTAGTCCTATGAGGAAGACTATCCTCATTCTTTCTCCAGCTTGGGGAAAGTACTTCAGATTCCTGTTTGCTTTTCAAAGCTGGTGACCCTCCTCATGGCCCCTTCCCCTAATTCTAGGGTCACATGCCCACAGGCATTTGTAAGACCCCACTTTCTTTGGTGAATCATGTCATCTCCATTTTCCCTAGGAAGTTATTATCAGAACCACTTTCAGTTTTCCGTTGCCATAAATTCAGTCACATTTAGTCATATCCGTGTGTGAGCCTCACTGGTAAGGGAAGGGCTGTTTCTTCACAGTGAGAAAGAAAGGGGAAGGGGAAAAGAGGAAGAGAGGATAATGAAAAAATAGAAAAAGAAAGGAGAGAAAAAAGAGAGGATGACTGAATATGCAAAAGGAAAGGAGTTGATACTCATCAGTTGGAGAATGGCTGAACAAACTGTGGTATATAAATGTGATGGGAATTAACATCGGAAATTATAAAAGATGATTTCAGAAAATCCAAGATTTTGTGAAGTGACAGAATAAAGTGAGCAGAATCGAGAGAGTGGTTTATATAAGGACAATAACATGATAAAGAAAAACAATTCTTAAAAACTGTTGTTAATCAGTCATTTCAGTCCTGTCCATCTCTTTGTGACCCTATTTAGAGTTTTCTTGGCAAAGATACTGGAGTGGTTTGTCATTTCCTTCTCCGGCTCATTTTATAGATATGGAAATTGAGGCAAATAGGGTTAAATGATTTTCCCATGGTCTCACAGTTACTAAATGTCTGTGGCTCAATTTGAACTCAGGAAAATGAATCTTCCTGATTCCAAGCTCAGCACTCAATCCACTGAGCCACCTAACTGCCCTGGTAAATTCTATATTAAATGAAGTAAACATATGTGAAATGCTTTGCAAACTTTCAAGTGCTATATAAATGCTAGCTATTTATTTTTGCTATTATTCCTTAGCATAGGAAACTCCCAGATAAGAAGAGTGTTTAGCAGTGTAGGTAATTGAGTCCTCAGTGATTTGTAGTCTTAGAAAATTGTCAGGACAGCTAGGTGGCATAGTGAATAGAGCACCAGCCCTGGAGTCAGGAGGACCTGAGTTCAAATCCAAGCCTCAGACACTTGACACTTAACTAGCTGTGTGACCTTGGGCAAGTCACTTAACCCCAATTGCCCTTCCCCCCCCCCAAAAAAATTGACTTTGATAGCTTAAGTGACTTGCCCAGGATCACACAGCAATTATGTGTCAGAGGCAGGATTTGAACACGTCTTCCTGACTCCAAGATTAGCCTTGTTTTCCCCCAGTATGTCATGATAAAAAATGCATGAGAACATTTAGATACTCTAAACAAAGTGCTATGCAAGTGGTATATAAAAGGTGAAATTCTCTGAAGTTTCAGGTTTGGAAAACCAAATTTAAGAGATTATACTAAATTATATTAAATCTAGTTACTAGCAGATTTTATCAGAAATACATAGGTACCTCTAAAAATGATTCGGAACTAGAGAAGCAGAGCCTTATCTGTATTCCTGAGCATGAAGCCTATTCCAGAATGTGCAAGAGAACTAGAATGACTAGACAGCTACATGGGATTCTGGGATTCAAAAGGTGCTGATTAAATGGACATTGGGAATGGGTTACTAAGATACATGGGGCTTGATATTTGGTATATTGGTGATAATTATTGGAAAAAAAGCAAGCCAAAGTGCTGTGTGGAATCCAAGGGAGATCATCATATTGACAGGGCATTAGGGAAGATTCTCTGGAGGAGAGGGATAGGTAGGAACTCAGCATGTGAAAAGGGAAAGGGAGAGCCTTCTAGTAGGTGAGAAGGCCTCAGCAAAGGTCTAGAGATAGGAAAGTATAATATCCTCACCATCTAATCTAGCTCCATGGCCAAAGGGAGGGCCTTACAATCTCTTTCTTAAACTGAATGGTACGAAGGGCTTAGCCCAGAACAGAAAGGGTATAATAGGTAAGGGCCCCAGTGAGGCAATCCAGAAAGCTCTTTCTCCATCCTTTTCCTGCTTCTAAGGACACTAGAGGGGGAAAAGGGAATGTTACCTGCCTTGGTTCTTTAAAGCTGATACCTACTGATGTCCCTTCTTGGCCTTGGTTGCTGGTCAGTGGGCCCAGGAGCTTTGGGAGGGGCAGAGTTCTCTGGAGAAGGGAGTGGTGGGTTGCGAAGAAACACCCTTGGTCCATCCTGGGCAAAGCCAGGAAGCTTACCAGGGGCTGGTAGCTAGCTGTCTGCTCCATGTGCTGCCTGGTTTCGGAAATAGCTTTATGGTGACATCTGGGAGATGTCAGGCAAACAGCAGAACTCATAAAGGGGAGGGGCAGGGCTGGGCTGGCATGAGGCCTCAGCAGAGGAAAGGACAGGCACCCAGCTGCTGCCTGGCAGTGGAGGGCTGTGGCCAGTTTTGTTCTTCTGGGGCAAGAGAGGGGTAAGGAAAAGAGAAATGTTGGGGGGTGGGTAGAGGAGAAAGAGTACTGTACTGGGAATCAGAGGACCTACATTTGAGTCCTAGGTCTGCTATTTTCCTGTATGAGACTTAACTTCTCTGGGTCTCAATTTCCTCATCCATAAAATGAGGAGATTGAACTAGATGGTTTTTTAAGATACCTACCATCTCCAAGTTTATGATCTGGGTACAAAGATGGCCACCATTTCTGACCTTGGGTATGAAGATTGGGCTGACCTTCAGCACTTCTCTCTGTGAGCCTCAATATTTTTATAAGATAGGGGAAATGAAACTCAGGGGAAAAGTTAAATGACTTGTCCAAGACCATACCAAGCTCTGGGGTATAGGACAGTGTCTCTTAATAAAGGATAGGGGAGGTAGCTGGGGAGTTGGGGCAGGAGGAAGATTTTGCTTTGAGGCTAGATGTTGGTGGAGGGTTTTAATTGTGTGACTCCTCAGCCCAAGAACCTACCATAAATCCCTATTACCAAATAGATAGGGGTCAAATACATCTGTCTGGCATTCCAAGACCTTTGGAATCTGGGCCCATCCTTTCTAACCTTATCATATACTACTTTCCTACATAAATACTACGCCTTGTGAAGAAGCCAGTGTTAGGATTTAGGCCTTATTGAGCTTCCCAGAGTCTTAACTGGCCCAGAGGACCTTGCCCTAGAACCTTTCACAAATTTCTCAACTTCCCTGATTACTAATTCACTTGAGTCAATCAGTCAATAAGAACATGTAAAAATGTGCCAGATCCATTGTGCTAAGCTCTGGGGATACAATGAAAGATAAAAGATGGTCTCTACTCTTGAAGAGATCACTGTCTAATGGTCTTGTACTTCCCCACCTTCTTGGTTCCTGAGCCTACCTGGCTCCTTGGAATCAGAGATTTTCTGTAGCTGATCCCCTGTTACCTTCCTCTTCCCCCCTTTTTGTTACAGCCAGGAAAACTACATGCCTGATCCTAGTATCCACTCTCTCTCTTCTTTGCTGGCCACATGCCCCAAACCAAGAGTATATTTTATGGGGCTTCCTCATATGGGAAAAGAGAATTGTACAAGTTTACAATATTACACCAGTTGTAAGGCAACTAGTGTATATAAACAGAAACTACTTGGTCCCAGATTGGATGGCACCTAAGCTTCCTAACTTAGTCTTTAATTAAGATTCCTTAGACCCGTCTTGGCTTTCATGAACTTTTCTTAGTTCTGGAACCCAACCTACGATGCTGTTTTATAAATTTTCTGAAGAAGACCAGGGTTTGAAACTTAATGGTGTCATTTACTACTGGTGTAACTTTGGGCAAATCATTTCTTGTTTCTGAAACTTAACTTCCTCATCTGCAAAACAAAGGAGTTAAATCTCAAAAGTCCCTATGTTATAAATTCTATAAAGGTTCAGGGAGAGTACATCCTATGATTGTAGTTTGTGTGCTCCCCCTATATTCCTATATAATCACTTGCTTTCCCTTTCCTCCTCACTCCCCCTAAAAGATAATGGAAGTACTCCCAACACTCCTATCATCTTGATTGGAAAGATGGATTAGGACCAGATTTTAAGGTCTTTAAAAAATAAACAGAGAACTTTGCATTTTATCCAAGAGGCAGTCCAGAATGGCTGCAGTTTATTAGTCAGGAACAACATGGTAGCACCTACACTTAAGGATAAACACACTGGAAACAATATAATAGCTGGACTAGAATGAGGAGAGACATGAGCCAGGGAGACCAATTATGAGGCCACTGCAGTAATGTCCACCCAGCTCTCACCTGTGGCTCCAAGGCGCTTCAGTAGCATCAGCAGTCATGCTCTGGTAAAATTATCTCAGCAGATTGACAGGCCTCAAACAAAAGCCTCCTCTTGGTCTCTCTGAGACCTGGCTCCCTTCTGATGACGTAGCTTCCCTGTCACCCTTTCTAGCACTGGTTCTACTGTCACTCATACCCATGACTCCTTGGTCATTGTGGGGGAATTGGAGCACTCCTTGCTCCCCACTTACAGGTTCTCTCTCTATGACCATCACTGAGTAACCTCTCCTTTGAGGTTCATTCAACCCATATTTATCACCCAGCTAAGATTCTGATAGTTATTAACTACCAGCATCTGAGACACCCTTCTTCTTTCCTCAGTGTATTTAGTGCCTGGTTTAGAATCTTTATCTCTTCTCCAACACCTGACCTCATACTAGGAACTTGAACATATGTATCAATGCTCCCCCAAAAACCTCTAACCTTCCAGTTCCTCAACTTACTAATTTCCCAGGACCTATTCCTCCATCCTAGATCATATCCCTGATCTTGCTGTCAAAATTCCATGATATTTTATCTGATCAAAATCTACTGTTATTCCATTTCTGCCTTGCTACCTCAAAACCTGTTCTTTGTTCTCATTGTGACCTGCAGTCCCATGACCCTTTAGTTCTTTCCCAGAATATTACCTCTGAACTGGCTACATTCTTCTCCCTTCCCATCCTGGCCCCTTGATAAACCATTTCAATTCTATGTTATCTTCTTTTGAGTCCCTAGCCCCCTTATCTTATCAAATGGTCCCTGTCAAGCCTCAGCCCTGGATTGCTCTCACCACCTTCTCCCTATACTGCTGAGTGCAATGGAAGAAAATCAGGAATCCATGCTCATTGGGTCCACTACACATTTATGTTACAGAATTTCCACTGGGCCCTCCCTTCTCCCTTCATTATCCCACCCACCTCTTCCCAACCTTTTCATCCTTCCTTAAGTTTCACCTGATTCTTTACATCCTCTCAGATGATAACCTTCACTATTTCACTGAAAATAAATTGAGATTATTCATGGAGGACCCCCTTTTCTTCATAACTCCTCATCTCACATCACTTGGATATCTTTCCACACTGTTACCTCCTTCACCCCTATCTCGGCCCTTCTTCTGGCCAAGGCAGCCTCTCTGCAGCACAAGTGATCTACTTCCATCCTGTCTCCTTAGCAGATTGCTCTGCATCATCCCCATTCTCACTAATTTTCAATCTCTCCTCATCTCCTGCCTGTTTTCTTTATTGTTGTTCATTTAGTCTGACACTTTGTGACTCTATTTGGGGTTTTCTTGGCAAAGCTACTGGAGTGGTTTACCATTTCCTTATCCATTGGATCCATTTTATCAGGCAATCAGAGGTTAAGTGACTTGCCTAGTGTCTGAGGCTAGATTTGAACTCAGGTCTTCCTGGCTCTAGGCCTAGCACTGAGTGACTGGCCACCTCCTGTTTTACTGCCTATAAAAATGCCTTTGGCTCTTCCATCTGCAAGACAACAACAACAACAAAAACCCAAATCCTCACTTAATCTGTCTGTCCTTGAACAAGACCCTCAGATTCCCAGCTTTGGACATCTTCACTGCTCCCCCATCTGTCCTCATCTCTGCCTCCTGGCTTCCTTCCAGTCCCAGCTAAAATCCGCCTTCTCTGGGAAGCCTTCCCCAGTCTCTTTTAATTCTAGTACCTTCCCTCTGTTAATTATTTCCAATTTATCCTGTATATAGCTTGCTTGTACATGATTGTTTGCATGTTGTCTTCTCCATTAGACAGTGAACTTTTTAAAAGCAGGGACATAATGCCTGGCACACAATAGGTGCTTAATAAATGTTTATTAGCTGATAGACTGTCAAAGGTTGTCTAGCACACATGTAGGCACTCTTTCCCAATTCTGTTAGACAATATTCCCTGGACTTGGTATACCTCTGTCCCTTACCCACCCACTCTCATATACCTCTGCCAGTTACGATGATCCACCCTTCAAGGTGCATCTCCAATGCCAGCCTTCCCCTGACCTTCCCCAGTTGGACATGGTAGACATCATCCCCAACTCTTCCCACTGAGCATGTGTGGTGTGTCTTTCCTGACGTTCTTATCATGTTCTGTTTCATCTTATACTTGATCTCTGTGTATGTTGTGGGTTTCCCCTACCTACTCTTCCTATTCTTAGCCCAGTACTATCTAAGAGGCAGCTCTTGTAAATATTTGTGGATTTAAAGCCCTCAGCCAGCTTAGCCCACAGTGATTTTTCCCTGTTCTACATTTACTCTGTGGACCATTTATTTGTCATTTACCACATGCTATATTGAGACAGCTTTTACTTTGTTTATCTTAACTGTGTCTCCTTGCATGAATGTCCAGGTATCTGTATTTGTGTAGGGGGGACATGTCTCCTCCCTGAGGGCAAGAAATGTAATGCTTGTTTGTATTCTCCACCATATCTAGAACAGGGCTAGTCGACTGAGTCCCTAAGGTGCTTAATAAATATTTGATGAGAGGGAGAAAGTTGTGGTGTAATAGAAAGTGCTGGATTTGGATCTGAGGATCTGATTTTAACTGGACTGGATCAATGTTAGATTGGTTTATTTTGCTGATTTTTTTCGTTCTTTTTTATTCTTCATGAAAAGGGATGTCTCTCTGGGGTGGAGGAGAAGAATGGAGGGATATCTTGGGAAATGAAGGTGATATAAAAAACAAAGTATCAATGTTTAAAAAACAAAAATAAAAATAAATGCAGCAAACAAGCAGCATGACCAAAAAACTCCAGAGATCTGGGTTCAAATCCTCACTCTACTTCTTGGGATCACAAGATTTAGATGTGGAAGGGTCACTAAAGGACACCAAATCCAGTATTCCCATTTTACAGACAAGAAAAGTGAGGTTCTGACAGGTAAAGGGAGTTGTTAGTGTTTGAAGTAGGATTTGAGCCTGGAGCAGCAAGCCCCCCAGCGTCCCCAGGGTGGCTGCCAACACAGGTTCTTAGATCTGCTTTTCTAAGGGAAAGCAACTCAAAGTGGGTTAGCAACTGTGCTTTAATCAAACATATGTCATTTACCTAGTTCAGGGGGAAAAGGTCAGCACCCTGAACTTCAGAGAATACAGAGGTTACAAGCAGACAAAAAATACAGACAGATAAACAAATCAGCAGACAGGCTTCCAGCTGTCTGTCCATCACATCCATACCTAGTCAGTTACCAGGGAGGAAAGCACTGACATCTGGGTTTTCAAAGCCAGGGGCTCAACGGCTGCCTGGAATCTAGTCTGGTCAAATCACATAACTCTTCTCAAAGTGAGCCCCACAGCAAAGCCTCCCATCAGGGTATATATAGCCTTCTCCTGGCTCAGAGACCAATCACATAAGCACCATTCCTGAAAACCAAGCCTCCCACCTCAGGCTCCAGGTGACCACGTTCAGCCTATTAGGGGGCAGAGTATATCTTCAAATCCTGGAAGGTTCTCAGAGTCACTTAAACCTATCAAAGGGCCTCGGGGCAGGGAAGATCTTAGATTCCCATTCCCATAACAGAGCCCAAGGCTTCCTGAGTCCAAGTCTAGGATCCAGATCTCTATACTATTTCCATTAGCTTATGAGCTCTTTGAGGAACTTTCTACCTCTTTTTGTATCCCAGTATTTAACACAGTACTTGGTGTATAGTAGGCGCTTAATAAATGTTTTTTGATTGATATCTGTGGGACCCAGAGTAAGTCCCTTAAGTTCTCTGGGCCTCAGTTTCCTCATTTGTGAAATGAGATTATACTAGGTCACATCATGAAGACCTGAGTTCAAATCCAGCTTTAGACACAATAACTGGGTGACCTTGGACAAGTCACTTGTCATCCACTTCAGTTTATCTGCAAAATAGAGATCATAACTGTACCTACCTCCTAGAGTTGTTATGACAATTAAAAAAGACAATATTTGTACACAGCTTAGAATAGTACCTGACACCTATTAGGTGCTTAATAAATGTTAGCTGTTGGCTAAATCTAAGGTCATTTTCAGATCTAAATCCAATAATTGAAAGGGTTGGGTGAATGGGAGTGGGAGAGGGGAAGGGTTGTCCCCATAGTAGAAAAGGTGATTGAATGACATTTAAGAAGCCATCAGAAAACCAGAAGTTAATAAAGCATTTGGGAAAAAAAAAAGAAGAAGCCCTCAGAGACTTTACTCTCCTTAGCTTCTGCCTGCTTGACCCCAGATATGGGGAGGAAGCCCAAGTTACCTGCACCATCCTACTATAAGGGCCATGTTAGGAGGGCTGGATAGATTGAGGGGTGGGGGTATAAGTAGAGAAAGGAGGTCAGTCGCCACAAGCCCAGAAGCAAGGTGAGTTCCTCACATCTGTCTTTCTCTTCAGCAAACACTGCTTTGGACTACCTTGCTCTCCCATTCTCAGGAATCCCCATGAGGTGACTTCTGTAGAACTTGCTTAAAAGCTGAAGGAAAGAGGAAGACTGACTTTGAGCTTCTCTGGCTGATTCAAATCCAATTCACACACAGGTCAAAACATTAAGTTCATGAAGCCATTGATCCTCTTTGAGAATGAAGTGTGAACAACAACAAAAGCTGCAGGAAAACATCTGTGGCAGGGCTGGGGGAGGGACCTTTTAGGGGCCATGAGCTCACCAGACAGAGTGACCCTTGGAGAACCTTTCCAGGAATCCTCTGATCCTTTAATCCTGTTCACAACCCCTTGGGTAGAGAAGGAAGACTGACTCACTGGGAACTGTAACCTATCCAAAGTGACGCAGTCAGTCACCATATAGTCCCAACTGTGTTTTAGGAAATTCTGCTGTGGTGACTGAATGGAGAATGAATCAGAGATTCTTGTTTTCTGTATGACTGCCTTTCTATGCCTTAGTCTCCTCATCTGTAACATGAGGTGGATTGGATTCACCAGCTCTCTGTATATGATTCTATGGGTCTTATGGTTCTAAACTCTTCCACTAACTGGCTCTATGACTTTGGATGAATCCATTAAGTTGCCTCAGTTTCCCTGTTTGTAAAATGAGGGGAGTAGGACGAGATGATCTCCAAGGTCCGTCCCTTCCAGCTCTAACGATCTGGAAATAGGTAATATATTTTTTTACCTGACCCATAATTTCATCAGTGGAGGAAATTGCTGGGGAGGTACTTCCTCTTACCAAAGCAGACCTGCTTTGCACCTGTTCTTAGAGAGCTACCTGAGGGGCTGAAATATTAAGTAACTGGTCAAGGGTCATGGAGCCAATCCATGATAAAGGCAGGACTCAGACCCAGGTCTTTCTATCTCAGAAGCCAGTTCTCAACCATAATACCACACTGCCTCAATAAATTAAAAATAATTTAAGAGCCTAAATCAATTCCGTTCTATTTTTAGAATAAGGGATAAGAGGATAGTACTTTTATCCATGCTCCTCTCTCTCCTCTGCTTTCTTCCTCTTTCTTATTGTTCTTTCTCTAAATGAGTGTCTGGAAGAATAGTGGTGTTTAACAGGGTCAGTCCTGGAGGTGAAAAGGGAAAAGATGGTGGGGCTGAGGGGAGGAGTCACTTGGCTGTTTGTGAAGGACAGAAGAGAGAAAATTGGAAGTCATATCCCCAAGCAACATTCCCTTTCTCCCTCATTGCAGATACTCAACTATGGTCAAGACCCTTCACAATCTGGCCTCAAACTGGTTGTCAGCCTCATTATATGTCATTCCCCTTCTTAAACTCTATAACCCAACCAAGCTGAATTCTTCACTTAGGACACACTATCTCCCATCTCCATATCTTTGCACTAGTGGTCTCAAATGCTTGGAATGCTCTCCCTTCTTGACTCCTACTAATACCTATCTCAAGCTCCAAGACCTTTCCTCCTCCTCCCTCCCAACTGTTAGTACTCTTCCTTCCAAACTACCAACAGAGTGTTATGTTGTATAGTTCTTTCCAATTCTTTGTGACCCTGTTTGAGGTTTTCTTGGCAGACAGATACTGGAGTGTTTGCCATTTCCTTCTCCAGCTCATTTTATAGATGAGGAAACTGAGGCAAAGTTAAGTGACTTGCCTGGGGTCATATAGCTAGGAAGAGTTTGAGGCTGGATTTAAATTCATGAAGATGAATTTTCCTGGTTCTAAGCCCAATGATCTATCCATTGTGCCACCTAGCTGCCCCAGTAAACATGGCATACTTTGTATTTATTCTGTTTATGCTTACATAGTACATATCATCTTCCCCAGTAGAATATAAACTCCTTGAAAGCAGGGTCTTTTGTATTTTGTCTTTGTATTCCCAGCACACATAGAAGGTGCTTAATAAAGGCTTATTTGAGAAATTGATCTCCTTATGTCCCACTATGGGTAGAGGCTTCTCTCCACCCATTGTGACCCTAGGTGGGGGACAAAAAGAGGTTCTGCCCCTGCCTTGGTTGGCCTTCCTATCTGAGAAAAGAGAGAATCTGTCTGGGGAACACTAGCAAAGAGACTCTACCCATATTCCCTCCTGGCTGAGGATGTGGTAGAGTAGAAAGTATCTCTCTCCTGTGTTCCCAGAGACAGCACAAAGAAATGCCAAACATCTGCGTGGGTCTCTCCCAAAAGTATAAAGGAGACAAGGGTGTTGATCCTTCCTTAGGCTAGAGGGAGAATTCAGTGGGATCAGGGTTGGGCAGGAGTGTGAAGGGGAATGAACTGGTTTTAGGGACAATATCCACATGTCTGGCAAAACCTCAGGGAGGCATCACCTTTGAAGTAGAAAGAAAGCTGAATTTCAGAGCACCTGGGTCTGTGTCCCGATTCTGTTTACTACCGATATGACCTTGGGCTAGTCACTTTACATGTATGAGCCTCAGTTTCCTTATCTGTAAAATAAAAGTTGAATAAAATTATTTCTATTGTCTCTTCTACCCTATGGCCCTGTGGTCTTATAACGTTACTTCCTTCCAGTTTAGGGCACCAGACTGGACCAGATTCTGAGGAAGGGAGTGGTTCTCCTGGCTGACTCAGGCAGTGGCTTCTGTGGCCAGAGTCCCAGGGTGAATAGCCAATGGCTACATGGGACCAAGCAGCCGGAAGCAAAAATAAATCCACTTTTTCCCAGCTATTCTCCACTCCCATTTCTTTGTCAGGCTGTCCTACCATTGTTATATAGTGGTAATGAGACCTTCACAGCTGCTTATCACACCTAAGCATCTGGTTGGGGAGATGGAAGGGTGAGAAAAAAGCAGCCTGGGCAGGGCCTAGACATCCCCAACTCTCCCCTCCAAGCTCTGTCTTCTCCATGACCCTCCCAGCCCCAGCTCTACATTTTATCCTCACAAGTTCACTGGATGTTAATTAGAGCTGGATAGCCTAACTCACCTCACCTAGTTCCTTTGTTTTTCAAATAAGACAGAAAGGTTGAGGAACTTATTTGAGGTCAAAGGTAGATCTTAAACTGTCATCTCTTGACTCAAGGGGTCTTTCAACTAGAGCTCACTCTTGGGCTCTGAGACCTCTCCCACAAGTTCTCCAGCCCCTGTCCTTGACTCCAACCCTGACCTTGACCCCAGTGATGATGCTCCAACCCTGGTCCTGCTTTTAATTGAACTGTCAGTGACTCTTCCTCTGATCTCTGATCCTCAAGAGGGTCAGGGCCCAGCCTGTGAGGACTGAGAGTGCCTCCTCCCCTTGGGGGATGCCTGGCAGCCAGGTGATCCCTATGAACCCCTCCTGCTTCCTGGTTTAGGCTTAGACCTTTTTCCCAGGAACCCCATGGTAACTGAATATGTGAAGCTAGAGGGTGGGGTGTGCATAGGGGAGGTCCGGCAGTGACTCACTCCACAGGGCCCAGGGAGGAGCCGCACAGATGCTTGGGTCTGATGCCTCAGGCAGAGATGGGGCTCCATCTGCTCCCTCACCTGAATGGGACCTCCATACTCTGAGTTCTCTAGGCCCCCCAGCCTCCTCCTTCCCTTTCCTCTCACTCATAGGTGAACTCCAGGGAGGTTCATCTTTGGAGCTGTCTTATCTCCCATTCAGGGTCTCTCGCCAATATCCAGGGCATGCATCCCACCTCCTGTTTATCCTGGACTCTTACCCACCTAAGGGCTACCTTAGAACTGCAGAACCATAGAATCTTAGACCTGGAAGCGATCTTAGCACTGATCCTGTCCACTCATTTCGCAGAAGGGGAGGCAGAGTGGGGGTGGTGGAGAGAGCACTGAAAGCAGAATTACAAGACCTGGGTTCGAGTCTTGCTTCTGTTTCTGACCACCTGTGTGATGCTGAGAAAGTTATCTTATCTCTCTGGTCCTCAGTTTCCTCATGAAGGGATAGAGTTGATGAGTTCAGGGAAACTGGTACAAATGAATTAAATGCTTAAAAAAAAAAAGAACTGCCAGATATGATTACTGAGCTACATCAGTGATTCTTTTTTGGAGGCCATCAAGGTTAAGTGATTTGCCCAGGGTCACACAGTAAGTGTCTAAGGCAGGATTTGAACTCAGCTCCTCCTGATTCCAGGGTCAGGGCTCTGTTCATTGCTGTCCCACTGTCAATGATTTTTTTAAGATAGTGGATGAGAAGTATCATAGGACTTTTGCTCAATTATTGCAGTCATGTCTGACTCTTTGTGACTCCTTTTGCAATTTTCTTGGCAAAGATACAGAAATGGTTTGCCATTTCCTTCTCCAGCTCATTTTACAGATGAGGAAACTGAGGCAAAGTTAAGTGACTTGTCCAGTGTTACATGGCTCATATATTTGAACTCATGAAGGTAAGTCTCCTGCCTTCCAGGTCTGGCATTCTATCCACTGGGCCACCTGGCTGCCATTAATGTTGGGATAAGCACATGTCTGCCTTTGCCATGTACTTCTTCAGGACCATATCCATCAATACCCTGGCTGCTTAGGCAGGGGAAATCCATCCTCTGGACTTCTGCTCTCTGATCTGTATTGGGAAAAGGAAAGGCAGAAGACTTAGGAACTTGAGGTCCCAGAATCTCAAGCCACCTGGGCAAATACATATAGCTCACTATGTGCTTCTCTGGCTGCCCATGAACTATTATTGGGCAAGGCTGATGGTGAAAGAGATAGAAGAGAAGATGGATCTGTTTAGTTCTCAGTTTGTGGGAGACAGAGACAGTGAGAGAGAAAGATACAATGAGAGAGGCAGAGAGAGAGACAGAGACGAAGAGGGGGGAGACAGACAGAGGGACAGAGACAGACATACAGAGAAAGACACAGATAGAAGGGAAGGGAAAGGAAGAGGAAGGGAAGGGAAAGTGAAGGGGAAGTGAAGGGGGAGGGGAAGAGAAGGGAGAGGGGAGAGAGACAGAGACAGAGAGGAAGAGGGGGGAGACAGAGGGACAGAGACAGAGACATACAGAGAAAGACACAGAAGGGAAGGGAAAGTAAAGGAAGAGGAAGGGAAGGGGAAGTAAAGGGGGAGGGGAAGAGAAGGGAAAGGGGAGAGAGACAGAGAGAGAGAGAGAGACAGAGTGACAGAGAGGAAGAGGGGGGAGACAGGCAGAGAAATACAAAGAAAGACACAGATAGAAGGGAAGGGAAAGGAAGAGGAAGGGAAGGGGGAGGAGAAGGGAAGGGGAAGGGGAAGGGGAAGTGAAGGGGAAGGGGAAGAGAGGGGGGAGAGAGAGACAGAGAGAGAGAAACAGAGAGAGAGAGACAGACACAGAGAAAGAGAGAGAGAGAGAGAGAGAGAGAGAGAGAGAGAGAGAGAGAGAGAGAGGACTAGTTATTTTATACACCACGAGAGAAGAGACCATTCTTTGGATTGGACACTTCCAGTGCTCATACTTATCCTCTGTGGAGAATTCCTCTTAAAATGTCCCCAAAGGACCATGCCCTGTAATCTATCAAGTTGATTTGAGGATCTCATCAAGTTGATCAGGGCCTCTCCCATCAAGCCACCTTAAATATTATTATTTTTACTCAATTTTAATATTATTAAAGAGTCAATTAGTGAACATCTTGAAAAATGCAGTGGTGATTACAAAATGTTGACATAGCTTTATCAAGAACAGATTATATCAGACTGACCCATATTTTTCTGTAGACAAGGTTACTAAAAAGGTAGATGAGGAGAATGTTGTAGATACAATTTATTTAGATTTTTTTGGAGGCATTTAGGTTAAGTGACCTGCCCAGGGTCACACAGCTAGTAATTGTCAAGTGTCAGAGGCCAGATTTGAACTCAGGTCCTCCTGACTCCACTGAATTTATCTAGATTTTAGCATAGCATTTGACAAAACTCTCATGTTATTCTTGAGGAAAAGAGAAAAATATGACCAAGCTGACATTACATTTGCTTAGAAGTTCCTCTTGGAATCTCCATTTTCAGGAAAAGCCCATACTAACCATCTTTGGACTTTTCTACCACAATTTTGCTATATGAGATATCTCCACTCCAAATATTCATACAGATTATTTGTGCCTGATCTGTGGTAGAACCTTCCAAGTTTGTATTGGTCTGATCAGGCACAGTAGGACACACTATGCCTTGACCCAGACATAATGATGTCATTTTGGTCCTCCTTGAGCATGAAGGATTACAATCAATCACCATCACCCCTGTATATCTTCCTGTTCCCCATTTTTCAGCTCCCCTGTTAGAATGTAAGCTCCTTGAGGGAAGGGACTATGTTTGTTTTTGTTTATATTTGTATTTCTAGTGCTTAGCACAGTGACTGGTACATATTAAATGTTTAAAAAGTACTTATTAATTTGATGTGATTTGGAACTGCCTAGACCCAAATAATAATCATTAATAACTTAAAGTCAGCTTGGAAGGATCTTTAATTGAACTCCTTCAAGGGATCTGGCCTTGTGTTGTTAAACAACTGTATCAATGATTTGAATAAAGGCATAGATGATATGCTTCCAAATTTACAGGTGTTATATGAATCTGGGAGAAATAGCTAAATTACTTGATGACAAGTGAGTGTTCAAAAAGATATGGGTAGGCTAGAGCATTGGGTTGAATTGAACAAGATGAAACTTAATGGAGTTAAAATATAAATTCTTTGGAGCCAAGAAGGCAAAGTAGGAGGAAGAAATACAGTGAGCTCCCCTCAACTTCTACCCCTCCCCACCAAAAAACCTCTCCCAAACAGACCTAGAAAACATATCACAACAATTCCTCAAGGGAAATCCAAGAAAAACCAACAACATACTGAGTCATTTCTTCTAGACTGGATTGGTATAGAAGACACAGAGGCCTGCAGACTCTGGGGACAAGGTCTGGTCAGGAGCACACTGTCTCGAGTATTTCAGCATTAAGTAGAGGCTGTGTACAAGGTCAAGAAGTCCCAGATGTGGCAAATAGAGGCCTAAAGGTTCGGGATGCAAGGTCAGGCATCAGCTGGTAACTCTGACACTACCCAATTCCAGGGTCATAGATACAGGATGGACTGAGGAGGGAGCCTGTGCTTTGGACTGACATTGCCTCAATAACAAGGGATTCTTTCTGGGGAGCTAAGCCTGAGCCTATGAGAATCATCCCCCTTTTTCTTGTTTCTCTTATTTTTTGAATTTCCTTTTTAAAAATTATGAATTTAATATCACCAAAAAACCCCTCCAACATAAAAGAAACCAAAAAGATTGTATGTGAAATTGTGATCTACTGTTGCATAAAATATAGTCTTTAAAAATATGCATTAAATTTAACAAGATAGTAACAAAATTGCTCAGTTGATTTGTGCCTCTTTTGAACTTCTTTTTTCTTATGTACATTCTAAAATGTCATATTGGTATTCTTTTCTTTCCCTTTTTTTGCATTTTTATCACTTCCCACTACTTTACCCCCATCTCCCAATAGAAGCCCTCCATTATAACAAATAAGTACACTAGGCTGTGAGATCCTTTAGAGGAGGGACTGTTTTTTGCTTTTCTTTTTTGGCCTAATGCTTAGCACATAGTTGGAGCATAATAAATGCTTATTGATTGACTTTTTAAAAAAACTACATTGAATTTGATACATTCAGAGTAACAAAATTTCCCATTTGTATCCCCTTCTGAAATTTTTGTGTGTGAATATATTTTTGATTTTATAAAACCATTAATAGTTGATGCTACTTATCTAATAGTTGAGACAGCCAGGAATCAGGAAGACCAAGTTCAAATCTGACCTCAGCTACTTATTAACTGTGTGAGCCTCGGCAAGTCACTTAACCTCTGTTTGCCTCAGTTTCCTCATCTATAAACTGGGGACATCTACTTCTCTGGGTAGTGGTGAAGACCAAATGAAATAATAATTGTAAAGCATAGTCCCTGACACATAAAAAGTGCTATATAAATATTAGCTATTATTATTGTATTTCTACCACTTTTTTCCATGAATTCAGAAACCCTTTGGAATCAACTCAGAATGGCAGAATCTTACTAGATAGACAAAAATATTTTTCCTTTTCCTCTTCCTCCATGAATATATAATAATAAGATAATATTATTATTCCCAGTTTATAGATGAAGAAACTGGGGCAAAGGTAAATAACTTTCCCAGGATCACACAACCAGGAAGATTTCTGAAACAAGATTTGATGATACCTGCTAAGCAGAGGCTTACAGGATTCCGCAGTTTGAGAGCCCCAGGGTGACTCCAGATCCTCCAATTTAAGGATTGATGGAGAGAAGTTTCACTTTGGAGACATTTTAGCGCTCAAGAAATGGAAGGTTTACCAAAGGAAGTATTTCTGGCATGTGGTATGTCAGATATACCCAATGAAGGTTACAGCAGTTCACCTCACTGACTCCTGACCACACCACTAGCCTATGCTAGTCTAACCTATAATTCAGACTGTCTTTTGGAACAATGGGCTGAGCTACCTTGGTCCTCCTAGTCAAAGTCCTATGTTCAGTGTTTTTCCAGTCACATCTGACTCCCTATGACCCCATTTGGGGCTTTCTTGACAAAGATACTAGAGTGGTTTGACATTTCCTTCTCCAGCTCATTTTACAGATGAGGAAACTGAGGCAAATAGGGTGAAGTGACTTGCCCAGGTTCACACAGATAGTAAGAGTCTGAGTTTTAAACTTAAAACTGTGACCAACATTAACTGAGGTAGCCTGGTCTTGTGGAAATAGCAAAGATCTGGAGTTCAAGAGATCTTTGTTTAGTCCCAACTATGCTATTTACTTAACTGACTTGAGCAAATCCTTTGTGGTGATGGTGTATTTGTCATCTGATGCAGTGGAAAGGTAAGGAAAGGCACAGCAACAAGCTTTATTAAGTACTAACTGTATGCCATGTACTGTGCTAAGCGCTGTGCATACCAATTAAAGCAAAAAGAAAGACAGCCTCTGCCTTCAATGGGCTTACATTCTAATGGGGGAAGATGACACATCAAAGAGAACTGAAAAGTAGTGGTGGTGCTGGGGATGGAGTGTTGAAGTACCCATGCAGGGGCATGATTTCAAAATCTAGAAGGCTAGCTGGCCTGGGCCCCTCCCCAAAATGGAGATTCTGGAAGAAACATACCAATGGGAGAAGGAGACCGGCATGGCGGAGGGAAATTCCAGATGAAGAAAGCCTCAGTGGGAGAGAGGTGTTCCAGGGTGAGGAGGCCCCAGGAGATGAGGGAAGCTCCAGGGTGAGGCAGCTGCTGAGGTGTGCTGGTGAAGTCTAGAGAGTCTCAAGCAAACCTAGGAATGGGATAGGGTCAAAGGAGAAAATAGAATTAGTGGGGGTGGGATAGGATGGAGGGAAATATTAGTTAGTCTTTCATAATATAGCTACAATGGAAATGATTTGGGTAACTACATATGTACAACCTATATTGAATAGCTTATCTTCCCAATGTGGATGGGTGAGGAGGGAATAACGGAAAAAAATCAGGAACTCAAAGTTTTAAAAAACAAATGTTTAAAAAAATTGTTTTTTTACATATAACTGGGAAATAAGATATACAGGCACTGGGGTATAGATATTCATCTTGCCCTACTAGAAAGTTAGGGGGTGTGATGGGAGAGGATATAACAGGGGACAGATTGGGGGAAGGAATATTCAGTATGCTTGTGATTTTGGGGTGGGGGTAGGGGAAAGACGGGGAGAAAAATTGTAACTCAAAACCTTGTGGAAATGAATGTTGCAAACTAAAAATAAATAAATAAGGAAAAAATAAAATAACGAAGAATAGGATAGGGGGGCAGAGCCAAGATACTCTCTGCCACACCACGTCCAAACAATGTAAAAGGTGGACTCTGAACAACTTCTGGAGCTCCAGCACCCACAGAACAACATAGAGAAGCTAACCTCCCGCTGAGGACAGCCCAGCAGCCCTGCAAGGAATGGCCAGTGCAGCACTCTGGGAGCGGCCAGTGCAGCGCCCTGGAAATGGCCAGCACAACGCTCTGGGAGCCAAGCCTAGGCCCACCTGAGTTGCAGTTTTAGCCCCAGGGTGGCCAGGACAGCAGCCAGCTGGAGGGACCTCAGAACACCAGCAGCTGTGTGGATTCCAGAATTATCAACACAGATATGCCTAGGACAAAGTAAAAGGTTAGTGCCCTATGGACTTTGGGGAATGCCTCGGCTTCTTCCCCTGGGGGCAAGAAGTAGCTGAGGAGCCATGGCACAGACGCCATTTTGCAGCTTCAGTTGCAGCTTTAGCTCCTGGTCTGCGAACTATAGGGAGGTCCAACAATCAGTCTGGGGCTAAATCACTCTTGCTGTAACCTCCCTGGATCTGGATTGTGGTCTGGGGTGGAGGTCGTAGGGTGGGTATCCAGCTTGCCAGAGCATGTGGAGGCTTCTCAGAGGCCACCCAACTAATACCTCCGGAAGTTGTGAAGACCCCAACGTTTAGGACAGAAGCTCCCCTGTCTGGTGGCAGAGTCCTACTGTGACAACAAGCCCCAAAGTCAAGTAATTAAGTGGCAACATGCCTGGGCAAAGGAAACAAAATAAACAGAAAAATGCAAAATTAGACTCCTATTTTGGGGGCAAAGAGGATCGAATCACAGAACAGGAAGAGAACTGTGAGGTCAAAAATCCTGCACCAAAAGCCCCAAATGAAAATATGAGTGGATTACAGGCCATAGAGGACCTTAAGAAGGATTTTAAAAACCACATAAGAGAAGTGGAGGAAAAAATTGGGAAGAGAAATGAGAAGGATGCAGGAAAAGTATGAAATGAGAGTCAGCAGCCTGACTGAGGAAAATAACACCTTAAAAATAGACTAACTCAAATGGCAAAGGAGGCTCAAAAGGGCAATGAGGAGAAGAATGTCTTAAAAAGCCGAATTTGCCAGATGGAAAAAGAATCTCAAAAGCTCACTGAGGAGAATCATTCCTTCAGAATTAGACTGGAGCAAATGGAAGCTAGTAACTTTATCAGAAATCAAGATGCTGTTAAACAGATCCAAACAAATGAAAGAATAGAAGGCAATGTGAAATATCTCATGGGAAAAACCACTGACCTGGAAAATAGATCCAGGAGAGATAATTTAAAAATTACTGGACTACCTGAAAGCCATGATCAAAGGAAGAACCTAGAAATCATCCTTCGAGAAATTCTCAAGGAAAATTGCCCTGATGTTTTAGACCCAGAGGGGGAAATAGAGGTTGAAAGAATCCACCAATCACCTCCTGAAAAAGATCCCGAAAAGAAAACTCCCACGAATATTATAGCCAGGTTCCAGAATTCCCAGTTCAAGGAGAAAATACTACAAGCAGCCAGGAAGAAACAATTTCAATATTGTGGAAACACAATCAGAATAGCCCAGGACCTGGCAGCTTCTACACTGAGGGATCAAAGGGCATGGAATATGATATTCTGCAGGGCAACGGAGCTGGGATTAAAACCAAGAATCACCTACCCAGCAAAACTGAGTATTTTGTTTCAGGGGAAAATATGGTCATTTAGTGGAATAGAGGATTTTCAAGCATTCTTGAGGAAAAAACCAGAGTTGAATAGAAAATCTGACATTCAGACACAAGAAGCAAGAGATGCTTGAGAAGGTAATCAGGGAAAAGAAATCAAAAGGAACTTATCAAAGTTGAACTATTTACATTCCTACATGGAAAAACAATAACTGTGACTGATGAAACCTTTCTCAGTATGAAAATAATCAAAGAAGGGTATATAGGTATATGATTACATATGTGAATGTGTGTATATATGTTTACAGGTATGCATAGATAGAGGGCACAGGTTGAATTTGGTGGGAAGGGATGATACTTAAAGGGTGAAGTTAAGAGGTGAGGGAGGACAGTGGCAAGAGGAGATGGGGAGAGACAGGGTAGGGTAAACTATCTCATGTAGAAGAGGCAAGGGGAAGTAGTTGCAGGGGAGGGGAAGAACAGGAAGGCAAAAAGGCAAAACCATATACTCATTGAATTTGGCTCAGGGAGAGAATGACATACATACCAAATGGGATATCTCCCTGCAGGAGAGTAGGGGGAAGGGGAATGAGAGAGGAGATGATGGAGGGGAAGGCATTCTGCGGGGAGGGGAGGTTGGAAGTACCCACTTTTGAAGAGGGACAGGATCAAAGTAGGAATGGACCAGGTAGGGGGTGGGATGGGTGAGGAAATATAGCCAGTCTTTTACAATATATCTACCATGGTAATGTTTTGCATAGCTATACATGTACAACACATACTGAATTGCTTATCTTCCCAAAGGGAGTGGGTGACAAGGGAGGAAGGGAATGGATTTGAAATTCGAAGTTTTAAAATTAAATGTTTCAAATATATATAAATACTATTATTGATACTCTTTTGCATGTAATTGGGAGATAAGATGTGCAGGCATTGGGGCACAGAAATTCACCTTGCCCTAATGGTAAAGTCGAAGGGGGTATGGGAAAAGACATGGGAGAGAGAAGATTGGATGAGGGGATATCTTGTGAGACTGCTATTCTGGGGAGGTAGGTAGGGGGAAAATGGGGGAAAAATTGTAACTCAAAATCTGGTGGAAATGAATGATGTAAACCAGAAATTAATAAAGCATTTGTTAAAAAAAAGGATTAGGATAGAGAAGAGAATTCATATTTGATACTCCAGAAATGTACCCCCATAAAGAACACAGAGAGGATAAAGAAGAAACAAATAGGATATAGAGCATAAATTGGAAAGTAAATTTTAGAAAGACTGAGAAGGAAGAGAAATGAGGACAAAGCAAAGAAAACTTTTTGGAAAAGTACAGAAAAAAAAAGAAAGTTACTTAAAACTTAGAGGTTAAAGGGACCAGAGAGAAAGAAGATTGTGAATCACATATTTAGTTGGGTGGAAAAGAGAACCGTCAAAAGATGGGAAGAAATAGAAAATAAATAAATGAAATGGGGAGAAAAATTAAGACAATGTAAATAAATTAAAGGAACTTTTACTATGGAGAATGATATGAGGGGAAAGTCACTGAGAATGACAAATTCAAAAAAGCAGGGGTAGCAATCACAATCTCCAACAAGGCAAGAGTAAAAAGTGACATGGTTCAAAGGGATAATCAGGAAAACTGCATTTTCCTTAAGGATACCATAAATAATGGAAAAATATTACTACTTAATACATATGTACCAATTAGGGTTCATAGATTTAGAGATGGGAAGGAACTTAGAGGTTTCTTAGTGTGCCCCTTTCAGTCTTAGAAAATTCTAACAAAAAGTAAATAAGGAAGAAGTTAAGGGTTTGAATGGAATTTTAGAAAAAAGAGATATGGGAATAAAAATGAATACACATATTTTTTTCTTTTTGGAAAGGGGAAGGCAGGGTAATTGGGGTTAAGTCACTTGCCCAAGGTCACATGGCTAGTAAGTGTTAAGTGTCTGGAGCTGAATTTGAACTCTGGTCTTCCTGACTCCAGGGCCAGTGTTCTGCACACTGTACCACCTAATCACCCCAATACACATGTTTCTTGATTGTGCCTGGCCCTTTTACAAAAATTGTTCATATGCTAGGCTAAAAACCGCATGAACGATTGCAAAAAAAAAACCCAAAAATTTCAATATATGCTTTCCTGACTACAATGCAGTAAAATTATAATAAAAGGCTTTGGATGAAATGTTTAATTCTAAAGAACTGGTGGGTTAGAGAACAGATAATAAAAATAGTATTAGAGAAAATAACAACAATGAGACAGCACAGCAAAATTTTGGGGTTGCAGCAAACAATCCTTAGAGGAAAATTTCTATTTCTCAATATTTTCATTAACAAAAGAAGGGAAGAACAGATCAATGAATTGAGCATACAACTAAAAAAAAAAAAAACCCAGAAAAATTAATTAAAAAAAAACAACTAACCACAAGGGGGTGGAGCCAAGATGGTGACATTGAAACAGGAAAACTCTGTATGCCCCCTCCATAACCATCTCAAATACCTATAAAAAATGACTCTAAACAAACTATAGGGCTACAGAACCCACAGAACCCAACCTACACAAACAAACCTGCTGCTGAAGACTGCCCAACAGATGGGAAGGAGCTGAGCCCAGCCCTGCCTGAGTTTGTGGTGTTAGCCTCAGGACAACCATGACCAGCCTGGCTAAAGGGGCTTCAGGAGAGTGGATTACCATCAGCTGTGGTTGTTTCCAGAATTATCAATCCATAAATGCCAAAGACAAAGTGAGAGTTCAGTGTGGAATTTGTGGGAAGAGGGGGTCCAGGAGTGCGGACCAGCCTCTGCCCTCAGAGGGAGAAACAACTGAGAAGCAGCTGAGGTGCAGTGGCCACAGCCGAGTGGCTGCTTCAGAGATCCTGGCCTGCAGATTATAGGGGGACCAAACAACCAGTTTAAGGGGTAATTGCTCTTGCTTTAATCTGCTTGGATCTGGATTGCTGTCTAGTGTGGAGGCCCTGGGGTGCATGACCAGTGTGCCAGAGCCAGTGGAGACCCAACTAATGGCTCCAGCAGCTGTGAAAACCCCTGTGATTTGGGACAAAGTTCTCTTCTCTGGAAGCAGAGTTGTACTGTGACAAAAAGCTCAAAAGTCAAGTAATTGAGTGGCAACATGAGCATGCAAAGGAAGCAAAGCAAGCACAGCAGTCAAACCTTAGATTCCTTTTTTGGGGACAAAAAGGATTAAAGCATGGAACTGCAGGAAGACAACAAAGTCAGAACTCCTGCATCAAAAGCTTTCAAGAAAAATATGAATTGGTTACAGGCCATAGAGGAGCTTAAGAAGTATTTTGAAAACCAAATAAGAGAAGTGGAGGAAAAATTGGGAAGAGAAATCAGAATGATGCAAGAAAATCATGAAAAGAGAATCAACAACCTGACTGAAGAAAATAGCATCTTAAAAAATAGACTAACTCAAATGGCAAAAGAGGCTCAAAAAGGCAATGAGGAGAACAATGCCTTAAAAAGACAGATGTCAGATGGAAAAAGAATCTCATAAGCTCACTGAAGAAAATAATTCCTCCAGAATTAGATTGGAGCAAATGGAAGCTAGTGACTATGAGAAATCAAGATGCTATTAAACAGATCCAAACAAATGAAAAAATAGAAGGCAATGTGAAATATCTCACTGGAAAAACCACTCATCTGGAAAATAGATCCAGGAGAGATAATCCAAAAATTATTGGACTACCTGAAAGCCATGATCAAAAAAAGAACCTAGACATCATCCTTCAAGAAATTTGCAAGGAAAATTTCCCTGATGTTTTAGAACCAGAGGGCAAAATAGAGGTTGAAAGAATCCACTGATCACCTCCTGAAAAAGATACCAAAAAGAAAACTCCTAGGAATATTATAGCCAGGTTCCAGAATTCCCAGATCAAGGAGAAAATATTCCAAGCAGCCCGGAAGAAACAATTTGAATATTGTGGAAACACAATCAGGATAACACAGGATCTGGCAGCTTCTACACTGAGGGATTGGAGGGCTTGGAATATGATATTCCAGAGGTCAAAGGAGCTGGGATTAAAACCCAGAATCACCTACCCAGCAAAACTGAGTATCATGTTTCAGGGGAAAATATGGTCATTCAATGAAATAGAGAACTTTCAAGCATTCTTGATGAAAAAAACCCAGAAAATTTGACATTCAGATATAAGAAGCATGAGAAGGTAAAGAAATCATGAAGAATTTATTAAAGTTGAACTATTTTACATTCCTACATGGAAAAATGATAATTGTAACTTATGAAACTCTTCTCAGTATGAGAATAGTTGAAGGGAATAGAAATGTATATATACACACACACACACACACACACACACACACACACACACATACATATATATGTCTATATAGGAGGGTATATGGGCATATGAATACATAAATGAGTGTGTGTATATGTGTACAGGTATACATAGACAGAGGGCACAGGACCAATTGAACAGGAAGGGATGATATTTAAAAGGTCAAATTAAGAGGAGAGGAATGTAATGAGAGATGAGGAGAGACAGAATGGGGTAAATTATCTCATATAGAAGAGGCAAGGGAAAACTGTTACAATGGAGGGGAAGAACAGGAAGGCAAAAGGGAATGAGTTAACCTTACTCTTGTTGAATTTGGCTTAGGGAGGGAATGATAGGGTATCTAGCCCTACAGGAGAGTGGCGGGGGGAGGAAATGAGAGGGGGGATAATGAAAGGGAGGGCAGATTGGGGGGAGGGAAGTTAGAAGCACACACTTTTGAAAAGGATCAGGATCAAAGCAGAGAATAGAACAAGTGGGGTTCGGGATAGGATGGAGGGAAATAAAGTCAGTCTTTCACAATATATCCATTATGGAAATGTTTTGAGTGGCTACACATGTACAACCTATATTGAATTGCTTATCTTCCCAGGAAGGGTTGGTGATGAGGGAGGAAGAGAAAGAATCTGGAATTCAAAGTTTTAAATCAGATGTTTAAAAAAATATTATTTTTTTTACATGCAACTTGGGAAATGAGATATACGGGCACTGGGGTATAGAGATCCATCTTGCCCTATTGGAAAGTCAGAAGGGGGCATGAGGGAGGATATAGGAAAGAGCAGATTGGGGGAAGGGGTTTACAGTGGGATCACTATTTTGGGATGGTGGGTAGGGGAAAGATGGGAAGAAAATTTGTAACTCAAAATCTTGTGGAAATGAATGATGTAAACTAAAAATAAACATAAAATTTAATTTTAAAAAAGTTTAACAACAAAAAAAAACTAACCTCAAAATAGAAATTCTGAAAATGAAAGAAACAACAAAACTGAAAAACTTATTAAATGATAAGTGAAACTAGGAAACATTTTAAAAATTATAATAAAATAGACAAACCATTAATTAATCTGATGAAAAAAGAGAAAAATCAAAAGAAATATGAAAACTAACAACAAATGAAGAGGAAATAAAGGAAATTAATAGAAACTGTTTTGTTAAATTGTATGGCAGTTAAAAAGATAGCATATGAAATGGATGAATATTTTTTTAAAAATATATAATATACCTAGATTATCAGAGCAAGACATAGAAATTGAGCAAACCATAAATGAACTCTTAAAGGGGAAAAAAAACCTTATGATTAGATAGATTTTTTTTTTTTTTGCTTTTTGGAGGGTGATTGGGGTTAAGTAACTTGCCCAAGGTCACACGGCTAGGTTTTTGTCTGTGTGTGCATTAAGTGTCTGAGGCCAGATCCGAACTCAGGTCCTTCTTACTCCAGGGCAAGTGCTCTACTTACTGCGCCACTTAGCTGCCTGATTAGATAGATTTGAAGTGAATTCTATCAAACATTTGAAGAATAATGAACTTCAAATTTACCTAATTTTTTTACAAAAAAAAAAATAGGGATAATTGGCATCTCTTTCTATATTTAACTTCTTCTATAAGATATAGTCCTGATGCCTAAACAAGGTAGACAGAAGTTGGATAAATAAAGCTTTATTCCATTATGTCTAATAAATATTGATATAAGATGTTGAATAAAATATTAGGAAAGAAGCTAGAGTAACCTATTAATGTCATTAGTCAGTATGTCTAGAATTTATATAGAAACACAAGGTTTGTATTAGGAAAAGCAAAAACACAAAATAGACCATGTCAATACTGCTCCCCCAAATACAATTACATGATTATATTAACAAATGCAGAAGAGGCTTTTTTTTTTTTTTACAAAATGCAATGCTCAAGTAAAAAACACACCAAAAAAAGCATAGAACTAAATTCACCTTCCATTGATATGGTAAACAGAATCTAGATAAAACCAAAAGCAAGCATCATTTATAATGGGGAAGCATGAGAGGCCTTTCTAATAAGATCAAGGGTAAAGATGTACATTGTCACTATCATTTCACATAGTTCTAGGAATATTATCTAGAAATTATAGCAACAAAACAAGAAAAAATTGGTAGAATAATCATATGCTAAGAAAAAAATAAGATTATTGCTTTCTGCAGATGAAATGAAGATTTAACAGAGGACCCTGGGCTTTCAATTAAATCAATAGAAACAATAATTTCAATGAACCAACAGTATATTAAATAAATCCAGAAAAATCATCAGTCTTTCTGTACATTACCAACAAAACCCAGCAGAACGAGACAGAAAAAAAATCATGTTAAAAGTTACTGAAGAATATGTAAATGAGTTAATAAGCTTTTACTAAGTACCTTCCAGTTGCCAGCACTGTCTTAGGCACTAGACATAACAAATACAATAAATGAAACAATTTCTTTGCGTAAGGAATTGTGGTTGTTGTTCAGTTGTGTCCAAGTCTTTGTGATCCCATTTGGTTTTGGGAGTTTTTTTGGTAAAAATATTAGAGAGGTTTGTTATTTCCTTCTCCAGCTCATTTGACAAGTGAGGAAACTGAGGCATATAGGATTAAGTAACTTGCCCAGGGTCACCCAACTAGTAAGTATCAGACAGGATTTGAACTCAGGTCTTCTGGACTCCACCAGAGAAATTCTATCTATCCACTGCCTCACTATCAGATGCTTACCAAGATATGCACAGTAATAATATACCTACAACTACAAAACCCTTTTTTACAGGCATAAAGGAAGACTAATAAAGTGAGAGGAATTAATTACTAAGGTTGGACCATGCTGATATAATAAAAATGTCGAATAAAGTAATAAAAACATCGAATAAAATAATAAAAATGTATGACAACGTTGCCTAAATTAATTGATAATTCAATCCCATAACAATCAAATAACCAAAGGATTACTTTATAGAACTATATAAAATTATAACATAATTGATCTGGAAGAATTAAAGGTCAATAATCTCAAAGGAAACAACAAAAAAGAAAAGGTAGGAAAATAGGGTTTTAGAGCAACACCAGATCTCAAACTATATCACCAAGTAGTAATCATCCAAACAATTTCCTACTGGTTAAAAAAAAAATAGATAAGTTGATCAATGAAAAAGATTAAATAATAGGTACACAGTAGAGTAGTGTTCAATAAAACCCAGGGCACGAACTTAGTGGGGTAAGTACTCACTATTCAACAAAAACTGCTGGGAAAATTAGAAAGCAGTTTAGGAGAAATTAGTCTTAGATCAACATCTTGCACCATATACCACAATAAGCTTTAAATGAATACTTGACCTAGATATAAAAGGTCATGTAATAAACAAAACTAGAGGAAAAAGGAAGTTGATACCTTTCATAACTATGGAGGAAGACTTTCTGACCAAACAAGGCATAAAGGGGATCACAGGCAATAAGTTAAACAAATTTGATTACATACAATTGAAAGGTTTTTGGATAAACAAAAGTAATTCAGTTTAGAATTGCAAAGGAAACAGTTGACTGGGATAAAATCTTTGCAGCAAATTTTTCTTAATAAATTTTAATATTCAAGAGATATAAGGAATTGGTACAAATGTATTAAAACAAGAACAATTGCATTAAAACTTTATCAATAGATAAAGTCAAATCATATGAACAAATGATTCTCAAAAGGAGAAATGCAAAGCTATCAACAATCATGTGAAAAAAAATACTCCAAATTATTAATAATAAGAAAATGAAAGATATAGCTAGGTGGCACAGTGAATAGAGCACCGGCCCTGGAGTCAGGAGTTCAAATATGAACTCAGATGCTTGACACGCTTACTAAGCTGTGTGACCTTGGGCAAGTCACTTAACCCCAAATTGCCTTGCCTTCCCCCCTCCAAACAAACAAAAAAAAAAGAAAATGCAAAATAAGACATTTCTGAAGCTCAACCTCATACACATTGATGTGCAAAGATAACAAAAAAAGAAAATGGCAATTGTTGCAAAGATTGTGGTGGAGTTAAGAAATGGTCTAATCATTCTGGAAAGCAATTTGGAACTATAACAAAGAAGTAATTTATCTGTGGGTCAGCTAGGTAGCCTAGTGGATAGAGCACCAGGCCTGGAGTCAGGATAGACCTGAGGTCAAATCCAGCCTTAGACACTTACTGGGCAAGTCACTTAACCCTGTTTGCCTCAGTTTCCTCAGCTGGAAAAGGAAATGGCAAACCACTCCAGTATCTTTTCCAAGAAACCCCAAATTGGGTCATGAAGAGTTGGACACAGAGCCACAAAGTCACTTGGGCATAGCCTTTGACTCAACTATACTGCCAATAGAGTGCCAGTAGAGATCAAAGAAAGGATCCTTATGAACAAAAGTGTTCATAGCAATGTTCCATTGTAGCAAAGAATTGGAAACATAGTAGATACCCATCACCTGGGGAGTGGGGGAACAAAGTACAGCATATGAATGTAATGGAATGTTCCTATGCACTAAGACATGATGAAAGGAACTGATTCAGAGAAGTCTGAGAATACATGTATGAACGGATGCAGAGTGAAGTGAGCAGAGCCAGGAAGATAATGAATGTGTTGGAATAACACAGGAAGCCCTGGATGGCCACAAAGAAGGTTGTATGGAAGGCAGAACTGGAGGCTAAGCCAGGAAGATACCCTCTTAGTAGCCTTTACCTTCCTTTCTCCAGAGTGTGGCATTTAGCTCTCCCTCCTCAAATTTCCCATGAGGGAATGGGGCAGGGACAGCTTCTTCACCCCAGTTCCAGGTCACCTAGAATTGGTGAGCCATTTGCACAGGGTAGTCAGCACATGCATTGGACTATGTGAGTTTCAGAAAGCATCTCAAAGCCCTAGATGCCTCTTTTGCTTTATGTGTCTTTCTCAAGCATAGGTGACTAAACAACAGTACTGAGATGGGCCCTTCTGGCCTTGGAGACAACCTTAAGAGGTTGGGAGCCCCTGGGTTCCTTAATTGGCAATGGCTTCACAAGACATTTACTATACAACTATTCTTGGAGAGGAAGATGACCACCAACAGTAGAATGAGCTGAATCCCTGTCCTGTTTTGACAGAAAACGTGGACCTTGAGGGAATTGTTCAGGCAGTGCAAAGTTGAGGTGAAGGTGGAATGGCTACTCAGCAATCCTACAAAATGATTCATGCTTTGATGTTTTAAGTATCAGTCTTCTGGGAGATAGTTATAAGTTACTGTGTTGTGTTTAAATTTTGTCAATGGGCATCTATTTGTGAGTCTTTTGTATTTGGTGGCTTTTTTTTTAAAGCATTTCTTTTTATAGAGGAAATAAATAGCTATCCTATACTTGATCTACATTTTATGTTGAGTACCTTCCTAATTGCCTTTTATGGAAAGGCTAGGTATGAGTCAAAGCTAAGCTTTAAATGATTCTCCTGATGCTCTGGGGTGGCAAAGAGCCAGAGTGAGAAAAAAAATCTTGACCCCTATGGTCATATAGGTCCAGAGCGTGTAGAGGATCCTTTAGTGGGAGAGAAAGAAAACAAGTGACCCAATTCCCTTGCCCAGAAGGGATTTTTTTATGTACATACAAACACACATGCATATCTGCACATATATATGAGATATGTGTACATATATATGAGATATGTGTGCATATGCAAATATACAATCCACATATGTGTATATGTACTATAAGCATATATTTATACATGTGTATCTATTCCTTTAGATGTGTGTATATGTATAAATATAGGTATGTACATATGTATAGATGTTTGGATGTTTATGTAAACACACTTCAGAAGTCTGATCAATATGATGAGTAACTACGCCTTCCAAGAACCAGCAGTGAAGTAGGCCAATCAGCCAATTCTTTTTTTGTTGTTGTTGTTGCTTTTTGGAGGGCAGTTGGGGTTAAGTGACTTGCCCAAGGTCACAAGGCTAGTAAGTGTTAAGTGTCTGAGGCCAAATTTGAACTCAAGTCCTCCCAATTTCAGGGCCAGTGCTCCACCTAGCCGCCCCTAGCCAACTCTTTCTTAGCAGAAAGGAGGCAGGCTATATGTAGGAAATGAGGCTTACATTTCAAGACATGGTCAATATGTTGACTATACTTATGTGTTATGGATAAGGATCCTACTGGGGGTTAAGAATAGTAATTGGTTAGTGATAGTAATGTAAAGAAAAAGAGAAAAAAAACGATAAAAATAAAACATTAAAAATATATATTATATATAACATCTTTGTAAAAGAAAAAAGCAAAACAAAAGAAACAGATTTACACAGAGTGAAGAATTATTGAGAAGCAGAGACTGGGGCCCCATTGATGTAGATACAGCCCCTGATTACATAATTCCATTTCCCATCTTGCTCTCATCTCGCCACTGAGTAAGCCAGCACCCAAGGGGGTGAGGATTAAAGGGAAATTTCACTAACTTATGCTTGTCTCTGGCTATCTTCATCCCTAGACAGAGGTCCCAGAATTTGTATCTCCCTCCTCTGTCCTGACTTGGCCAGGAGAGCCCGTACAAAATCTGTCTGGCAGCTTGGTAAAGAGCCAATAAAGAAACTTGGGGCAGTGCCAGAGCTGTGTCCACACCCTTCTGGTAAGCTTTACTTGTCTATAGAAGCACTCTCTATTTGGCCCCTAATTGTCTACTCCTCATCTACTGGTTTTCCCCAGCATGGGCTTGGTGTCAAGCTCCTTGTGTATCAAGGTGACCTAAATGAAATGTAGAGTTACAGTCTCACGGAGAGGCAACAGCACTGTATTAGGGACCAGGAGAACCAGATGCTAGGATTGGCTCTACTATTGACCTTAGGTCAAAATACCCTTCTCTCGGGGCGGCTAGGTGTCACAGTGAGTAGAAGTCAGCCCTGGTTTCAGAAGGACCTGAGTTTGGATCCGGCCTCAGATACTTAATGCACACACAAACAAAAACCTAGCCATATGACCTTGGGCAAGTTACTTAACCTCAATTGCCCTCCAAAAAGCAAAAAAAAACAAAAAAACAAAAAACAAAACAACAACAAAAAAACACCACAAAAACCCTTCTCTGGACCTCAGTTTCTTTCCATAAAAAGCAGAATTGTTGAACTATGTAATGGCAAAGGCATCCACCTAAGTTTCTGTCCCTGTGACCCAGCAGTCTCCCTGGCATCCTTCACAGACCACCACACAATGGTCTGGTTTCCTCTTCATGGGTTCCAGCACCACCAGGGTTCTTTCTCCTGGGCCATTTTCATCAAAGGGAGCAGAGGAGCAGGTGGAAGGTCAAGGCTGAAGTCTTAAAGAGATTAAAGACCTGGAGAAGGAAAAGACAAAACAGAGCTCACAAGTGAAAATGCTGGCTAGCGGCAGGACACCTGATCATGAAGAGTGTCTATTTCTATGCCTATCTCAGTGCCCAAGGAGAAACTCAATTTTTGGATCCTAGACTATGATTAAGGGACCCTCTAAGTAACTGGACACAGTGGAGAGAGTCCTGGACTTGGAATCAACAATTATCTTCATGAGCTCAAATCCAGTGGCCTCAGATTGTATGACCCTGGACAAGTCACTTAACCCTATTTGCCTCAGTTCCTCATCTGTAAAATGAGCTGGAAAAGGAAATGGCAAACCACTCCAATATCTTTGCAGAGAAAACCCCAAAAGGGGCTACAAAGAGTTATTTGAAACTGAATAACAATAACAAGAAACTAAGTACAACTCCCCACATACACATACACAAACACACAACCCAAGAGCGTCTAGAACATGGAACCTAAAACTACCACTAACTGACTCTGTGACCTTCGTCAAACCTGGGGCTGTCAGTAGGGATTTTTAAATCTGGAACAAGGGAAGAAGACAGGGCAGGGATGGGGTGTTGGGGGAGAGGGAAGGCAGGGTCAGTAGTCAGAAAGGTCAGAGCTCTCCTGGGGTCCAGGCACCCTGGGGGGAGGAAGCATGAATAATGCTGTTGGTACCCTCTAAATTTCAACATACTGGACCAAAGTCTGGCTTCCCTTATCCTAGTTAGTGCTCACAGAGTTCCCCACTCTGGACCTCAGTTCCCTCATCTGTGAAATGAAGGGCCTGAACTAGATTATCTATAAAGTCCCTTCCATCTAGAAACCCTATGATTCTGAAAGGAATGAGGCCACCTTCTTAAGGATCTGACAGTCTTGAACCTTCTTTCCCTGACCCCCCCCTTCCTCCCTCCCCGCTTCCCCGCCACGTGTTCCCTTCCAACTACAAAGCCTTTCCTCAGGCCAGAATCTGAGCCCTGGAGGGCAGGCTGGCAGGTGAAGACTAGGAACAAAGGTATAATCACTTTTGGCTCAAGGAAAGCTCTCTCCCTTGATAAGGTGGGTAAATTTCAAACTGGACTAATGAGGCTAGGAGTAAGAGGGGGGTGTTGGTGTTGATAGCCTCCTGACTCGGGGCCCTTGTGCGGCCAGACCCCTCCCCATTCCCCAGCCCTCCCCCCCGCCCCCCGCTTCCTCCCCACCCCTTCCCCCTTACAGGTCTATTAACAAAACAGGTCCTGATTGTACTCTTATCGGAGCCTGAGGTTTTGTAAACGCGGCTGTTTGGCACTGGACTAGTGGGGAAAAGGGCAGTGGACACCTCTGCGGGTGGGAGCAGTGACACCCTCTCTTCCCCTGTGGCTCTCCCTGGCAAAAAAAAAAAAAAAGCTTCCTGGGATGACTGGATGGTACTCCCAAGCAAGGACACTCCATCATTGATCAACTGGCCAGTCTTTCCTTAAGATAGTCATCCATATTACATGCTAGGTGCTGGGGGCATATTTCCAAGGAATGAAACAATCTCATTTCCCCCTCCCCAGGGTGGAGCAGGAAATGTGGGGCACACAGAGTTCGTTCTAGCAGAGCCAGGGGCTAGAGGTGAGGGAGTCGGGGTAATTAAAGAATTCTGGAACAGTGCCAGATCGAGGTTTGCCAGAGGCTCTCTACCTCTGAGGACTGGAATTTAGTGTTGGTCCTCCCTGAAGGCAGGGGAAAGGGATGAGCAGACACTTCTCTGTGTGTATATGTCTGACTGGGACATACACACATAACCAGAACTGTGGTTCTGTGGCTCTTTCAGATCTATCCTGTATTTCCAGTAGTTGTTCAGTCATGTCTAACTCTCTGTGGAACCCCATTTGGGGTTTTCTTGACAAAGATACTGGAGGGGTTTGCCATTGCCTTCTCCAGCTCATTTGACAGATGAGGAAACTGAGGCAAACAAAATTAAATGACTTGCCCAGGGTCACACAGCTAATCAGCATCTGAGGCCAGATTTGAACTCAAGAAGATGAGTTTTCCTGACTCTAGGCCTAACATTCTATCCACTGTGCCAGTTACCTGCCCTTTTTACCCTGTATATATCTTCTATAGACCTGGTTATTTTGTTATATAGTTATATAATCTACCCCATTAGAACATGAGCTCCTTGAGGACGGGCATAGTGCTAGCCACACATGGCACTTTAATAAAGCCTTGTTGACTGATTGATTATATATGTGAGCATATATGCCAAAATTGTTACTGTAATCAGTAAGATCTGAGTTCAAATAGGGCCTGGGACAACTAGTTGTCTGTGTGACCTGGGCAAAACATTTAACCTGACTCAATTTACCCAATTATAAATGGGGATAATAATAGCACCTACATTACAGGGCTATTGTGAGGATCAAATGAGATAGTATTTGTGAAAAAAAATGCTTGTTCCCTTCCCCCTCTCTCACTTCCAGTTACTCCCTCCTTCTTGCCCCTCTCCCCTAAGGCTCAGCTCACTTGACTTCTTAAAGAACCAAACTGCTAGCTTTGGCTTTAATTTCATTGGATGGGGATAGGAAAGAGGGGAAACCACGTTCCAACACTTCTTTACTTCAGTGGGGAGACAAGACAACTCTTCCCCTACCCATGCTCAATCTCTCTCCTCAATCTTCTCTATGTAGACCTCAGCCCCTGGAGGGTGACCATGGCTGGCATAGCAATTCAGAAAAAAATAAAAGCAAATCATCAGATTTGGAGCTGGGAGGGAGCTTAGAGGCAACTTAATCCAAATATCCCTTTTTATAGATGAAAAAATTGTGTCTGGGGTCAGATAGATGGTAACTAACAGAGTAGATCTTCTGTCCCCAAATCTGGAGACTCCCACTACATCACCGAACAAAGTTCTTTATTTCATCCTAGAGGGACAATTAGATAAGGGTTCACCTGTGTACCTACTTTCCAAAGCAGAGACCATGACTTGGAGACAACTCTTTCAGCTCTGGAATTCCTGGCCTAAGGCCCACACTGTCCTTACTGTATGTCTTGTGGTCTGCTACATCCAACTGACCCCAGCCATGATTCACTTTCCACCCTGCATAGCCTCTTGCCATCTGACCTTCCTCCCGGCAACCTCCTCCTTCCATCTTCCCCTAAATCCAGAATAGAGAGGCCTAAACTTGTGCAGGTTGAAGGAGTAGGCGCCAAATGGCAGCTTTGTTGTTCACCACCCAATCCAGGGTCACTGATGCAGGACAGAGGGAAGAGGGAATCTGCATTGCAAGGTAAGGAGTGGTTTCAGGTCCTGGGCTATGTACTGAGCAAGGAACAAGCTTCAGAAGCAAGTAGTACCTCTGTGGTTCTTATCCCACAGGATCAGACAATAGTAGAGTTGGGTCTTAGTTCCAGTCTATAGCCCAGTTTGAATGCTGCAATGAGATAAGCAAAACAGACATTTCAGGCCAAAAGGGATCCTGCAGTTTTGTCATTCTGAGCCAGCAGAGGTCCCAACTAGATAACAGTGTCTGAGTCTGACATCAGTCTACTGGAACTCCAACTAGGCAAGTCCATAGGCCTCTTGTTCAGACTCAAACCCATGTCAAGAGACTTGCAGACTTAAGAGAAAGGGTCAGCAATTAGATTTTGCCCTAGATCAGAACACTTTGGGAGCACTAAAAGCTTGCAGATCCCCAGTTTAAGTGGTTCCTGAGATCTTTGAATAACTCGAAGCAAAATCAAAAAACCAGTATCATGACCGATCCAAACATTCCCTTCAGAAATGCACAGAGCCTCAACATCACATAAAATCTGAAGTTAGAAAGTACACTGAAAAAATATAAGCAAACAAATAAACAAAAAATATCCCATCATAAAGAGTCATTTTGATGATACAGACACTCAAGACACAAACCAAGAAGAGAATAATTTCCCAAAAAACTACAAGCAAGGACTCAAAGAAAAACAGAGACTGGGCAAAAATTTACCTAGAATTACATTAAATAACATTTAAAATGTTACAAACCGGGGCGGCTAGGTGGCGCAGTGAGTAGAGTGCCGGCCCTGGAGTCAGAAGGACCTGAGTTCAGATCTGGCCTCAGACACTTAACACACACAAACAAAAAAACCTAGCCGTGTGACCTTGGGCAAGTTACTTAACCCCGATTGCCCTCCAAAAAAAAAACTTTAAAAGATGTTACAAACAAAAGAGAGCACTAGAGGGAAAAGTTAGAAGAGATATGAGATCTATAGAAGAAAGAAATGGAAAGGGAATTAACAATTTGGTACAAGAAGTACCAAACCTTACCCAATTAACAAACTAGAATGGACCAAACAGAAGTTAATGACTCCATGAAACAACAAAAAATACTAAAACAATTAAAATAAAGTCAAAAGACTAAGAAATAGAAGCATTTGTGAGTTATCTCATTGAAGAAACAAGTGATCTGGAAAACAGATTGAGGGGAAATAATTTAAGAATCACTAGAATACCTGAAATCCCTGACCAAAAAAGAGCCTCAATATCATATTTCAAGAAATCATGAAATGGCTCAGACTTCTTAGAACCAGAGGGCAAAGTGGATATGGGATGAATCAACCAGTTACCCCCTAAAAGAAATCCCAAAATGAAAACTCCCAGGAATATTATAGCCAAAATCCAGAGCTTCTAAATCAAAGAAAAAATAATTTAAATAGTTAGAAATAATTCAACTACCAAGGAGCTACAGTCAGGATCACATAAGATTTATTTAGCTCCTACCATAAAGGAGAAGAATGCTTGAAATATGATATCCCAGGAAGCAAAAAATATAGGCCTACAGTAAAGAATAAGGGTAAGCACCCAGGAAACTGGATATAATATAATGGGGGAGAGGAAGAAATGAATCTTGAATGAAATAGGGGACTTGCACGAATTCCTGATGAAAAGACCAGAGCTTTACAAACTTTGATATGCAAACACAGGAGCCAAGAGAAACAAAAAAGGTAAACATGAGTGATCATAAGGGTCTAAAGACAAACTGTTATACTGTAATATGGGGGAGATGATACATGTGATCCTCTAAGCCCTATCATCATCAGGATTCATAGAGGGAGTTTAATTAGACAAGGCCTGAGAGTGTTTCTGTTATATGCTGATGACCCTTTAAAAAAAAAAAAGAATGGGGGGCGGCTAGGTGGCGCAATGAGTAGAGCGCCGGCCCCGCAGTCAGAAGGACCTGAGTTCGGATCCGGCCTCAGACACTTAACACAGCACACAAACAAAAACCTAGCCAAGTGACCTTGGGCAAGTTACTTAACCCCAATCGCCCTCCAAAAAGCCAAAAAAAAAAAAAGACTAGAAAGAGGAACACATTAGGAGAAGAAAGAGAGAGGAAAGTTAGAGAAAATTATCTCACATAAACAGAATACGCAAGTAGAAGTCTATACAAAAAAAGGAAGGGGAGCAGTTGGTACTAGAATCTCAATCTCATCTGAACTGACAAAAGAGGGGGAAATAAATAATAATAAATAGTACTTAAAATTTAATTTAAATTAATTTTAAATTTTAATTTAAAATATTATTTAAAATAATAAAATAAATAAGTAAAATAAAAATTTTTTAAAGAGAGAGTTGGGTACAGAAATAGATGTCACTCACTAGGTGGAAAGGCAAGAAAGAAAAGGAAGGAGTGGATTAAAAAGAAAGAGTAGCTAAAGGGGAAGAATAATTCTAAGCAAAACAAATTTTAATTAAAGATGTACAAAAATATTTATAGAAATTCCTTTTGTAATGGCAAAGAATTGGAAACCACTGATTGGGGAATGAGCAAATGAGTTATAGTATATAAATGTGATGGAATACCATTGTCATGTAAAAAGGGACCACAGGAATGACTTCCAAGATGCCTAGGAAGAGATGTGAAATGATGCAGTTAAGGCAAACAGAACTACAAGAGTTTATCCAGTGACAATAATATTGTAGATACAAACGACTTTGAAAGACTTAGGAGTTCTGACCAATGCCATCCACAATTCCAGGGAGCTCATGATAAAACAGGCTGCCCACCATCTGATAGAGAGACATTGGACTCAAGAGTACAGATTGACATACGTACATACATATGTATGTATATATAGCTTGACTCTATATGTTTATAACAGGCATAGTATTTTTCTTTCTCCCTCAGGGCGAGAGGGGATGTGGGAAGGAAAAAAATGTGGGTTTTTGTTTAATTTTTTAAAAATCTATAATAAATATATTTTACATGATTGCATATGTATAACCTATATCAGATTGCTTTAGAACTAAAAACTTAAAAGCTCCCAAATGTTTAAAATTGTTTTTACATGTAATTGGGAGGAAAAATGAAAAAAAATTTTGGAGGGGGGAAGGCAAGGCAATTGGGGTTAAGTGGCTTACCCAAGATCACACGGCTAGTAAGTGTGTTAAGTGTCTGAGGTCAAATTTGAACTCAGGTCCGCCTGATTTCAGGGCTGGTGCTTTATTCACTGTGCCACCTAGCAGCCCCAAATATTATTTTTTTAAAGATCCATTACTGTAATTGAAGCTAGAGGTCATAAAAGTCTGGACTAAAGTAATGGGAGCAGAAATATAGAGCAAAGAACACATTTAAGAGATATTTAGAAGAAAGAATTATTAGGAATTGGAGAAAAGACCATTTCTGCCTCCAGTGTTTGGGAGCTGCCTACTTGGCCTTGGGTGCCTGGCACTTGGGAGCAAGAAGAGAGGCTGGAGGATGCTGAGCTAGGCTGGGCTGGTTGGTGCCTGGTAAAGGAATGTCATAGGCATCTCTGAGACAAGGGAGCCAGGAGCTTGCCTCTCAGAGGCAAAGGTTCTTTCTGAAGCTCAACTCTTCTCTCCTGACCTCTGCTGACTGGACTTGATCCTTTCTTTCTTGTAGGAGAACCAGTAGCAGGTAGCCTCTACTCCTCTTGTGTTTAGTTGTTTAGTAAGGAGGTAGGGTGTAGGCAGAGAGAGTCTTCTCAGTCTTCCCAGATGCTAGAGCTGGAAGGGGAGTCACAATGGGTAGGCCAAAGGAGTGTTAGATGGACAAAGAAATGGGCGGCCAGTGGGAATAGTGTCTTCTTTGTGAGCAGGTAGATGTCAAGGTTGGGAAGGCTGGAAAGTGGTGAATGGTTCAATGCCTTATCATAGAATCAAAGGATCAGACATTTAGAGTTGAAAGGGTTCTTAGAGACTGTCTGATCCAACCCTCTCACTTTATAAATGAGGAAGATAAAGACCCAGAGAAGAAGTGAAGATGCAACAAAACAGTGTGTCCCCTAACCACAGAAATTTTCTTCTTTTTTCTCTTCAGAAATATGCCCTAACAATTAGAGCCGCTCCACAGCAGAATTGGCTCCCTCGATCTCTGGAGGATATCAAGAAGAGACCGGCTGACCACTTGTCAAGGCTTTTGTAGAGAGGCACCCTGTCCAAGTATGGGTTGGACATAGGGTGTGTCGTTTAACAACAACGTCTCTGGAAAAAAAAGAACTATTCATGACACACTTTTAAATTTAATCCTCATTACTAACATTTCCCCAATCACTTTCTTAAGTCTAGACAACAGCAAAACAATAAATCAAGCCCTGATTTGTAGTTGATTTCCAAAGTGTAAATGTGCCCACTCAGAATTTAATAATTATCCCTTGCAGCTGGTACGAGCTGGCTCCAGCACACCCCTGGTTGGACTAGATGTCATCTGAGCCCTAAGATTCTGTGCTTCTAATCTACTCAATTCTTTCCTCATCAGGAGTCCAAAGCTTGGGGTGGGAGTAGGGGTGGCAGTGGAAGGGGGGTGGTGAGGAAAGGATGCCAGCTGGAGCTCTCACCTGCCGCCTTCATACCTGCTCTGGACTCAACTTGGATGATGCCTCCTTTCTTCTCCTTGGAGGGCCTAAGACAGAGGTTGACTTTTTCAAAAGGGCTTTCTTCCTGCTCATAGCTCACATTTCTTTATGGTTGAAGGTTTTCAAAGCTGTGAATTAGGGAGTATAAATAGGAATTATTATCATCATCCTTGTTTTAGGATTATTTAGGTTCAGAGAAGGAAATCTCTCAAATAGCCAATGTCAGAGCTTGGGCTTGAATGTGAACTGAGGTCTTCTGGGTTCTGATTCTAAGCCCTATGCTCCTGCTGTTTTGTTGCTGTTGAATCATTTCAGTCATGACTGACTCTCCATGACCCTATTTGGGGTTTTCTTGGTCAAAGATACTGGAGTAGTTTGCCCTTTCCTTTTCCAGTTTATTTTACAGATAAGGAAACCGAGGCAAACAGGGTTAAGTGACTTGCCCAAGGTCATACAACTAGCAAATTTCTGAGGCCATATTTGAACTCAAGTTTTCCTGACTTCAAGGTTGGTGCTCTATCCACTGTACCAGCTAACTGCCCTTCTACTATACCCATGGGATAAGGGGGAAAAGATAATAGAAAGGAGCCTCAGAAGCACAAAACTGATTAGTCACAGAGCATGGGAATCTTACTTTAAAATAATAACAATAAAAATAATGTATGTATGTATGTGTGTGTGTATGTATAGTGTCCCAAAAGTCTTAATTTGAAACTTTAATAATATCAAAAGTATAATGCTACAGATTTATAAAAACATCATTTGAAAGCTTACTATTTATATTTCTCTTATATTTATTTAGTTTTGTGAATTTTGAATATAATTTTAATTAAATTTTTTTGGATGACACTTCCTTAGATCAGTGGATCAAAAAAGGATGTCTTTTTGCTTGGCCAATTTGATCACCTGTTCTCTCTCCATTAGACTTTTTTTGGTAGATACATGTTAAAATTGTCATATATACATAAAAATATCATTCTTTGGATGACCTTAAGACCACAATTACATGACTGATAAAAGTTTTTTATGAAGTTTGAACATCTACTAGTGCAATATATAGCACAAGTTGGTGGTTATATTGAATTTTTAATAAGAAAGTTATCAATATTTTAAATAATTAACCTTTCAAAATTTTTTTGTAAATTTGGAACATGTATTCTTCTAAGGTTATTAAAGATTAAAACTGCACTAAGACTTCTGGGACACTCTGGGCATATATTCTTTGGTCCAGGTCTATGATTTCATTTTCATGAGGTACTCCCAATGTGGAAGTTTCCTCCACTGATCACAGATCATAGATCTATAGCTGGAATAGGCCTCAGAGGCCTAGTTCAACTTCCTTACTTTATAAATGAAAAAAAAAAACTAAGACCCAATGGAGATTAAAGGATTTACCTAAGGTTGCATGGATAGTTGACATCTGATAGTTAACATCAGAGAAGGGGAGACTTGAGCCCTGGACCTCTAACTCAAGAGCCTTGGATACCAAACCTCCCTCCCAGGCTGTCTCTTTAATTTAAAATGTTAGAAAGCCACCAGAGACATTGTTAAGTTAAGGGATCTGTCTACTGCCAGGTTATGTCAGAAGTGGGTCTTCTGCACTCCTGTATTCTCCATCTACCACTCCGTTACTTTGTCACCACCATCATCACTAGTATTTCTAAAACACTTTAAGGTTTTCAAAGCACTTTCCTCATATCACCCTACAAGACAGATAGTACAAATGTTTTCACCCTCTTTTTATAGATAAAGGGACCTGAAGATTTGAGAGGTGACAGGGTCTCCCTTTTCTGGTTCTCAGTTGGAGTGAACTAGGATTGTGGCTAGAAGGGACCTTAGAGATGACTTGGTCCAAACCACTCATCTTACAAATGGAGAAACTAAGAGCAAAGAGGAAGTAACTTGTCCAATATTGTACACTAGTAAATAGCAGAACTGGAATCCAATCTCAACACAAGAACCTTCCCTCTGTTGATGATTCCCAGCTCATCCTGTACCAGAACTCTAGTCTGCTAATCTAGTGCTCACTCCACTCTATTGTGATGTTTTATATATGTGTGTGTATGTGTGTGTGTGTTGAGATTGGAAAAGGCTTCCTACTGTAGATGGTGGGATTTTAGCTGGGATTTGAAGGAAGCCAGGAAAGCCAGGAGGCAAAAAAGAAGGTTCTGATCAACCCAGTGACCTTGAAGAGTTAATTAGCTCTCCTAAGAGAACTGGCATTTCAAACAAGAACAAAGCCTGAAGCCAAAGGAATAAAACTCAAATGGTAGAACCTCAGACATCAGTTAGCAGGTGGTAAGGATTTTTTAAAGCCCCTGTAGATGGTAAATCATTGGGTCATGAATTTATAGCTAGAAGGGACCTCAAAGGACATCCAATCCAACCCTTCATTTTATAGAAGAGGAGACAGAGGCCCAGATCTGGCCACTAGTAACAGAAGCAATGAATGAATATTTTTTTAAGGGCTTGTATGTCAATGGGCAGCTAGATGGCGCAGGGACAGAGTGCTGGGCCTGGAGTAAGAAGATTCATCTTCTTGAGTTCAAATTTGACCCTCAAATACTTACTAGCTGTGTGACCCTGGTCAGGTCACTTGAGCCTGTTTGTCTCAGTCTCCTCATTTGGAGAAGGAAATGGTGAACCACTCCAATATCTTTGAAACAACTGAACAACAACATAGGCCTTATATAGCACTTAGAATGTGCCACACTGTGCTAAGCACTCCACAAATATTATCTCCTTTGGTCCTCATAATAACCTTGTAAGGTAGATGCTATTATGTTCTCAACTTTACAGTTGGTAAAACTGAGGCAGAACAGGGTAAGTGACTTGCCCAGGTTATATGGCTCTTACTGTCTGAGGCAGGATTTTGAACTCAAGTCTTCCTGACTCCAGGGCCAGCAATCTATGGCCCCTGTGCCACCTTGATGCTAATTGAGGGCCCATTGTGTGTTCAGCCCTATGTTAGCCTGCAGAGCAGTGGAAATTAATAACCTTAGGGAATTTATAGGATATTTGGTGGGGAAAAGGCCCATGTATATAAGTGACATAAGGAGAGAACAGTTAAGAGCTAAACTGTATATGGGTTCCTTCCCCAGATGTAGCTGCAGAACGTGATGTCAATGGATAAATAGCTGGAAATGAGAGAGGGTGAGAAGCTGGGCAGTGTTCAGAGGGTGAATCCCCCTTCCTTCTCACTGCTTTGCCCTTTGGGGGGACCTGTGGCTATGGCTCCAAACTTAGGCAAGTAGAGTGGAAAGAAGATTTAGTCCATTGCTTTTCAATACAACAGACACTAAGAAACTACCATGTATATACGAGGTACTGTACACAGATAGATGGGACATAGGCCCTGCCCTCAAGGAGCTTTTGTTCTAATGGGCAATTTGAAGTCTATTGGACTTGAAGACTGAAGAAAGGGGTGTGAAGCAGGTAAGAGTTGAACTATGTGATTTCTGAGGTCCCTCCCTACTCTGAGATTCTATACATCTCTTTTCCTCCCACCATTTAAGATTACTTTCTCTGAGCCCCAGTTTTGTCATCTATATAATGGAGATTATTGTTGTTGTTGTTCAGTCATTTTTTTAGTCATGTCGATTTTTTTGTGACATCATTTGGGATTTTCTTGGCAGAGATAATGGAGTGGTTTGCCATTTCCCTCTCCAATTCATTTGACAGATGAGGAAACTGAGGCAAACAGGGTGAAGTGACTTGCCCAGGGTCACACAGCTGGTAAGTATCTGAGACCAGATTTGAACTCAGAAAGATGAGTCTTTCTGACTCCAGGCCTGGTACCACCTAGCTGGGAAATATTTAATAAAATAAATAAAAATACAACAGAACATAATGTGAAATTTTGTTTTTCTAATTCAATATGCAGCCTACAAGGATGCTTATGTAGTTTATGCTCCCTACAGCCACACCCTACACTTTTCTATTTAAGTTTGATATCACTGGTGGAGAAGACAATTCATTAGAGCTGTAATCAGGCAGGTTCAAGTTCAAATCCAGCCTCACCTACTTATTCTCTGACCCTAAGCAAGTCATTAATGGCTCTGGCCCTCAGTTTCCTCATCTATAAAATGAGGGGGTTAGATTCAATGACTTCTAAAGTCCCTTCCAACTTAGAATTTATGATATCATGAAATGAGAAGATGGATATTAAATGGATTTGTGAACTTGAATGTGCTATAGAGATGTTGGCTATTATTAATGGACAAATGTTTAGGTGAGGAAAGAGAAGATACGGACTTTTGTTCTTCAGTTGTTTCAGTCTTGTCTGACCCTTTGTGACCCCATGTGAGGTTTTCTTGACAAAGATAATGGAGCAGTTTGCCATTTCCTTTTCTAGTGGATCCATTTTGTCAGGCAATCAGAAGTTAAGTGACTTGCCCAGGGTCACATAATTAGAAAGTGTCTAAGGCTGGATTCAAGCAGTTCTTCCTGACTCTAGGCCTAGTGCAAGAGATGGATTAGGAAGTCTATATTAAACACCTATTGTATGTCCAAGACTGTGCTAGGAGTCAGAAAACAACCATCATTTTAAAATTCTGCTTTGCTCTGGACACTGGAAATGGGACGTTTAGACAGGAGCATGACAGTTACCCCCAGGGAGCTTACAGTCTGATAGGATATGAGGCACTAACTGTAATATACAGTGTCACATGATAAGTATTTTAGAGATGGTTTAGCAGAGTGTCCTGTGATGTCCGAGGGATAAGAAACATGATGTCAGGAATATGGCGAGACATTCTCTGGGTGGGATGCTCAAAATCTTGTTGGCTGTTTTGGAAAAGCTCCCTGGAGTAAGTTTTGGGGAAGGAAGGAAGAATTCAGCCCTGCAAGGGTTAAGACTGCGAGCTATCTCTGTGGTCTGAGGTAAGCAGGGAGAGTATTTGTTCAGGTAAATAAGGAAGGATTACTTATAATGGGAAATCAGGCTCTGACCCAACACTTCATCTCCCGGCTCTGCTGACTTCCTTCCAATACATACCTGCACACCACCCTCTCCCGAGCTGCCCTGACAGCTCTGTCCCCCAAGCTGGGCACTGCCCCCCCTTCTACCCCCCAGAGTCTGGGCATAGCCACAGCCCTGGAAGGTGGCACTGGACAGGGGGCAGGTGGCACCCTGAGAAGAGCATTGCTTTTAGTCAGAGCACCTGTCTTCCCTTCCTTTCTGCTACCCAATCTTGGGCACCACACACAGGGTGGCATTGCCCACTGTGTCCCACCCCATCACTGCCTTTGCCTCCTGCCTTATCCCCCCTATTCCCAGTCTGCTCTCCTAATGCCTGGCTGAGGCAATCTAGCACCCACAACTGCTCTCACCTCTTCCTTGCCTCTGGGATTGGTGCTGCTGCTCCTGAGTCCTCCCGGGGCGCGGGACATCTAACGGGTAAGTCTGGCACAAAATGACATAGATCACCTTGCCTTTGGTTCTTCTCCCAGGCTGCTGACTCTCCTCTGTGGGCACTAGGAGAGAGGTGGGGGGGGGGGGGGTTGATTCCTAGAGGACTCCAGAACATTGATGAAATTTATTCTGAATTTTCAATCTTAACTTCTGGGATTCACCTGGAGGGTCTGGAACCTCATTCTCTAATTTTCCGGGGGGCCATGCCCACCTGTCCATCTCTGCTACTCCCACTGCCCAATGCCAGGAGCACAGAAGAGGAAAATCTGCTAGAAGACGCAGTCCCCAGTAGCATGAACGTGGCAAGTGTCTGATGCCATCCAAGCTTGGCATGGTCCTGGCACAGGAGGGGACTCCCCTTGCTTTCCCTTCCCCTTCCCCTGCACACTGCTCCCTTCCAGCTTTTCACCCTCTGGGCTTGGGCAGGGATCAGTTTAGGGAAGTGTCTTGGGCCCAGTGAACCCCCCAATATATGGCTGTTGATGCTTATACAGTAAAACATAGACAGTACTCCTGATGCCAGGAGTATCCTAAAGAACTCTTTCTGTACTTTCCAAACATCCCTCTGAGCCTTGGGGGGTTAACCTTGGGGGAGGGTTAGCCCCACATGGAGGGACTCCAAGGTCTAGGGCCCCACATATGTTTGTACTTCTCAGTCCTCAGTGGCCACAGCTTAGAGCTGGACAGAGGGAGAAAAAGAACATGGGCAGTCCAGGATCCAGCCATGGCAAAGGAACCCAGCTAGGAAAAAATTGGGTCCGGCATGGGGGAGGGGGAGGAGAGTGGGGAGCTAGGGTGGGGACAGAGGACTAAGGCAGCACAGGAAAGGAGGGCAGCCAGGGAACAGCTTCAGGGTAAACTGCTTTGCCATGTGGGGTTGTGGGCATTTCAAGGAGGTGGAGTCTGAGTGCCTGTGGGGACTGTCTGTACATTTTACTAGTCATTTGCATACAGAGGGTTTGATAAAGGATTTCCCATCACCCCCAGCCCTCCTTCAAAGTTTAACTTTTTTTTTTTAATTCCATGATTTGCAAGATATATCCCAGAGGGAGTGTAAGGATTGTAGAATGTTGGGGCAGGGGGAGGAGGAGGAGGAGGAGGAGGAGGAGGAGGAGGAGGAGATGGGGGCAGTAGAGAGCTAAGGGGAGAGAAGGCAGGAGAAAGGAAAAGATTTTCTGGGAATTGAAGTTGGGCTGGTGAGTAGGATGGATGAGAAGGGTGGACAGAGGGGCAAGAGAATAGGAGAGAAAGCTAAAGTTGGAGGAGGGGAAGGGGAACAGAGTGAAAGAAGCAAGAAAAGGAAGGAAGAAGGAAGGATGAGAGAGGAAAAGAGGAAAAAGGAGGGGAGGCTGAAACTCTATCTAACTGACATCCCTGGTGTTTGGTCCCTAGTAGGTGCTCGAGGGTCTATTGAATTGAATCATCGAGGGAAGGCGTCAGGGTGAAGGACAGACTTAGCAGAGGGAGGGCAAGAATCAGGGTGGAGGGGCTCAAACCAATCTCCTTATTGGGATGGGGGTCTTGAAGGAATTCTGATGGGATGGGGGTCAATCTTTATCTCCAGGGATCCCAGGTAAGAGGATGACAGTGAAGCTGGGCTGAAGATTTCTCTCACTCCAAGTCAAACTCAATAAACAAAAAATTCCCTACAGCTCCCTACCTTAGGCTCTGACCTCCCAAGCCACCCCCCACCCCACCCCTCAATTCATGTCTCTTCACTTAGTCCTTAGTTCCACGGCCCTGGCTGGGCCTTTGCTCTCATTTCCTGCTGTGCCCCCAATAAACCCCAGCTCCCCAGCACCAGCTGCCCGCTGAGTAACAAAGCAAATAGGCTAGCACAGAACTATCCCCAGTCTGGAAGAGATAAATCTTGTGGACCCTGGCCTGCCACCCTCTCCAGCCTGGCCTGCCCACCTCAGAATGGCAGGAAGGAGAGAATAATCCTGGGATGGGCCACAGGGCTGCATTAGTGACTTGAGAAGTAGGACCTAGGCTGGGCCTCACCCTCCTGGACCTTCTCTCCCAATCAGTCCCAAACACACAGATTTCAGTAGAAGGTTCTGGCTTCTAGGCACCCTGGGAGGTGAGAGAAGGGAGACAGGGAGAGACCTCTAGGTCTGGGATTCAAATTCAGTGTAAATTTCCCTGCCCAGGGTTTATAGTTCAGCCAGTTCATGAACAAGTATTTCAGATCTTTACTGAAGCCTTTCCATACTGATGGATACTAGAGCACTGGCCTTGGAATAAAGAGCTGACCTCATTTCAAGTCTTGGCTCTGACATTTATTACTTTTAGTAGTAGCCACTTAACCTAGACAGGACTCAGTTTCCTTATCTGTAAAATTAGGGCATTGGACTAGGTCCATGGTGTTGAATTTAAATAGAAACAGTAGCCACTAATCCACATATAAAGATTTCTGTGGGCTGCATATTGATTTAGTTTTAAACTGTGATGTTATCTATGTTTTATTGCATTTTTATTTATTTTTAAGAAATATTTCCCGATTATGTTTTAATCTGGTTCCTGTAGTACTTGGGAATATTGTGGGTTGTTGTAGGCTTGACATCTCTGGAGTAGTGAACTCTAAACTCACCATAGTGCATAGAGGGCCAGACCTAGAGTCAGGACGACTCTTCATGAGTTCAAATATGGTCTCAGACACTTACTAACTGTGTGACCCTGGGCAAGTCACTGAACCTTGTGTGTCTTAATTTCCTTATCTGTAAAATGAGCTGGAGAAGGAAATGGCAAACCCCTCCAGTATCTGCCAAGAAACCCCCAAAATGGGGTCATGAAGTGGGGTCATAGTGGACAGAGTGCTAGGCCTGGAGTCAGGAAGATCCGAGTTCAAATCAGCCTCCGATGTGTATTAGCTGTTTTCCTCAGTTTTCTTTCCTGTAAAACATTGATAACAATATTCCAGGGTTGTTGTGGGGATCAGATGAAATAATATCTGTGAAGTGCTTAGTTTAATAGCAGTGGCATACAATCGGTGCCACATAAATGCTTACTCTCTTTCTTAAGTCTATGTTTCTTCAAGCCTCAGTTTTCTCAGCTGTAAAGCTGATCATAAACCTGTCTCACTGGTCAGCAGTTCAGAGGTCTGAACACAGGTCCATTCAGGACCCTGTGAGAATGGGCCTTCTGTTCTGTGATGCAGCCAGTAGTGGAGGAAGCTTTGCTTGACCACACATGATTTTAGGAGACTTTTCTTTTTGCTTTTTCCTTTGGGAGGAAGAGAGAGATGAGGGAGAGAAGTAGGGCTTGTTAACTGAAAAAACTTTAATTTCTTTTAAAAAATTTGTCAAACACTTTGCAAACCTTAAAGTTTCTCTCTCTGTCTCTCTCTCCTCCCTCTCTCTCTGTATCTCTCTGTCTCTGTCTCTCTTCTCTCTGTCTCTCTCCTCCCTCCCTCTCCCTCTCTCTGTCTCTGTCTCTCTCTCTGTCTCTCCTCTCTCTCCTTCTCTCTCTCCTCTCTCTCTTTCCTTTTTCTCTCTCTCTCTGTCCTCTCTTTGTCTCTGTCTTTGTCTGTCTGTCTATCTCTCTCTCTCTCTCTCTCCCCTCCCATCAGTAATTATTAGGAGAGGTGTCTGAAGGAAATAGTCAAACACCACCTTCACAAGGAGTCCTTTCCTGGTTTTTCCACTCAGTTGTGAGTGCCTCCTCTTCCCCTCAAAATTTGTTGTTGAACATCCAGTCACTGGATATTCAACTGACTCTTTGTAATCTCATTTTGGGGGTTTTCTTGGCACAGATACCAGAGTGGTTTGCCATTTCTTTCTCCAGATCCTTTTGCAGATGAGGAAACCGAGGCAAAGAGGGTGAAGTGATTTGCCCAGGGTCACACAGTCACAAAGTGTCAGATTGGATTAAAACTCATGAAAATGAGTATTCCTGCCTCCAGTTCTGGTACTCTACCCACTGTGCCTCCTAGCTGCCCATATCCTCTAAATTATCTGATGTTAATTTTGTAAATATTGTATGTCCACTTCTAATATACATGTTATCAGCCCAGGTAGGATATAAGTCTGGAGCTGAAATAGTTCTCTCTCTCAGCTTTGTGTGGGATTGTAAAACTATAGATAGGAACCATTTCTATTTCAAACACTTCCACGTGCATTGTTGGACTGTTTAACTCTTATCATCATCATAGCCCCAGTGTCAGACACAATTCCTTAATTTTGCAGGTGAGGAAACTGAGTCCCATCAGGATTAAGTGGGTGTCAAGTAATAAATGTCAGAGCCAGTAAGGCACCTAGCAGATACTGACTGATTAATCCTATAATCATGAGAGCATCAGAATTGGAAGGGACCAGAAAAACTACCTAGTTCAACTCCTTTATTTTACAGACAAGGAAACTGAGGACCAAGGAGACTTAACTTGCTGAACATCACGCAGTAGAGTCAGTGGTAGTCAGGCTTAAAGTCCAGGTCTCTTAACCAAGGTTTCTCCTCCCATAATTACCTGCTTTTCTATGATGCTTCTTTCATTGGTAACTAAATTCTGAATAGCCGTAGGGATATGAGGCTGCTAGGTGGGCTTGGAGTCAAGAAAACTCACTTCCTGAGTTCAAATCCAGCCTCAGACACTCACTAGTTGTGTGACCCTGGGCAAGTCACTAAACCCTGTTTGCCTCGGTTTCCTCATCTGCAAAATGAGTTGGAGAAAAGGAAATAGCAAATCACTCCAGTGTGTTTGCCAAGAAAACTTCCAAAATGGTGTCACAAAAAGACCAAACAGCATTAAATGGCTGTGTGACTCGGCAACTCACTGAACATATCTGTGTTTATATTCAGAAGATCTAGGAAGGGTTCAAGGAAGAAGTGGAACCTGAACTGGACAGGATGGTCTGAGGAGCTAGTCTTGGTGGGAGTGGGGGTAGGGGTCCAAGAAGGAGGAGAGGAATGGAGATTTGGTTCCCCTAAGTCTTCCTCCGGGAGATTTAACCATGGCAGCTGCCAGCTAGGGGTAGATTTCCTTGCCCCAGTAGCACTCTTTCTGAGGCTAGACCCAATATGAGCTCTTTAGCTTTATGTGGGGATGTGGTATCAATAGATGCCTTTTTATATTTCAGAGGAGTTTGACGGTTTGAGACAATCTACCCCCATCCCCTCCTTCTGGGGGAGAGTCTATGAAAAGCCCTGGGACCAAGACAGATATCTGTCCAGGGCTCCCCTAGGGAGGAAAGGAGCCATCATGGGGATAAGAGGTGGAGGCTGCTCCTAGGTTGTCTGTCACCTGGCTCAGTCCCAGAGATGGGACAGGTTTGGCTGCCTGGGGTCTAGGGAGCAAATCATACCCTGTGCAAGGGACACTGATCTCTGGCAGGCTTTAACTCATTTCTCTTGCCCGTTTCCCCTTCCCTAGAGCCTCCCATCACCCATCTCCTCACCTGTAACCCCATTTGTCTCTTCCTGTCCCTTCATGTTTCTCCTCACCCCAGCCCACTTCACCTGTGCTCTGCCCCACCTCCCCTGTGCCCCCATTCCTTCCTTCACACCTCAGGCTTCCTATCCTATAATCTCAATTTATCCCCCACCCCCAGCCTAGCTGCCAGTCAGGTGGAGCAGCCCTTCCCAAAGCAAACTTTACACAAGGAGACGTTGCCCTGGGCCCTTCCTGACATTTAAGGCAGAACATTATCTAAACTAGTTTGCATATGTTTCTGCTCAGCCCTTGGGCAGCCCAACCCAGGAGATTCCTCCCTTCTCCCTGGGATCTGGGTCAGAGCCCAGAGTTTTTACCCCTATAGAACTCCCACCTCCATTTCTCTGAGCAGCCTCTCCTGCAGCCTTGATGGGCGTCTGGGAAATAAGCTGTCTTGACTGTCCTTCCTCTGTTTTCCTTAGGCCGGAGGGAGGGGGAATTTCCTTCTCCCTTCTGTGACCTCCCTTCTCCTGCTCTCCAAGGGCTCAAATTTCCCCCCTTCCCAGGGAAACTCTTGCCAGGAACTGTATGGGTCTATGAAGAAAAAGCTCCTACTCCACTGGAGAATATAGGATCTAAGTTATCCATCCCATCCCGTCTCTGGAGGAATAGTTGAAAATTAAGGAAAAGCAGATCCCTGGCCTATGTAAAGAAAAACTATGTAACAATTAGAGCTATCCTTTTGTGGCTTGCTATAGAGGGGATTCCTGTTCAGATATTGTTGTGGTTCAATCATTTCATTCATGTTCAATTCTTTGTGATCCCATTTTGGGGTTTTCTTGGCAGAGATACTGGAGGGGTTTGCCATTTCCTTCTCCAGCTCATTTTACAGATGAGGAAACTGAGGCAAACAGGATTAAATGACTTGTCCAGGGTCACTTAGCTAGTAAGTGTCTGGGGCTGCATTTGAACTCAGAAAGATGAGTCTTCTTGACTCTAGGCCTGGCACTCTATCCACTGTTCCACCTAGCAGCCCCTACCTGTTCTATATTAAGTTAGAATATAAGACTCCTGAGGTCCCTCCAACTCTGAAATTCTATATTTGTGTTATTCCATCCCATGCCATACCATGCCATCCCACCCCATTCCATCTCATTCCCTCCCAAACCACCCCCTACCATCTTTTCTCTTCTGTTTTCACAATGACTATACCTTCATTCAGTCCTTCCCCACCTCTTCTTCAAACACTTCCCCCTAATTGCATCTTTCAACTCCCTCTGTTGTGATGAATGATTTGGGGGGAGGGGGGTCTAGAAGCTGGAGGAAGAATGGAGTTTTGGAGCTAATGGAAATCATGCTAGATTTGGGTTCAAATCCTAGTGTTACAATAGGAAAGTGATGTCACCTCTATGGGCCTCCATTTCTCATTTGTAAAAGGCAGGGGTTGGACAAACCTCTGAGCTTTCTTCTGGCCCTGGATCTATATCTTAACTCATGAGGCAACCTGGTACAGTGAAAAGAATTCTATATTTGGAGGCAGAGGACCTGAGTTCGAAAACTGCCTCTGTTACTTGCTATAGTACTTTGGGACCCCAGGCTAGTGAGTCAAACTCTGGACCACAATTCTTTATCTGGGAGGAAAAAAGTGTGTGTGTGTGTGTGTGTGTGTGTGTGTGTGTGTGTGTGTGTGTGTCTGTGTGTCTGTGTGTCTGTGTGTCTGTGTGTGTCTGTGTCTGTGTGTCTGTGTGTGTCTGTGTCTGTGTGTGTGTGTGTGTGTGTGTGTCTGTGTCTGTGTCTGTGTCTGTGTGTCTGTGTCTGTGTGTGGTGGCTGGGGTAGCCTTTACGTAACAAAACAAATTCCCTCTACATTTCTACCTCTTGAAATTTCTTCCTTCAAAGCCCAGCTTAGGTGGAATTTCTTCTATAGAGCCCTCTCTGATCCTCCCAACTAGAAGAGATCCTTTCTTGCCCAATCTTTCCCCATGGCCCTCTAACTTTCTTCTTCATTTTCTTTATGTTAATTCATTTCTAAATAAGACTCAATGTGTAACTGACTCATTCTCTCTCCCCTGCACCTCCCACCCCATTAAATTATAAACTCCTCAAGGGCAGAGACCACATGTTCTTTTTTCATCTTTTATCTCTCCCTCCCATGGCCGAACAAGGGTACCGCAAATGTCTTTGATGAATTACATCCAATCCTAGACAATACCATCCATCCTCACTTCAGGGAAGTCTCCTACATTCAATTTTCTCATCCTCTTCCTTGTCAGTCACCTCAGGGATCTATTATTCTATGGGAGAGAGTCCTCCTTCCCCAGAAGCAGCTCATAACTCCTCCATGCCTTCAGAGACAGGCTTTGGTAATTGGGATCCAATTGAACCCAATCTTCTGAGGATGAGCCCCTCTGAATCTAGGTAGTCTGGTCCTTGGATGACAAGACACATGTGTCGCCAGACTGAGCTCCTCAAAGCTTGACTTCCATGATGCAACCTTCACAAACTCAGGGTCACAGACACACCAAGATGAGACATTGGAATAGACTTGGGTAGAAGAAAAGTAAGTAATCAATAAAATCATTTTTACAATGGACAGCTAGGCGGTATGGTGCTGGGACTGAGTCAGGAAGACTCATCTTCCTAAGTTCAAATCTTGCCTCAGACACTTACTAGCTAGCTGTGTGACCCTGGGCAAGTCACTGAACTCTCTTTGTCTCAGTTTCATTTGTAAAATGAGCTGGAGAAGGAAATGGCAAGCTACTCTAGTAGCCTTGCCAGAACAACCCCAAGTGGGGTCATGAAGAGTCAGACATGATTGAAAGACGTGTAAAATGAGGAAGATTTCATACTCAGAACACCCTCTCAGAGGTAGCTGGAGAAGAGCAGCTTCTCAGCAGAATTAAGATTCAAGCACAATTTTCCCCCTAGGTCTTAGGTCCATGAAGGCCTGTGCTCTCTTTCTTTTCTTAGCTAAATTCCTGGAAGAAGCTGTCTACACTCAACTGCTTCCATTCAATCACTACTCAGACTTCAGTAGATTTGGTAGATTTGCAATTTGCCTTCTGACCTCCTCACTCAACTGAAACTTCTCTCCCAAATTACCAAAGATCCCTTGTTGGCCAAATCTAATGGACTTAGTCCTCATTCCTCTCTGCCAGTCTGCCCCATTAGACACTCTGGACCACCCTCTCCTCCTGGATATGCTCTGCTCTCAGGAGTTTTGTGGTTCTATGCTCCAATCAATTGTCAGATGTTATTTCAACCTCCATAGTATCTCTTACATATATTCCTTACTCAACACTCAGTCACTTTGTTGTTGTTCAGTCATTTTCAGTCATGTCTGACTCTTTGTGACCCCATTTGGGATTTCTTATATCCCAACCAGGAGTGGGGAACCTATGGCCTTGAGACCACATGTGACCTTGAGGCCACAGGTTCCCTACCCCGGTGCCCTGCTATTCTTCTGATTGCCTTCAGTCAATGCTCTTGTCAGTCCCATTAATTATGATCTGTATGCTAGTGACTCCCATTTCTATATCTTTGGTCCCAATTTGTCCTTAGCTGAATCAATATTAGCAATATTGCTCCAACTATTGCCTATCATACTGTATATTTGAGAGAGATCTTAAACTCAGCATGTTGGAAACAGTCCCCAAACCTACATCCTTCCAAACTTCCCTATTTCTGCTGAAGGCACCACCATGCTTCCAGTCTCAAAGGTTCATAATCTTGGCATTATCATCAACCGCTCACTGTCTCTCACTTTGTGTATACACTCATTTGCCAGATCTTGCCATTTTTACCTCTACATCTCTGCATCTGCCATCTTCTCTCTACTTAACACTGCTACCACTTTAGTTCAAACCCTTACCACCTCTCAACTCAATCATCGCAATGGTCTCCCAATTGTTTTTCCTGTCTCAAGTCCCTTCCCATTTCAGTCCATCTTCCATATGGCTGCCAGTGTAATTTTCCATACATGCAGATCTGTTCACATTATTCTTCTACTCAATAATTTTCCATGGCTCCCTATTATCCCTAGGATCAAATATAAACTCCTCTGCTTAGATTTTACTCTTAACTCTCACTTAACTTTACTTAAACCTTGACAACTTTGCCTCAACCTGTCTTTCCAGCATCATTGGATATTATTCCATTTCCCAAATTCTTGTTGTTCTGTCATTTTTCAGTTGTGTGCAACTCTGTCTGAGGCCAGATTTGAACTCAGAAAGATGAGGCCCATCACTCTATTGACCATGCTACCTAGCTGCCCTACATATAGGAAAACTGAGGTCCAAATTAAGTGATTTTTCCCCCAAAGGTAGTAAGTGGAGGAGCAAGGTTTTAACTCAGATCTTCCTTTTTCCAAATCTAGCACTTTATCTACCCTATGCTATCACATATAAGAAGATATGGACTATCATCTATCTACTTGCTTTCCTGATGGTTTATGTAACATATGTTTAACCCTTCATGACCCCATTTGGGGTCTTCTTGGCAAAACTATGGGAGTGGTGTGCCATTTTTTCCCCAGCTCATTTTGCAGATGAGGAAACTGAGGCATAAAGTTTAAGTGACTTGCCCAGGGTCACGCAGATAACAACAGGATTTGAATTTGGGTCTTCCTGAGCCCATGTCCAGTGCTCTAACTACTAGCTTTAGCATTTAGGGATCAGGTCCCTGTATTCCCCATCCCCAAATATGCCTTTCATGATATTTCAGATTCTGATTAACCAACAAGTATGTTTTGAGTACCTCTTGTATACCCAGCTCTGTTCTAGGTACTATGAAAGATTCAAAAAAATATTAAGACATGATCTTTAGCCTGAAGAAGTTTGCAGCTTCTTTGGGGGAGGAAGACGTGCAAAGATAAACCACAGATAAATATAGCTAATGGTGGATTGTGTGGTACAGACTACTTCCTGGTGCTGTAGGAATATGGCACCACTTAAGGGTATTACTGGGGCAGCTGGGTGGCTCCATAGTGCACAGAGTGCTGGGCCTGAAGTCAGGTAGAATTTGCCTCAGTTTCCTCATCTTCCAGATGAGCTGGAGGAGGTAATGGCAATCCACTCTATTATCTTTGCCAAGAAAACTTAAATGGGGTAATAAAGAGGTGAAGATGATTGAAATGACTAAAGAAGAAGGGCATTGATATAAGACTCCAGAGAAGCCATTCATGTGGGCTAGGATAGTCAAGGAAAACTTCACAGAATCATAGACTCATAGAATACCAGAACTGGAATGCACATTAGGGGGCCATCTAGCCCAAAGCTTACTTGGACAAGAATTCCCTCTAAAGCATCTCTGCTAATGGGTCATCTAGTCATCTCTTGAAGACCTCAGGTGATGAGGAGCTCACCACCTCCTGACATACCCCATTTATGGAGGACATGGGGCCTGAGCTGGGCCTTAAGGGTGTGGAGAGGAAATTAAAAACAAATATCATGGACAGGACTTGAGCAAAAGCCTGGGGACTATATTTCTCATGGCAATGTCAAGGACAAGGAAGAAACAATTTGATTTGATGATATATATTGTGATGTAGTGAGTGGTAAGTTTAGACAGCTAGGTTGGCATCAGGTTGTGAAGAGGCTTTAAAGGCCAGGTAAGAGAAATTTGAATTTAGAAAAGAGCATGGTGCAGTAGAAACCATGTTAGATTTGGAGCTCCTGGCCCTGCCTTTGAATCTTCCTTCTGCCATTTACCACCCAAAGTGCTTTGGCTAAGTCACTTAATCTCTCTGGTCTTCAGTTTCCTCATCTGTAAGACTAGATGACCTCTTACATCCTTCCCAGCTTTAAACCTATGACCTTGTGAACTAGGAGCTCTGAGAGGCAGATGCAGACTTGGCTGAATAAGCAAACACTCATTTATTTTGTGTTTACTATATGCCAGGGTTGATTTAAAGAAACCCTCCCACCATCTTGGACTGTACCCCTGGTTCTGAGAGATGAGTTTTCACCTGATCTATCTGGGACATTGCCTGGGCATATCTTCACCATGTTCTGCCCCAGCAGATACCTTCCTACTTCCTTAACCTCTTTTCTAGCCCTGCTTTATGTGTTATCTTTCTCCATTTGAATATAAGCTCCTTGAGGGTAGGGATTGTCTTGCTTGATTATATTTATATCATCAGCCCTTAGCACAGTGCCTGGCATGTGGCAAACACTTAATAAATGCTAGCTCTATCTATCTATCTATCTATCTATCTATCTATCTATCTATCTATCTATTCATCTGCCTACCTGTCTGTCTGTCCATTCATCTGTCTAGCTAACAAATAATGCTGTCTAAAAATGGAATGGGCTACCCCAGGAGGTGGTCAGTTCCCTTTCATTGTTCAGTGGTATCTGATTCTCTGTTTCCCCACTAGGGGTTTTCTTGGCAAAGATACTGGACTGGTTCTGCCATTTCTTTCTCCAGCTCATTTTACAGATGAGGAAAGTGAGGCAAAGAGGGTTAAATGACTTGCCCAGGGACACACAACTAGTAAGTGTCTGAGGCCAAACTTGAACCCAGGAAGATAAGTTTTTCTGATTCCAGGCTTGGTGCTACCAAGCTGCCCATTCATTGTAAATCTTTTAAATAAAGACTTGATGACCATCTGTCAGGAACATTGCAGAAGAGATTATTGTCCAGGTGTGTGCTGGCCTAGTTGGCCTTTAGAGATCCTTCCAACTCTAAAACTACATGATTGATAGAATCTTTGAATGTGAAGATTGCCCAACACCTCATTTAAAAGATGAAGAAACTGGACCCACAAAAGAGAAATCATGACTTGAGGTCCCACAGAAATTAAGTGCCTGATATGATAAGAAATAGAGACCGCTTGGTCTTCGTGAACTTGGGCCATGCATTCTCTCAGCCTTTCTCCTTCTGATCTAAAGATTCTCTGGGAATCTTTTCTGAATGCTGAGGGAGAGAGAGAAGGACAGGGATAGGGGCTGTGAGAGAAACTGGGAAAAAGAAATGGGAAGCCCTGTCATTTTGAAATCCCTCCAAGGAAATTGAGCCAAGAGCCTTTTCAATGGCCACTGGCCCTAACTCCATGTTTTAGGGACTGAGTGGTCTTTCATGATGCTCTTCCTCCTTCTGGTAAGGACAGGGGCTGGATTAGGGTGATTGAAATAACCCTACATGGAAACACACCCAATATCCCTATAGACTGGCCCTGAAGCTCAGTCTGGGATTGTGGATGGTTGGAAAGGCTTCTATATGGAGCTTTTCTTAGGGATCCAATTGCAAAGTCTGGCATGTATTTATTGTGTGCACACATACATACATACAGCCATACACACATTACTATGTGCACAGACATGTGAGTATGCACATAGAAGTGTGTCTGTGTACATATGGACATGTGTAGATCATAAATGTGAGTGTGCATTCATACATGTATATATTAATAGAATCCTAATAAAGCTGCCCTGGGCCCCAGTGTCCTAACTTCATTATAGGCTCCACTTAATAGCAGGCCCATTGTATCTACCTAACCTCCCCCACCAATGTCCTAACTTCTTCACATATGCTTCACTGCTCACTAGAGGAACAGGTGCATCCATGAACTCATATTTCTCACAGAACAGCAGGCATGTCCATGATTGCAAGATGGGATCCTAGCTACTGCCTCTACCTAGTCCCTCTACCTACCCCCAAACCCATTCCCACAGATACAGGTGTTTCAACCACAATCACATCATCCATCTAGTTCAAGACAGGGCTACAATACCTAACTATTTGTCTTGACCAGACAGGACCACAATAGCCAGCCAGTTAGCAGGCAGCACAATCGGAATGTTTAACCACCAAACCATAGATGACCCCTCCTCCATTACCTAATCTCTTAACAAACTTCTTCTGCCACTTTAATATATTCTATGTAAATTTTTTATTGTGTAATCAGCATTTTTACCATATAAAAATCTATATTGCTTTCTCTGAAGTTGCTGGTTCCTCTGGGAACTTAGCCTGCCTCAGGAGAGGTATCAGTCTCAATAAATGCCTATGCTTGGATTAGAGGTGGTCTGACTCTGAATTCTTTGAGACAGTTCCCCCACAACACATCACAAAACTCCAACGGTTTTTGGGGTGGGCAGAGCCCAGCACAGTGCCTTATGTCTAGTAAGCAATTAATAGATGCTTATTGATTGATTGATTGATTGTCAACATGGGACACTGGGAGTGAAAGGAGTGGACCATTGAGATGGTCAGCAGAGGTAATGAGTCACAAAGAATCAAAGCCTTGCCTTTTCGGTATTTTTATTTTATTTGTATATTTTGTATTTTTTTCCTGTATTTTATATGTATATTTTTTAAGCTTTTACAAAGGGACATTTATTTCAAAGGCATAGTAAGAACATAAACTCACACCCCCATACACACACCCCAATGTCTAGGTGAGGCAAGAGTCTTCCCTACTCCATTTAGTTTTCTGGGAAGTAAGTTCAAAACCTTCCTACATAGGCTTGGTCCTCCCAAATTGGTATTTAGATGCAGTATGACTGCCACTAATGCCCAGCTACTGCTAGGTTGTATTCTTAGCCCTAAGGTTACTCCTTGCTCCTGGGGCATTGGTGCTGATGAGGCTCCAAAGCTCAGGTTCAGAGCACCCTCCTGACCTTTAAAATTGAAAGGGACTGGAAGGTTCTACTCCTTTCACCAAGAACATGAAAAGACAAAGCTGAAGGTCCTTTCACTGGCCCATCGGCCTCTCTCCTTACAGTGTGGTCTGAGTGAAAGTCACCAAGATCCTCCAAGAGTGAATGAGAGAAAAGAGCCCAGGATCCCATATATTCTCACAGAATATCATCTTAGAAAGGTACCTAAGAGATCATTTAATTCAATCCTCCCATTGTATACATGAGAAAACTGAGGCCTGGAGAGGGGAAGTGATTTTCTTCAGGTCATATTGAGAGAAAATTATATCATTCTGTTATTACAAATCTCTTGGCACCCCACAAAGGGTGTGGACAAAGCAAGATTGTAATGATAATTTATATTTTAGTAACTTAAAAAAATTCCTCAAAACAATGCTGTGAGGTAGCTGGTAAAAATGTTATTTTAGCCTCATTTTACAGGAAAATAGGACGTCCAGTGAAGTTGAGTGACTTGCCCATGGTTCTGTGGCTAAAAAGTGTTGGAATTAGAACCCGAACCTGGGTCAAGACTCCAAGTCCAATACTTGTTCCACTGTTAATAAATGGTCAAAGGATATGAACAGGCAGTTTTCAAACAAAGAAATCAAAGCTATCTATAGTCATATAAAAATGCTCTAAATCACTATGGATCAGAGAAATGCACATTCAAACAACTCTGAGCTACTACTTCACACCTATCAGATTGGCTAATATGACAAAAAAGGAAAATGTTAAATGTTGGAGGGGATATGGGAAAACTGGGACACTAATGCATTGTTGGTGGAGTTGTGAACTGATCCAACTATTCTGGAGACTAATTTGGAACTATTCCCAAAGGGCTATAAAACTGCATACCCCTTGATCCAGCAATGCCATGACTAGGTCTATATCCCAAAAACATTCAAAAAAGGAAAAAGGATCTATTTTTCCATAAATATTTATAGCAGTCCTTTTCATGGTGGCTAAGAATCAGAAATTGAATGGATGCCCACCAATTGGGAAATGGCTAAACAAGCTGTGGTATTTGATTGTAATGGAATATTATTATGCTATAAGAAATGACAACCTGGATGGTTTAAAAAAAAAAACAACAACCCTGGACTTACATGAACTGATGCTGAGTGGAGTGAATAGAACCAGGAGAACATTGTACACAGTAACAGCAATATCATACAATGAAGAACTGTGAATGACTTAGCTATTCTCAGCAATACAATGATCTAAGACAATCCCAAAGGACTAATGATGAAGCATACTATCTGCCTCCAGACAAAGAACTGATATTGTTTGAATACAGACTGGAGCATGCTATTTTTCACTTTTTTCTTTCATTTTTTCTTTTATTTGAGTATTCTTGTACAAATGACTAATAGGGAAATGTTTTACATAATTGCCCATGTATAACCTATATCTGAGTGCTTATCGAGGGGAAGGAAGGGAAGAAAGGAAAGGATAGAATTTGGAACTCAAAACTTTAAATAAAAATTTTACAAAGAGAAAGAAAAGAAATTGATGGGGATGAGAGACAGAAACAGTGATGATGGAGAGAGGAAAGGAGGAAGAAAGAGAGAGAAGAGAGAAAATGAGAGAGAGGATACAGAGAAAGAGAAGAGGGAGAGGGATGGGGAGATGAGAAGGGAATGAGAAGGGAAGTAGTGAGAGAGAGATAAAGACAGGAGAGACAGAACCAGAGAGAGAAGGAAGAGAGAGAGGAGAGGAGAGGAGGAGAAAGGAGAGAGAAGAAGAAGAAGAAGAAGAAGAAGAAGAAGAAGAAGAAGAAGAAGAAGAAGAAGAAGAAGAAGAAGAAGAAGAAGAAGAAAGGAGAGAGGAAAGGAGGAAGAAAGAAAAAGAGATAGAGGAGAAAGTCCGAGATAGAAAGAAAGAAGGGGGAGGGATGGGAAAGAAGGGAAATGAAAAGGGAAGTAGTGAGAGAGATAAAGAGAGAAGAAAGAATAATAAATAAGAGAAAGATAGAAAAAAGAGGGAGAAAGAAGGAAGAGAGAAAAAAGAGAAGAGAGATAAATAAGAGAATAAGAAGAATGGGGAGAAGGGAAATGAGAAGGAAAGTAGTGAAAGAGCTAAAGATAATCAGAAAGAGAAAGAGAAACAAGAGGGAGAGGAGGGGGAGAGAATTTATAGTATAGAAAAGCAGAAGAGGTGACAGGAAGAAGAAAGAAAACAGGTAAGATGGGACGAGGTGATAGGAACAAAATCCCCAGAAGCCTGAAAAGGATTCAACCATAACAAGAACTCAGGCTCATCCAGCACCTCAGTCTCCCACTGATCTTGGATCCCAATCCTTCATCTCTCTCCAATGTTCTGGCTTGCTGACCAGGAAACCGAGCCTCAAGCCATGCTACTCACTCACCCCAAGAGTACATGAGATTCCATCTGTTTGCCAAACCCTATGTCTTTGCCTATTCCTCCACTGAGTCATAACCCGTGGAAGGAGAGATAAACAACCCAGAATAAAGAGTTCTGGAGGAAGAGTCCCAAGGAAGCCTCCTAACTTAGAACCTCATTATCTCAGAGCTGGAAGACACTTCAAAGGTCAACTAGTCCATTTCCAAGCAAGGTCATCTCTGTAATATTCCTGAGAAGTGGTCATCCAGATTTTAATCCCAGTAGTCATGGACCCCTTTGGCCATCTGTTGAAGCTTCTGACCCCCTTCTCAGGATTCTGCTTTTAAATGGATAAAACAAAATACATAGGATTATAAAGGAAATGACTTCCATTGAAATGCAGTTATCAAACTATTTTTTTTTAAAGCTCAAGTTAAGAATCTCTGCTCCAGCTTAAGGCATCTGGTGATGAGGAATGCATTATCCCTTGAAGCAACCCTTTCCACTTTGGGACAGTTCTGATTATTAGGAAGTTTTGCCTCATGATAAGATGTAATCTGTCTCCTTACCTTTGACCTCCTGGTGAAAAAAAGATGGATTCAGAGATTCACAAAGCAATGTTCACTGACCAAACACGTCATTTTGATCTGTGCCTTGTTTCCTCCACCCACTGCCCCATGATGGACTGGACCTGGGGAGAGACAAACAGCAAGACAGATGGGAAGGGCTCTGGTGCTAGGTATGGATTCATCTTAGCTCAGCTTTTAGCTTGATCTTTGACCTGGGACAAGTTTTCCCCTCCTCTGGCCTTCCATCTCCCCATCTGTAAAGTGAGAGAGTTGTACTAGCTAGAGTAAGATTCTTAACCTTTTGGGTGTCAGAGACCCCTCCCTTTGGCAGTCTAGTGAAACCTATGGATCCCTTCTCAGAATAATACATAAAGTAAAAAATGTAGGATTACAAAGGAACTAGTAATACACTTTTGACTATAAAAACATATGTAAATTAAATATAATATTTAAATATCTACTTATATAGCTTAAAACTGCCCTGAGACTTTTGGGACACTCCATACAGTTCTTTAAAAAAAAAAAGTTCACAGACCCTAGGGATTAAGAACCCCTGGACGACATGATGGCTAAGGTATCTGCCACTCTAATGCCATGTAATAATAATGATATTAAGATATAGTAATAGTGTGATCATAATGCTATGATTATAAGGCACCACCTTCAGAATAAACTTTGGGGTGGGGTTGACCATGACCTTGGGATTAGCATTAGGACTGAAGTTAAGATCAGGGCAAGCCACCTTAACCCCTATGCTCCATACTCTCAAGTCCCATCTCATCTCTAGGATATATATCTGGAATGGAGGGATAGCGATAGAAAACACTGAGCCTTTTGAACTCAAGGCCCCTCTCCAACAATACCCAGCTCCCACAGCCTCTGGGTTTGGAGTCCTAGTTAAACTTTACGGATTTTATTAGATTTTAGTCTTACTATGACTGAATTTACTGGAGAATTGAAGGAAACAATGACTGAGGAGTTGAGAACAATGATAGATTGATAAGGGACGGGGGTGGGGAAGGTGGGCAGGGAAAACAGAGTGAAATGGGAGAAAGGGGTTGGAGGGCACTGGAGAGAAAAATTGCTCTGGAGGGGACAGCTTCATCAAGAAAAGAATGGGAGAAAGGAGACCTGATCGAATTTTGGTTCTTTCAACCTTAGCCTTTCCTCACTAGGTAGGGTTAGGGGCTGGGGGAGGGACGGAGCCATTGGAGCTATTTAATCCTCTCTGTCCCCACTTCACCACTCTGCCCCTGACTGTCTCTGGCCTCTGGCCACACCAGCTGTTACCAGAATCCCTTTGTCCAGAAGTGCAATGGGGGTAACAAAGAGAAGCTGATCTCTCCACGTCTGTAGCTTAATCCAGAGAAAATCAACCAAAGTTTTGCAAAAGAAGGAGGCATCACCCAGGGAAACGAGAGCTGTACCCAGCTGTACCCAATGAGCCCTCTGGTCCTAACAGAAGCTGACTGACCAGAAGTTAGCCTCAGGGGGTCAAGGAGAGTGGGGAGTGGGTTCTCACAGATTGCAGAGCGGGCAACAACTAGAAGTCATCATACAGCATCATGTAGTGGAAAGAAACCTGAACTTTGGGTCAGGAAACCTGGAATCAAATCTCAGCTTTGCTACTTACTACCCATAAAATATCGGAGAATTCACTTTACCCCTTCTGAGACTCAGTTTCCTCATTTGTAAAATGAGGCTAGTAGGTGGCATAGTGCAGAGTGCTGGAGTCAAGATGACCTGAGTTCAAATCCTGCCTCATATCCTTACCATCTGTGTGATCATGGCCAAATCACTTAACCTCCATGTGCCTCAGTTTCTTTTTTTAAAATTTTTTGGGGGGAAGGGCAGTTGGGGTTAAGCGACTTGCTCAAGGTGTGACTAAAAATGGCTAGTTTTTGTGTTACGTGTCTGAGGCTGGATTTGAATTCAGGTCCCCCTGACTCTACCAGTGCTCTATTCACTGCACCACCTAGCCGTCCTGTGCCTCAGTTTCTTCATCTTATAATGTGAATATTAATTAATGGCATCTAATTAACAGAGTTGTGAAGATCCAATGAGATTTTGTGTGTGTGAGACACACACATATACCTTTGTAAACCTTATAGCACAATGTAAACCCTAATTATAATTATTCATCTCAAGCACTAACATTCTATGTTAAATGATCGTCAGTCTTTATTAATTGTCTGTTCTATTCCCTGCACCAGGCAGGGGCTAGTGTGGGGAAGCGAGCCTATGTTACATTTCCCTTTAAGCAGCTTACAGCTGAACTGAGGCATCCACACACACAAAACAATTAAGTGATTAATAACAAGGAGCAGATTGTTTATTGCTCAGGTAGCTAACATTTATTTAGTGCGTTAGGGTTTATGAATCTGTCTCAGCGACCCCTGGGGGGTAGGAGATATCATGGTCGCTATTTTTATAGAGGAGGAGGTTAAGAGCCTCACCTGGGGTTTATGCAGCAAGTAAGTGTCTGAGACTGGACTTGCCAGGTCTTCTTGACTAGGCCCAATGCTCTATGCCTGGTGCCACCTGGCTGCCCCATACATTATAGCTGTAGATAGTAATGCATGCCAGGATATGTCATCAAGGTCTGAGACACACACTAGTGTTATAATGTTATAAGTGTTATAGTCTTAGGTAAGAGGGAGAACTTAATGGGGAGCTTTGGTGCTCGGGGAAATCTTCAGGGAGAAGATCTCCCCTAGAATCACTCAATCAATCAATAAGCACTTGTTACAATGATAGCTAACATTTGTAGAGTGCTTACTAGGCATGAGGCACTATACAGTCATTATTTCACTGGAGCCTCACAATAACCCTGGGAGGTGAGGAGCAAGAGAGGAGGGACCAACATAACTGAGAGAAGAAATGGGTACAACGTGTAGGAGACAATAGGGAGTTGGTCTGATTAAACCATGTTGGGGAGATGTGGTGAGATATGGTTTGAGGGGCAAGTAAGTTTATTGCCAAGGAGGGCCTTGAATGAAAAGCTGAAGAGTCTAGACTTGGTGTGATGGGCGATGGAGAGTCATTGAAGGTTTTTGAGTAGGGGAGTGACATGAAATCAGGGTTTTAGGAAAATCAGCATGGTAGTGCCAGGTGCATTGGAGGAGGAAGCAATTCAAGGCAAACTACTTTCAGGGATTACTGTAGGGTCAAAGTTCCATTGACCTCCAAGGGGTTTGTGGATAGATTTCAGAGTGATCTGTAAACTTATATGGGGCGGGGGGGAGTCACATCTTTATTTTCACTAACTGAAATCTAGCATTTCCTTTTTATTTAAAAATGTTTTGTTTTTCTGATAAGGGGTCCATAGGCTTCACCAGACTATCAAAGGGCTCCATGATCCCCCAAAAGTCAAGAATTCCTATTGTAGAATCTTACTAACAGGTTATGAACCAAAGTATGATCTCACAAAAGTGAGAGCTGGATGGGACCTTGGTATCTTCTAGTGTTATTCCTTCATTTAGTAGGGAAATGAAGTTCAGAAATGTTGAGGGATTTGCCTAGAGACAGGATTTGAACCTAAATCCTACAGTTCCAAATACTGGTCTCTTTCTACTCTATCACAATGTCCACTCAGAGACTCCCAGCTAGCTAAACCAAAGTACAAAGCCTAGAGAAAGCTAAGAGCAAAGGGATCCATTGGGGGTACCCAAAGGTGTGTGGCCCTGTCCTCTAGTGCTGCCCATCTTCCTTGGCCAGTGACCTTAGTAGGGATACCCAACTCTGCTGCCTGGGCAAGGCAAGCCCCGACTCTCTTAGATTGGGCAAGCGGGTTCCCCCATCCTAAGTGCTCCTCACTCCCCTCTGTGCAGTGTTCCACCCTCCACCTTCTGGACAGCCTTCAGACAATTGGGCCTTTTGTGCAGCCTTAAGGTTAATTATTAGCTTCTCTTTCACTTGGAAAAAGTGATCCAAAAGGAAATCTTGGAGCTAGGATTAAGTCAGAGCTTTTTGGCTCTTTAGGAGGCAGGGGAGCTTGTGAGAGGAGATTGGGCTGTAGCTGTGTAGGCATGGGGAAAGGGAGGGTCTTTTTCTGCCCCCTATTTCCCAGAGTAGGCAAACTCTGCCACTCCCCAACCTATCCATCCTCCTGTTGCTCTAACCCAAAGCCCGGCAGCCATCCCTGTTTCTTATACATGATTGATGCCAAGAACATAGCCACAGCATGAGGGGGAGTGAGTTCTCCTGCTTCTTGGAAAAATCCTGCTCTTCCTGGCAAGAAGCCCAGCAGGACTGGCAGTATGTGCCCTAACGTGGCAGAGATGGGGGGGGGGGTGGGAAGGAAGGATATGGCCAGATTGGAATACAAGGAAGAAAATGGTGGAGAATGGGGGATCGATTTGAGCAACTTGGACCTCTTGAGGCTCCCCAACCTATGTGGTTAGTGGGGCACTGACCTGGAGTAGGGGGCAACGGGATGGGCCCAGGAGGCAGGGAACAGAGGGACAAGGAGAGCCAGGCTGTTGGTGCAGCCTGTCCTGAATACCTAGGTAAATAATCTCATCCCACAGCACACACGTGTGTTTGTACAGAAGGACCTGAACTCGCTCCAGACCTTCCCTCCATCTCCCCACCACACCTGTCACACCCCACCCAATTCTGACCTTTTAGACCTTGTCACTTAAAGTAACCCAAGGAAGAGAGAGAGAGCCAAGGGAAACCTCTTTTTTTCCCCTCTCCTTGTCATTACTAACAATATCTAGAAAGCTAGATTCAGCTTCCAAGCTGTGTCTTTATTCTTCTGGTTCTGTCCATGGGACTGAGGACCTGGGTAGGGGTCTTCTTATGTCAAAGAAGGATTTAGGATTTGGGATTTGAGATTTAAGGAAGGCTCCCCTTGTCCCTAGATGTCTCCTTGACTGACCTTGATGTTTGAACGTTGATGATAAGGAATCCACAGAATCACAGAATGGCAGAATGTTAGAAAAGACCCTTAGTTATCATGGCACTAAATCCTCCTTGCTTTCCTGATTCGTTCCTTTGAGTTATAAACTGTCCTCTTTTTGTGCCCTCTTTGAACACTGGGTGAAGGAATGGGAAATTGAATTCTTAATATTTTAGTGTGAATAAATGTATCAAAGGATCATAGATAGTATCATGTATTTAGCATAGTAACGAACCTTACAGTCCAACCCACCCTCCATTTTACATAGCAGGAAATTGAGGCCCAGAGAGATTAAGTTTCTTGCCCAGCTCCAGTAGGAGTCAACTCAGGGCCTTCCAATGCTCTACCCACTATACCATGCAACTACCCTCCTAAGAAGATGCATAGTTGAAGACTCTCAGTCTGGAATAAGACTGAAGAGAGAACAAGTCTAGGAAGACCAACAATGAAGTTTATTTAATTTACATGGGATGGTGGGAATTGTAGGTGTCATAGTGGATAGTGTTGGACTAATTGGGAGTCAAAATCAATCTTTCAAGTATTTATTAAGCTCCCGCCATGTACCAGCACTGTGTGAAGACACAAAAGAGAAAGAAGAAACAGTCCCTCCCATCAAGGAGTTTACATCAAGGATTTTAATCTCAGTTCTTCCATGGATTACCTGTGTAATTTGTGCAAATCACTTAACTTCCCTGACCTCAGTTTCCTCTGCTGTAAAAATAAAAGGGGTGGACTAAATGATCTCTAATATCTCAGGTGATCAATCTCTAAGGAAGGTCCCTTTCAGATCTAAATCTTATGATCTTCCTGTGCCTCTGAAATCCCACCATGAATATGTCTATCATAAGCAAAAAAAGGGAGTGGAGTCCAGCTTACCAAGCTCACCAGCATACAACAGTTGTCCAGACTCCCACAGATCAAATCTTTCCCTTGATAAATCATTCACAATCTTAAAAAATTAAATGTTTTATCAAAAACTTATGTAGTGATTGTACATATATAACCTATATCAAATGCTTACCATCTTAGGGAAGGGGAAAGGGAGGGAGGGAGAAAATTTGCGATTCAAAATTTTAAAAAATCATTATAAAAATGGTAATTATTATTGGAAAAAATAAAATTGTATATGTGTGTATACATATATACATATACACATACATATGCATACACATATACATACACATATGTATGCACATACCTACAGGCATGCATATGTATAAAACTTATGGAGCCTTACTCTTGAACTAGGCAAGCTGGACTGGGGCAGGAGCTGGGTTATTCTTTAATATTAAACATCAACACAACCAACTAAATTGCTTGGTAGCTTTTGGACATGACTTGAAAAAAACAAACAAATGACTAAAACACTAAAACAACAATAAAACAACAAGGCTTTTAACATTTAGATTGATCTCTGTGCATGAAGTGACTAATAACCTTAGAGCCACTTATTCATTCTCAGACACTTTTTCTCTCCTACAGATCATAGGATTCTAGAGGGACCTCAGAGGCCATCTAAGCCAACCTCTCTCACTTTACAGATGAGAAAACTGAGGCCCAGGAAAATTAAACTTGCCCAAGGTGACTATTTATAGTGAAATTTTCAATGTGAGCAATTTATACCCGATTCAGGCTCTGAAGCCAGAGCAAGCCTTAGAGTGCTGGGACTGTGGAGGAAGGGAAAAAGATTTCTCACCCAGCTTTGCCCATGCCTACCCCCCACTCCCTGTACACATACCCCTTGATGGGTACCCAGGGAGGAAAATTGGCAAATGCTATAAACCAGGGCTTGCTTTATTTTTTTGTTGATTGTCTAGACTTGAGAAAGTCTAGGAAGGATTGAAGTTAGACTTCTGAAGGCATTTCCTCATGTGTGTATGTATGTGTGTGGAGGTGGGATGGGGTACAGTACGATTGTTGTTAGTCCTTGGTTCTAGAAGAAGATCAATGACAGCAGCAGGGTGATGTCTTGACTTGCAAGTGAGTTGGATTTAAGTGAGGCAGGACTGTGCAAAATTATCAGTTCCACTCTCTCCTCCAGAGTCATCAGAGTCTAGTGGCAAGATACCAGCCTGGATGTAGTGGAAGACCTTGGCCCTTTTAAGCTAAGATTCCTTCCCCCCATCCCCCACCAGGTTTCTGTTTGTCTGAGGCAACACCCACTCAATAGTTAAAGGCTAGGTAAGAATTGATGTAAAAGATGGTCTACTTTGCTTTCACAGAAGAATCAGTCAGGAAGGGGAAGACCCTCAGAGTTTCTGGACAGAATGGAAACGATTGCATTTTACACTCCAGTACTAGGCTAAGTTATTCAGGAAAGAGGTAGAGAACCTTTTTTGTTCTGTTTTGTTTTTTTGAGAAATAAGTCAGGGGACTGCGGTATAGTTAAAACCCCTTACCCTAGGAACCTGCCTAGACTGGAGGCACAAGGATAAATTGATCAAGTGAGTAGCAGAGGAATAAGGCCAGAGGAGATGGGAGACTACAGGGCCATGGGTCTGAAACTGGGGGATACCTTAGAGGTCAGCTAGTTCAACCCTTTCTTTTTACAGATGACAGAGAGTGACTTGCCCAAGGTCACCCAAGTAGTAAGGGGCAGAACTGGAACTCAAATCCACACCTTCTAGCTCCTGAGTGATGGAGACCTGGGTCTTGGAGGTACCACAGTGTCGTAAAGGGTCTGACCCCAAGGAGTCAGGAGAGCTGACTCTGCCACTCGTTTGGGCAATTTACTTACTTTTTCTAAGCCTCGGTTTCCTCAGTTCTCAAATGGGGATAATTATTGTCATGCTTCTTGCATCATGGGGCTCTTGTGAGGATCAAATGAGGCCACGTCTGTAATTATAATTTATTAACTTATATTATATGTAAATGTAAACTCTCATTATCGTGACTGTTGTTTTGTTGCAAGGTCCTCCCTCCTAGCTAGGGACTCATGAGGTCAGCACCTTCACATGTACACACAGCCTCCCCTTCTCTCAGCAGCATCCTCTGCTGAAGGTGAAGCTCTTTCCCCTCTGCTCTTTGACTATAAGTACCACAAACCCACCATTGAGAGACACTGGCCATAGTGCACTGCCTTCTTTCAACCTGCCTCTCCCTACCCATGGTGCATTTCCCTTTTCCGTGGATAGCCTGTGTCTTCCACAGTAGTCTGGTCCTCTCACTGCCCACTGAGCTCCCTCCCCTGCCTTCCCTGAGCCAGGCAGGGTACCTGCCCAGCCCCTTATCCCCCTAACAGGCTTAGCATCCCCTGCTGAGGGAGCGGGACCTTGGGGATGAAGCTGAAATCCTTACTCTCCTATCCTCCACAGACACCTCGGGCAACCTGAGTGGAGCCATGGGCAGCGCCAGCCCCGGCCTGAGTGTCCCACCACCAACCCGCCTCCTTTTGCCTGACACAGGGCTACGGAACAGCCTGGAAAAGGGGTTGGGGGCTGAGAGGAGAGTCTGGAGCCCCAGCCCCCCTGCCACCCCTGAGCAGGGCTTGTCGGCCTTCTACCTCTCCTACTTTGATATGCTGTACCCGGAGGAGGGAACCTGGGGGGGAAAGGGTCCCATCGAGGAGGACCAGGAAGAGGCCCCCAAGGAGCCGGAGCAGTGCCCCATCATCGACAGCCAGGCCCAGGGGGCTGGTCTAGACTACTCCCCAGGCAGCCTGACCCTGGAGGAGCACTCGCTGGAGCAAGTACAGTCTATGGTGGTCGGGGAGGTGCTGAAAGACATCGAGACTGCCTGCAAGCTTCTCAACATCACTGCAGGTCGGGGCCCGGACAGACAGGTGGTGGGCAGGCTGGGTGCTGGGCCGAGGGGTTAGCAGGGAGACTTAGAGTGCTGGGAGTGTGGGGGAAGGGAAGGGGATTTCTCACCCAGCTTTGCCCATGCCTACCTCCTGTACACATACCCCTTGATGGGTGTACCCAGGAAGGAAGCCTCTTTTTTTTTCTTTTTGGAGGGCAATTGGGGTTAAGTGACTTGCCCAAGGTCACAGGGCTAGTTTTTGTGTTAAGTGTCTGAGGCCGAATTTGAATTCAGGTCCTCCTGACTCCAGGGCCGGTGCTCTATTCACTTCGCCACCTAGCCGCCTAGGCAGTGCTCTTAAAAAAATAAAACCTGAGTCTCATTGGCACCCTGCCCATTAACTCTCCCTTATGTCAATTCAAAGTCGGAGGTAAAAGGAACCCAAGAGGCTAGAGTGTGGAATATCTGAGTTTCGGACCTTGAGTCTGGGGAAGGATCATCAGAACTTAAAATGACCGAAGAGAGATTATCAGGGGTGGGCGGGACCTTGGAATTTGGGATGTTAAGACAGAACATAGTGTCAGAGCTGGAAGGGACCTTAAAATACAGAATGTTGTTAAAACAAAGAGCTTAAAATATTGAAAGTTAAGACGAGGAATATAGAATGCCAGAACTGCAACAAACTTAGGGGTTGTCTAGTCAAACCCTCTTACTTTTTTTTTTTTTTGAGGAGGGAACTGAGATCCTAAATGAACTTCTTTTATGCCCTCCCCCAAGCTCCCCATTTTGTGACAGCTTCTCCCATGCCAGTCTACTCTTGGTGCGTGCCTGATGTTCCCCAGGTGAAAACAGTGAGGAACTTGAAGAAACCACCCCAGGCAAGAATTGAGTCCATTCCTTCTTCCTAAGTGCAGGCCACACCCCAGAGCTGCCAGACCCACAGACTTTAGACTGGGGCTAGTTAGTAGGCGAAGCTGTGCTGATCTCTAGGGTGATCTCAGGATGAGATTGCCAAGCTCGGTAACTTGGCAGCTCTGCACTATCTAAGCAGGGTGGTGTGGTTCAAAGGGCAATGGTAATGGGGTCAGAAAACCTGGCTTCAGGCTTCCGCTCTGTTATTTACGGAGCTCCGTGATGCTGGGCCTCTTTGGACTTTCTTCTCCCTGAAAATAAGGGTAAGAGGACTTGCCCTGCCTTGCTTCATGGGGGGGTGGGAAGGAGGGGCAGACTGAGGCGGAAGTCCCACGCTCAGCGTTTGAATCCCAGCTGTTCTGCGTTTGTGTGGGATCTTGGCAGCTCACCGTCTCTCTCTCTCTTGGCTCTGGTTCCCTCTTTTTGCAAGATGAGGGTTTGGACTGGCAGAACTCTAAGGTCCTCCCCCAGCTCCAGAGACTAGGAAAATGCTTAAACCTTAACACAGTCGTATAAATGGGAGTTGTGAAATGTGTTTGGCTGACAAGTTTGCATCTCCAGAGGCTTGTGTGTGTGTCTGTTTGGAGAAGGGGAACGTTGGAATACGTGTTTTCTGGGCGTTGATGTGGGTCTGGATATCTCCATGCATCTTCCTTTCTGTCTCAGTCATTTTATGCAATACCCCTGGGCTAGGTACTAGAGAAATGCAGACACATTTGTCAAAGTGTGAGCCACATGAAGAAGGAGAGGAGCCAGTGCTGCCAGCTGGGGGGCTCTCATTCCAGTTAAGCTTCACTTGCAGACACCCCCCAAATCTAGGGGTGCAGCCACTGTGTCACCTCTCCTGACTGCTGCTACTATCCCTTGCCTTGCCTGGACACTGCCCCCTCACCGCTGAACGACACCATGTTAAGAGGAATGAAAACAACTTGTTTTTGTAGAGCACAGGAACAAAGCCTGGACTTAAGCCTACGACCATCCTGATTAAGCAGTAGTAATAACATAAGCGCTAGGCTCAGTAGCCCTGCCCTTCCTATCCTAGTCTTATTCCTAACATTCTTATTGTTGTTATCATCAATAACAATTGTTGTTCAGTCATTTCAGTTGTGCCCAGCTCTTTGTGACCCCATCTGGGGTTTTCTTGGCAAAGATATTGGAATGGTTTGCCATTTCCTTCTCCAAGTCATTTTACAGATAAGAAAACTGAGGCAAGTAGGACAAAGTGACTTGGCCAGGGTCACATTCCAGGCCTGAGGCGCTATCTACTGTAGCACCTAGCCGCCCTCTATAACAATCATTCGTAATTATCTATTGCTCACATTCCTCTGTACTAGGTAGTATAAGTCTGATCACCCTCATTTTACAGATGAGGGGACTGAGGCTCTAAGAGGAAAGTGACCTGTCCATGACCAAACAGCTAGTAAGCTTCAGAATCTGGACCTGAACTTTGAGGTCTTTGGTCTCCAATCCAGTGTTCTTCTCACTGAGCTTCTCTGAAAGAAACACTTTAAACATCTTAGAGGGGTGGAATAATGGAAGTTATTATTTGTAGTAGTTGTAGTATAATATTTGTATTGTATAGTTTATATGTAATATATATATATATATATTTGTAGTATAGTTGGCATTATACTTGGCAGCCAATCCTTCTATCCTCCCAACCAATCATCTTTGTCCTGTCTTTATCTTTTTCTACACTTTGAGCTACCCTCCCCCACATCTGCCTAATAACCCTGGAAGAAATCACATGCAACATGGACTGGGTCCACTACAAATCTATGTCATCTGATCTCAACTGGGCCCTCCCTGCTGAATAGCAATCCTTTTATTCTTCCCTAACAAACTCTCTTTGTGATGCCCACAGTGGCTATTCCAAAGCTTCTGGTCTCTGATGAAGTCTCTCATTTCTTTCAGCAGAGGACTTCATTTCAAAATAGAAATCATTTTGCTGTGACTTTCTCTGTCCACCCCTCCTTCCCATTTTATACCTCAAAACTCCTTGCCATCCCCTTGCCAACATTTACTATTTTCTTCTTTGCTTCAGTCTCTGATGAAGAGGTGGTACTTCCCACTGAGATCAACCCCTATTCTTACCCTTTTGACCTCTTCTCTTCCTATCTCCTCTAGCAAGATGCCACCTTAATTATCTTTATTCAATTTTTAATTTTCAATTTTTCCCTATCTATTCCTTCCCTGCTGTTCATCAACATGCCCAGATTTTCCTCTCCCTTAAGAAACCTTCACTTGAGTCTGCCATCACTTCAAGCTATTGTCCAGTGTATTTCCTCCCTTTATTTTCCCCTCACCTCCTTCTCTGCCTGCTCTAATCTAGCTTCTAACCTCATCACACAATGGAACTACTCTCTTCATGGTTACTAATGGCCTCTTAACTGCTTACAGGGATCAGTTGCTAATAGATTTCTCCCAGCCCTCATCCTTCCTGACTTTTCTGAAGCTCCTGACAGCACCAAACAGCCCCTCTGCCTGGATATTCTCTCCTTTTTGGGTTTCTGTGACGATGCTCTCTCCTAAATCTCTTACCTGGCTTCTGCTTCTCAGAATCTTTTACTGGGTCATCACCCAAGCCCTGTCATGATGTCCCTCAGAGTTCTTCATGGACCTCCTTCTCTCTGTTTATACATTCTCTCTTGTCAACTTCATTTGCTCCACTGGAATCATTCCCAGCTCTATACATCCAGTCTTTGTCTCTCTCCTGAGCTTCAGGTTTGCATCACCAACCACCTGCCTCATTTCATATCCCCAGCAGTTAGCACAGTGCCTGGCATATAGTAGATGCTTCACAAATGTTTACTGATTGACCTGTTAACTGATAACTCCAACTGCATGTCCCACAAGGCATCTCAAAATTCATTCAACCTGTCCAAAACAGAACTTATTATCTCCCCCCACCAACCTATCCCTCTTCCTATTGTCACTATTTCTAAACACTCAAACTTATAACCTCAAAGATATCTTTATACTCCCCTGCTCAAAAAACGTCAATGGCTGCTTATTGCCGCCATTCCCTGTCTGACATTTTAATGATCCGATTCCAACCTATCTTTCCAGACGCATCTCACATTCCTCCTCCTCATATAATTTATGGTCCAGTCAAACTGGTTCATCAGTTGTTCCCTGTACATGACATTCCATCTCAGTCTCTGCACCTCTGTCTAGGTTTCCCTGGCATTTGATCCTTCCTCGACCTCTACCTCTTGGCATTTTAGCCCCCTTCAAGGCTCTGCTCAAATGTTTCCTCCAAGACAAAAAATTTCCTGCTCCTACCTAGTTGTTAGTACCTCCCTTAAAATTACTTTATAATTTCTTTGTAAATAGTTTTCATTGACTTATCTAGCACTTCCTTTCAGTAGAAACATGTGGTTTCCTCCAGTAGAATGTAAGCTTCCAGAGGGCAGGCACAACTTCGTTTCTGTCATGGAATTTCCAGTGCTCAGTTTCCTGACAGAACACATGCTTGTGGATTAAATGAATGACCTCAGATTTAGAGGTGGGGGAGGGGGAGCAAATAAGCATTTTTATATAGCACCCACTAAGTACCAGGCACTATGCTAAATACTTCTTAGGAATATTATGCCTTTTGATCATCATAACGACCCTCTAAGGTAGATGCTATTATTATAGCCATTTTATAATTAAGTAAACTGAGGCTAAGTGACAGGGTCACACAGCTAGTATGTGTCTAAGGTTAGATTTGAACTCAAGACTTCGTGACTCCAGGCCCAATGTTCTATCCACTGAGCCACCAGTTGAACTTTAGAATCTAATGCATGCATTTTTTTTTTAAAGCAATTGGGGTTAAGTAACTTGCTCAAGGTTACACGGCTAGTCATTATTTATGTGTGGGTGCTCATTTTCTGAGGCCGGATCTGATCTCGGGTCATCCCAACTCCGAGGCCTGCGCTCTTACTCACTGCGCCACCTAGCCGCCCCTTTAGGGCAATTGGGGTTAAGTAACTTGCCCAAGGTTA